>OY986966.1:23029897-23120016 GCA_963920575.1 Narthecium ossifragum
ACACACAAGATCAATCAGGCAAGGAATATTATTGAGTTGGATGTTATGAGCAAATTTCAGCTATATTATTCCTGCTTAACCAGAAAGAGGAAAAAGCGAAGGAAAAAGGTCAATAGTGAAGCTAATATTAGAGGCTACTGAATTACGAATGTATTAAGACCATCAAATATACAACCAGAAGACAAGATTATTAACCTATGAGAGTGTGAGCTCTTCAGCATTGGAAATGCACCAATTTCAGACATCCTTGAAATATAATTCTCAGAAAGGCAAGTTAATCTATCTCAGCTAAGAGCACTCTTAGATGCCCACATATTTGTATAACTGGCAACGTTTTTTTTTTAATTTTAATTTTTGCGATTAATTAAGCCGTTTACCCTGGCTTAGGGGGGCAAATGCCCTGGGATTCCAACAAATTTTGGGGCTTGGGGTTTAGAATCCAAGACCAACCCATTACAATCATCAGTAACTAACCACTTGAGCTACTCAAGGGCTGTTATAATACTGGCAGGCTATGACTACCTTTCCTAAGTCGTTTTTTATGAGGCTAAGCAAATCTTAAGTATGGAACAGATTCAACCCCATAGAACATGCATAGTATGGTCAAGGTGCAATGTGAAATCACAAGAAAGAAGTACCAAAAAAAGGCTGGAACTGTTTCCAAGATTTTTTATTCCCTCACTTTCTTTTCACACAAAACAGAGCAACGTGCCAGTGCTACATTCAGAAACAGATTGTAAACAAGAGAAATGAATATAGAGGTCAGCTAACGGCAGGTAAGGGGACGACAGAATTTGTGTTGCACAACCAGTAAGGAGCTATTATCACAAAAAACCAATTTTTACTTCAAAAAACTGCTCTAAGATGTGTCCACAGTTGCATATGAACCTATGCCGATGCTTCCATCACATCACAGAATATGGTTTCCAAAATCTATCTCTCAGAGTTATCATTCTCAAAAGCTCTATTAGTCTGCAATGAGAATGTTCTGCACGATATGCAAGTCCATGACAAGACTACTCATTTTTCTACCACATTATGTCATCATCCATATAAGCTGGCTTCCTTAAGTTCAGAGCTCTTGTCATAATGCTAATTCTTCTATTGTCAGAATGTAGGAAAGAAATAAGTTAAAGCAGAAAATAGGGATATCATTATCTAATTCGACAACCAAACTCACTCTCTTGTCAGTTGCTTTCATCAAACCCTTGGCTTGGTTATTTCCCCATCTCTTACTACCAATTCTCTAAGTCCTGATTAAATTACCTTATTAGGGACTTAGACAATGCAATTTCCTTCTTATAGCTTTCTCATATACTCTGGGCTCAAACTTCAGCCTGGAACCTCGAATGGAAGCTGCCTTAATTCTGGCATGACCTATGCCCTGCATCTGTAATATTTGAAATTCCACAGCTAAAGCAGAACAAGCTC
Organism: Narthecium ossifragum; assembly: GCA_963920575.1. Lineage (NCBI taxonomy): Eukaryota > Viridiplantae > Streptophyta > Magnoliopsida > Dioscoreales > Nartheciaceae > Narthecium > Narthecium ossifragum. Next base: position 23,031,329 of record OY986966.1, read on the forward strand.
CCCGTGAATCAAGAATCCATGATTGTGTTAAGTCAACACCAAGTCAAATAAATTCATGAAGATCCATTTAACAGAAATCCAAAAGGCAAGAAAATTCTTCTATATACTTCAGGCAAAAAACAGGAAAACTTCCCATATCTGATTTTGATCTAATCAGATAATACTGCAGATAACTTTCTTTAATAGACAACAATACCACCACAATGCGTTTACTAAAAATTCCTTCTTTTCTCCATTCTAAGCATATTAGTCTCAGCACTTACCATTCTACTTCAAACAGTCACAACCAAAACCATTATAACAAAAAATACTTCAAAAATATGATGATATAGAGAGGAAGCTTACGCGGTCAGCGTCCATTTCATTGGTCCGCTTCGATGGCTTCACGAACTTCTTTCCTGCGATCAATCCAATAGAAATAGTACTACCAAATCACCTCTAGCAATCCATCAATCCACAAAGAACGCACATCTCTAAGTATATTACTCTACCTTTGCGAGTTTGAGGGGCCTTCCCATGGCGATTGGGTGGAATCGTCTTCATCTTCTTCTTCCCTTTGAAAAGATCCCCCTTTTGCGTCATTCTTCCCGCTTCAACCCTCTCTTCTCTTCTCTTCTTTCGAACCCTAGGCCAGAGCAACCATTTATATACTGGTCTCAGCCGTGGCTGCGGGTCGGGTCGGATCTTTGGCATCCATCCGCCCGAACCCAGTTCTTATGTTCTACTAAACGGGTCAGGTTTTTCAATTCGGACCGACCCGTTTATTACACGTCGAGTTAGGGCTCGATCGAACTTGGGTCGAGCTCGAGTCCAAATGAGCCAAACCTAGCTTGATGTGGATTACGTGGCGGATGGAGTTAGTGGGGGACTAGGGAGGGAGAGATGCTGGGAGAGGGGTTGGTTATAACCGTGTCAGGTTACACGTGGTTGGCCCACTAATCTATTATATAAGATCAGTCTTTTATGAGTCATAATCTGACTCGTCTATTTTCTCACACATGACAGCTAAGTCACTGATTGAGGAGGAGAGAGAGACACGTGGCAGCTGAGTCACAGAGAGGATAGGAGAGAAAGGGCAATAAGGGCTTGTTTGTTTTGTGGTATTATAGATGGGACAAAATTAGTAATCCCGTGGACCCCACTTTATCCCATGTTTGGTGTAAAATTAGGCATGGGATAAATTATCCCATTAGGACTCCATATCCCATGTACATGGGATAAAATAATCCCATGGGGGAGGTGGGATATGTAATCCCATGAGATATGATCCATTGGATTAAAAATAAAAATGTTTAAATATTTGATTAAATCTTCTCCCACCTTATCTTTTGTCTTACCAAACAGGAGAAAAGGGTTTAACCCCTCACATCATCTCCCGGGAGAATATATCTAGGATACAATCTCTTGGGAGATTATATCCACCCATATCCTGTCCCACGAAACAAACGTGCCCGGTGGGTGGTCAAGGGTAGTGGGGGTGAGTGGTTCCTGGCACGGGGCCCACCTAGTAGGTTTATAAGTTCGTGATTAGTTTAAAGCCCAGCTTAATCACGATTAAAAGGCTAGCTTAGCACCTAAGTTATTTGTTAATTAGAGAGGCCTGCACAGTCGTCCGATTAAATACATCGACGGTTAAGATTAAATAATAAAAGCAAGTGAGAGGATCTCCCCCCCTCCCCCCCCCCCCTCTCTCTCTCTTCTCGATCCCGCTCCCGCGTTGTTGGGGATTCCGCGATGGTCCCGACGATGCCGGAGATGCGTCAGATGATGATGGGATGTCGATGTCACATCGAAAGAGGTAACAACTAAACCACAACAACTGGAAGGAAAAACCACGGGCAATAGAGGAAATCTTCACTATGATGGAGAGATTATAAAACTCAAACCCTAACAGAGACAAAGAGATCTCTTTAGGGTTGCCTACTCTCACACCTCTCAAAGAACAAAGAAAACCCTAGAAACACAAGAAGCACACCCAAAGAAGACCTAGAAACCCTTATTTATAGGCCCCAAGATAATTTGGATCGGAATTATTCCTAACCATCTAATTTTCCCGTCTATAGTGTCTTGGATCAATCCAGAGTGGGGTTGGATCGATCCACTGTGCAAAACAGAAAAACACGCCTCTGAAGCAGAGTTCGGAGATCGATCCAAGTTGGGAAAAAACAAAAAACCCTTGCTGTCATCATCTCATGGTAGGAAAAATCCCAACACGCGTTTCCTTGATACTTTGAGTTCCTGGTAGAGATGTTTGGAAGGAGCATTCCGCGGTGGAACGTATTTGGTCTGCTGTCAAAGTTTCTTTTTATCAAATTGCTCAGCTTATTGCTTGTTATTTCAAATTTTCTAGCGAAAGATCATCTCATGAATAAATCTACCTTTCCTTCTGATCTTGCTGATGATTCTTATAGGTTGGGAATTTTGTTCTAATTCTTTTGTTAGAAAGCCAGAATCATTGTTAACTCGATCAGAGCTTTTTGCAAGAAATATTTGCCATCTTGCATAACTTGAATACTTGTAATATCTGTTTGCAATTATTTTTGGAATTGAATAGGGTTTCTTTAAGAGCCAAAAGCTTAAGAAATCTTGCATTACCCATTATGGTTTCTCTTATTCAGAGTCCATAAAGAAGCTTAGAAAATATTTACTTATAGAGCATTCAGAAAAGTTGTACAATAACATCTTGCTTCATTACGGCTATGAATACTGATTTGAGTTCATTCCTGCTATGTTTTTTTTTTTTTTCGTTTTAGGCCTTTTAATAGTTGTCTTTTTGGCTATGGTTGTGCACTTTTTGTTGTGTGCTGTAATTTAGTCAATTCAGTATTCTACATTATTGTTCTGCTTGTAGACTGACTGCTACTTCATTTTTACTGTTTCATGCATGTTGTCTTCATTCTTTCTGTTGAATTAGCTTGCTTTAGTCATGTTTCCTGATACCATATTCACTTGGTTAACATTTCTCGTATGTCTCTATTTGTCTTTTGTGGCAGTATATATGACCGACATGCTTTAAAGTTGGAGCATTTTCTTGCAAACTGAAGCATGGAAATCAAAAGAGAATCCAGTTAGCTAGTTCCTCTGCCTATCATATGTGTCTAAAGGAGTGTATTTTCCAGACCAGAACTCGTGTTTCTGGTTTGAGGAATAAGCCACCTGTGGTATAATTCTCATCCCACGTTGGCTGAATTCTTGAAGCGGCAGCGACAAATTCCACAGGTGAGCATGCTCCTTCTACTTGGAAATTCATGTTGACTGTAGACTTAAATTTCCCACTGTCTTGATTATTTTCCAAACATTGCAGCCTGCTGAGGTGTTCTTGGATGCACCAGAGATCTCGGGCAATTACTATCTGTTCTGCTGGACTGGGGAAGCAAAAATGTTCTTGCAATTGCCTTAGATGACACGGTATACTTGTATAATGTCACAAATCATTCCGCTTCCGAGCTTGTAACAGTTGAGCTCCGTTTGGTTTGGGAAAAGGGTCGGAGATGACCCCTATCTCCTGCTTTATCCCCAAACAGAAATGGATTAGCAATTGTTGAGAGATAAGTGGGTCATCCCCATTTTTTGAGAATAAGTTTTATCCATATCCCAGCTCAAGTAAAAAAAAATATTTTGACGTTTCAACTAAGTCAAGATATAAAAATATTTATTCCACAGTTGTCATCGGGGGAGCATTTGAAACAAGATATAAAAATATTTATTTCAGAATTACCCTCGGCGTGAACCATGCCACATCAGTGATGTGATATGGTCATGCACATCAATGCATCCCCATACTGACCCACTTATATTAAGATAATAATATTATTTTAAAATATATTATTAAAATAATACATTTTTAATAATATGTTCTAGGACACTCTCGCATGTTCTCTCGTCGATTCATTAGATACGAGAGCTCAAGTGAGTGAGATCATATGGAGTCCGAATGGACGGGAGTTCTTGACATCTCATGGTTCTCCCATGATCATCTTCTCCTATATATGGTTGGGTCTTCAACAGAACAGGGAAGCTGGATGCGTCATCTCTTTACTTATGGTTGGTCCCTCAGATTGGACTAGCGTTTAGAGTTCAAGGGTACACCACTTCATTTGGAAACTCCTCCATAGGCGTGTGCCTTCTAGGGACCGCCTATGGAGAACTGGAGAAGGGCCTAACCCACGATCGATTCTGTCCAAGAGAGTGTGGCGTTGTTGAATCGGTTCAGCATATTTTAGGCGATTGCCCCTATGCGCATAGGATGTGGAGTCTCTTTCTTCCTTCACATGAAAGATCACTTCAGGGCTGGAACCTAGATCTCATTCTCCAATTGCTTATTCAGTCCTCGTCGCCCAATGTCTCTAACGGATGGGTGAAAACTCTGGTGGGGTATGGTTTATGGATGTTATGGAAGGAAAGGAACGATGTCATCTGGAGAGGTGGGGGTGTCTTCGCTGAGTCTCTTGTGTGGCGAGTTCGCAGACTGGTGGGGGAGTTCTGGCGTGGGAAGGATTGGTCTCACGATCCTGAATATGTACAACATCAAAGAGGAGATCATGGTTGTGCGGTGGTCCAAACTGATGGATCTTGGTTGCCTGAAAGTACTAAAGCCGGTATTGGAGTTGTCTGTTGGAGTGGAGGGGGACGCCGGATTGGACATTCATGCAGAGAGGTCTAACCAGATGAAGTGATGAGGCAGAGCTATTGGCGATTTGGTGGGGGCTGGAACTAGCAGTGGTGAAAGGCATCAGTAAGGTGTTGGTTGAATCGGACTCGAGGAATGCTGTCAACTTCCTTAACGGCAGAGAGGTATGGGCTGTAGAACTATAGTCGATGCTTAGGAGAATATGGAGTTTAAGTGCGAGTCAAGGGGGTGTTATTTTTGTACATATTCCCCGTGCGTCCAATGATGTTGCAGATGATCTTGCCCGTCGGGCTCGGATGAGGGCTGCTGGGGAGGTTGTTGCTTGATGTAATGTAGTAGTGGTGTAGGTGTTGGATGTAATGCCCAACCAATTTGGCTCAACTAAGTAAAAAAAAAAAAGAAAACAAGAAAAAGAAAACTTTGTTCTGCCTTCTTCATGATAAACTTGTAAGATTACTGTCTTGTATCGGGTGCTGAGTGCTTTCATGGTAATGGAGGCCACGAGCTCATAATAGGCTGAATTTAGATGGGTGGTTTGGTATTTTGATTCTGGGTGTTTCTTTGATCAAAAAGGTCATATCATGACACGAAATTACGTGCATGATGTCTTGTTTCCCGTGAAGACTTTTAGCTTGTATGTAAAGTTGTCTACCTAGTAACAAACTATATCTTCTCAGCCAAATTTTTGGCATAAAAATCTCTCAGTTTCGTTGGCCATCTTGGATTGGCCAATGCTCCAACATTTTAGCTACAACCACTTGAGTAGTTAAGTGGTTACTCCCGAAGAATGTCATCCTAAGACCACTAACTTAGTGAGAGAATATATACAAAAGTTATGACACCATGAGCCATATAAAGATGGGTCTGCTGCAGGCCATGGCTTTGGACAAAGTTAGCGGCGGCCCAGCATATAATACGTTGGCCTAATGGGCTCAAAGTTCGGCTAAGAGGGATGGAGTCACTTACCAAGCAGATTTGGAAGCTGATTCTTGGGTTTGAATCATTTTTATTTTGGGTTATTTGCATATACCCCACTGAAAAAGGTTTATTTTACATATACCTCCCTAAAAAAACAAAATTTGCATCAAAAACCTTGAAAAACTTGATTATTTGCATATAGCCCCTCGGGTTAATTGGGAATGGAATATTTGGTGCGCAAGCTAACGGAGGCTAACGGTGGAAGCTGAAATTACTAAAATACCCTTACCCCTACCCCTATATATGCTTCCTACTCCCTCCTCCGACCCGACGATTGTTGGGGCAAGGGCTTCAAATCCTCTGATGACATATCTCCTCATCCTCCGACGACCTAGCTATCTGCTCATTGGCAGCAAACTTCTCCCAATTTCTCTCTATTTCTCTTCATCCTCTATAGATCGATTTCCTCGTCAATTTAACCATGAAGAAGTCTCCATCTTCTTCCTCCACCTTAGGTTCGCACAATACACCCTATATGACTTGTTGTTGCCATGAATCCTGCTCCATCTGGCAATCCAATCGCACCAACAACAAAGGTAGAAAGTTTCTGGACTGTTCCAGATATAAGGTATTAATCTCATTGTTTTTTTTTTACATTTCAAGGTTGAATTCCACTCCATCTTTTACCCTAGTCTTATTTTCTCAGAGCATGGATGATGCCAGTTGCCATCCAAGCCCATGCAGTAGCTCTAAAAACCCTCGCCCCAACAATCGTCGGGTAGGAGGAGGGAGAAGGAAGCATATATAGGGGTAGGGGTAAGGGTATTTTAGTAATTTCAGCTTCCACCATTAGCCTCCGTTAGCTTGCGCATCGAATATTCCATTTCCAATTAACCCGAGGGGTTATATGCAAATAATCAAGATTTTCAAGGTTTCTGATGCAAATTTTGTTTTTTTAAGGGGGTATATGTAAAAATAACCTTTTTCAGGAGGGTATATGCAAATAGCCCTTTTATTTTTGTTTATACCAAGGTCTGGCAATGTGGTTGCAGACCAAGTCCACAGGTATTGAGTGGCAGCATGAGGATGGGATGACAACCCCACACTAGTTGCTGTAAATAATTGTTTAGCCCTCGGGCTCAATTCATTAAAAAATAAAATAAAATAGGCTCAACTAATCAATAAAAACAATCAGCAGCTAGAAGTGTCTATGTTTTTCGGATTCGGGGGGGCTGCCACTGCCAAGACAAATCCGGGCCATCCATCCAAATGGATGGCCAGGATTTAGTCAAACCGGGCCTACATTATAAACCCACCAAATGAGCTTCCTCACCCACCCAAATTTTGAAATCGCAGGGGGCTGTCGGCAGCGAGGGAGGAGAAATCCCTTCGCGATCTAGGGCTCCGGCGGTCCGGCCTCCACCACCGCCCTCCGCTAGACCGCCCTCCTCCGACCTCCACTGTCCGGCCTCCACCACAGCCCTCCTCCGCTCTCCGTCCTCGCCCCGCCTCCTCCGGCCTCCACCACCGCCCTCCTCCGGACTCCATCCCTCGACGGTCCGGCCTCCTCCACCACCGTCGTCCTCGGACCTCGCCCCGCCCTCCTCCGGCCTCCACGCCCAAGCCTCCTCCGGTCTCCACCACCGCCCTCCACTTTTTGGAACTGCAATATCTGTTGTAGAGCCCCTGGCCAAGTTCCACTTTTTAGATTTAATTTGCAGTCATTTGCACAGCCAGCAGTGCACAGTTGTCCGGTTGCATTTTTTTGTATAACTGAAGTTACTTTTTCTCTGGGTTGATTTCATACTGTAGATTTGCCACAACTTTCCTGCTCACTCCAAAATTTTTGATGTTTCTGTACTGATATGATCGGATGGAAGTAAGATTGAAGAGAGTGTAGACAATGATGAAGTTGCTGAGATTTCTAAATGGGATTCAATTATTTGGCTAGCAATTTTTACCGCTTGGATTTCAGTCCTATCCGAATACCTGGTAGATGCAATTGATGTAATGTTTCTGGCGCCACCTTCTTCTTTTATCTTCCATTGTTGTAGCTTTCCCTCCTATGAATAATTTTCTTGTGGCATTCTTTTATTTTTCACTTCACCGCTGCCTATGTACGAATACCAAGTTGCCTAAATCATTTTAATAACTATTAGACAGAACTTATGCTCAACGCATTTGGAGATGGGCCATTAGAAGGATTTTATTTTCCACTTAGAGGATTTCTGTGCTGGATGCTGAGCAATTTACCAAATTGTAATTGGACATTAAGTCAAAGGATTATAGAAAGACCTATATTATCATGCAAACACTGTTTACTTAGCCATGGGATATGGAAAGGATTCTTTAACTTTCTTGCCTTTTCTACTTTCAAAAATGTTCTTGATGTCCACTAAGATGAGTGGAAACTTTCTATGGTTGCTACATTTACTAATATGACTAGTTTTTTGCTGGAACTTTTCAGGGGGCTTCAGTTGCATGGAAGATGCCTATGGCTTTTCTTAGTGTTATTTTGCTTGCTATTGTAGGAAATGGTGCTGAGTATGCTAGTGCCATTATGTTTGCCATGAAAGACAAACTTGTGAGTATCATAGAGTTCTCTATATCCATTTCAGGATTTTTTTTGACTGACATATTTCCTTTGTCAAAATTTTTATATAGGACATTTCTCTTGGAGTTGCAATTGGGTCATCCACTCAGATATCCATGTTTGGTGTATGTCTAGAGGTTTTTTTGACTGACATATTTCCTGAAAAGTTTTCTTGAAGCAAGTTTCACCTTGATGACTAGAGTTACTGAGATTCAATTTTTTTGTTCTGCAGATACCATTTTGTGTGGTGGTAGGATGGATGATGGAAGACCAATGGACTTAAACTTTCAACTTTTTGAGACAGCCTCGCTGTTTATAACAGTACTGGTTGTAGCAATCTACTTTTATGTCATGTGAAAGCTCAGTAGTAGCTTTTATGTCCTCCATGTGCTGAACTGATAATGCCTTGTAATACAAACAGTTTCTATCTCAAATGTGAATACAATCAACTTTTGTCTCCATTTGATTTGTCCAATAAAACAAGTTTTGAATGTTAATTGTAACACATTCACAATCCAGATTGAACATTGAGATTGAGATCCATTCCATTCATAATACAGTCAAACCATACTTACAAAAGCTGACATCAAGCAGTTGTTACACAGACAATACAATTCATTCCATTCATACAATCCAGATTGAACCTTGAGATCCATTCCATTCATACACTAACAATACAATCCATTCCATTCATACAATTCATACAATCCATTCCATTCATACAATCCACATTGAGCATTAAGATCCATTCCATTCATACAATCTAGATTGAACATTAAGATCCATTCCATTCATACACTAACAATACAATCCATTCCATTTATACAATTCAACATTGAGATTCATTCCATTCATACAATCCAGATTGAACAATCCATTACAAAAGTTGACAACAAGCAGTTGTGCAAAATACAATCCAGATTGAACATTGAGAGCTTCACCAAACTCTTGAGATCTTCACTCATTCTACTACAATACAATTTGGAATTTCATAACTTGACATTGAGGAGGTATAAGTATAACAAAAGAAGCTCCAAGTTTAGATGTCCATCAAGCAAAAAAATTCCCAAACACAGCTGTTTTAAACAATCAAAGTGACGAGCAAAATCTACAGTATGAAATCAACCCAGAGAAAAAGTAACTTCAGTTATACAAAAAAATGCAACCGGAGAACTGTACACTGCTGGCTGTGCAAATGACTGCAGATTAAATCTAAAAAGTGGAACTTGGCCAGGGGCTTGCAGTTCCAAAAAGTGGAGGGCGGTGGTGGAGACCGGAGGAGGCTTGGGCGTGGAGGCCGGAGGAGGGCGGGGCGAGGTCAGAGGACGACGGTGGTGGAGGAGGCCGGACCGTCGAGGGATGGAGTCCGGAGGAGGGCGGTGGTGGAGGCCGGAGGAGGCAGGGCGAGGACGGAGAGCGGAGGAGGGCTGTGGTGGAGGCCGGACAGTGGAGGTCGGAGGAGGGCGGGCCAGCGGAGGGCGGTGGTGGAGGCCGGACCACCGAAGGAGCCCTAGATCGCGAAGGGATTTCTCCTCCCTCGCTGCTCGCTGCCAACAGCCCCCTGCGATTTCAAAATTTGGGTGGGTGAGGAAGCTCATTTGGTGGGTTTATAATGTAGGCCCGGTTTGACTAAATCCTGGCCATCCATTTGGATGGATGGCCCGGATTTGTCTTGGCAGGGGCTGCCAAGAGTAACTCTTGGCAGCCCCCCCGAATCCATCTTTTTCATTGTGATAACAGTTATGACTCAATAAACAAAATGTTAGGGACCTATCAAGAGAGTTCATAGGTAGGTTCTGAGTTTTCCATTTGCAGCAACATATAGTTAAAAGTATCAGCAAACTCATTACATCCACAAGGAATATGCACAAAAGCAATACAACCAAAACTGAGTTGAAAACCACCAAACACAATTGAACCATGCCAACCAAACTTTTAAGAGACTTGAACACTCCTTTGGATTTGGATTCTACAACCAATCCATCCAGAGTCCAGAGCCCTCCACATAGCATCTCCCAATGCAACCTAAATAACCGATAGTTCGGCCTCCTTGATGAAGTCAGCCTGATAAGAAGCTTTCTGAGACCGTTCCATGATGCATCAAATGAAATTTGACAAATACCTATACCAGCCTTTTGCTCCCAGCTCTGTTTGCAGCATCCACCTGATATGATTGCAAGTTCCTTTCCAGTTCATCCAACAGCTTGCGTTATTGGAATCTTGTTCCTCCTGTGATAACTTGAGCTAATGATGTAAAACCTGCTGCCAAAGGTGATGAAGTAGAAAAGTGGACGTTATATAACATTACAGTGTTCTTAGATATACACAGGGTCTCCGAAAAGAGGGGCCTTTGAGCATCACGTATGCGATGCTCCTCCAACTTAGATGACAGGAGAAATTATATATCCTTCTATGAAATTTTTTTTCGGTCTCTTCACTTTTACATAGATCTCTTACATGTATGTTCTGTGATTTTGGGTTACAACCACAGTAAACAATTTGGTAAAACTGCTTCTGGTGACCCTCTCTAGAATAGCCACTACTCGCGGGGGCCATCAAATGACTGGCTCTTTCTCAAGTTCCAATGCAGGCCTTCATGGATGCTAAGCAGGAAATCATCGGTGGAGTCAACTTGGCAAGCTGTTGGAACAGGCCACGGCGCCATGCTGCAGATGAGCGCATCGCCAGGCGCCAACTGCTTCCTGTCCTTGCCATCAAAAGAAGCCCAAGCATGTCCTCTGCTGTTAAATGGTACTTGCACCCGGATAGTAACATACTCTGGTAATATCAAAGGCCTAAATGACAGAGAGTGTGGGCAAATTGGAGTGAATAGTATACCAGGAACCTGCATCATAATGCAGCACATTAGTAGTCATAAAAAGTGATTTCCTTACAAATTATACACCCATTGTTGCACATAAAATCAAAATTCAATCCTCAAGCAATCATTTTGTTAAATAGGAAAAAGTGAAAAGTGCTTTGCAGTCATGCCTCTACAAAATATACTTTTAAGTTCCATTCAAGAATCAGAACATCCATGTCTTCTTTTTATTTGCTTTTTTCATCCCTAGGATCAATCTGTCCATCCACAAATTTTTCTTTAAAAGTGAATCAGTTTTGAGGAATGTTATATTCCTCACCATTTTGCATCGCAATTGCTACTCACTGGAGGACATTTTTCAAATAGTTGAAGGATTTCAAGTCCCTCTCAAGTTGTATTGGCTCTGTGGGCAGACGACTAGAACTACGCAGGACCTGCGTGTAAAATCACGGAATTTTAAGTCCAACTAGGATTCGGGTTGGATTAGAAGTCTAACTAGGTTAGTAAATTCGTTAGTTTTGGGCTCCATTGATCGGATTAGACTAAAGTACTTAATTGAGCCTTATTTGCAAGAATTTGAGTCGATTACAACTCTATTTTTAACCATCACTTACTGCAGCCCTTTTGACTCCGACAGCAGCCCCTGACATGAGCCCTAGTAAAATCGGAATCTTTTAGGCTAAATTGGGGTTTTATTTTTTGAGTCACAATAGGTTAGGAAGTTAGAGTCGATTAGAACTCTAATTTAAGGAGATTCGGCTGTTCCCTATTACTATAAAGCTGCTCCAGGCTTCTCTAATTGTATCACACGTATTCTCATTTCTCAGTTCTCTCTCTTCCAGTCTTTCCTCCTCTTCAATAGAGATTTTGACTTCTCGACAGGCTTCTAGAGATCAAATTTTGGGCTGTTGAAGAACAAGCAAGGTAAGAGTACTTGATGATATCCTCACTTGGGTGTCAATCTTATCTAGTTTTAAAGTTTCAACTTTAGATTTCAGGTTGTTGTTATATAAAGTCAACCAGTGCCTTTAGATTTTAGTTTATCAAGTGCCAAAATAGCATGTGACAGTTTTTTCTAATAATAGAAGATTTTTAGATATTTTCACTGCAGATTTTAAGATTTGATTATACAAATAGTGCTCAGAGTATTGTATGCTTCTATCATAAGACTGATCTCAAAGATCAGAAACTCCTCTGTAGTAAGGTATTTATATGGGATGCTTCAAGAATTCTAGAAAGCTTAATGGCTGCCACAGGCCCACAACTACTAGTTGTGGACATGTAGACTTTGATTATCTGTAGAAACACGAGTACAAGTTTAAGCCAAGCCAAAGCGCAAAAATATTCCAGCTCATAAAACAGGAAAAAACCCATTATTTAAGCACTTTTAACACAAAAAAATAGTCGAGTAAAACGTGCCTGAGGGTGGACCATTGATCCCCCAGCCGCCAATGAGTATGCAGTGCTTCCGGATGGTGTTGATAAAATCAACCCATCTCCTTGCACACACGTCACAAAGGCGTTGTCACAATAACACTCCAGATACGTAAGATAAGATGACATCCCGCGGTCAATTGTGACTTCATTTAAGACCAGAAAAGGACCTTCAGCATCCAGTTCATCCTTAGCTGCTTCTCGGATAACATGGCATTGTAGCCGATGACGTAATGTGATGCTAATGGGTCCTTTGAATATTGTCTCTAAACGATCTCGATAATTCTCACTTTCTAACTGCTGTTAAAGTTCACTTTACATTCACAGCAATAACACACAGCAAAGCAATAGCATAACGTTCAATAGAAAAAACATGGAAAGTCAAAATCTCAAGGGAACAGATATAACATACATGTATATAGTATAAAAAGAAAACAAATAATTAAAGTTCTCCATTTATCCATTCATTTCATGTGGAATTCACTAACTTAGCATAAAACTAATGAATAGTTTACACTTTGATTTAAACTGTTATCTGTAGATATGAAAGCCATTGACACACTTCTACAGGAATAAAGGTTTGAACAGAAAATGTCAAAATATTTTCCTCATGTGTAAGAGACAAACAATGACTACAAATGTGAAAACCCAACCATGTTCTATGTTTTTTACCCAGATAATGACTATAACTGTCAAAACTCAAAGGCCAACTATGATGATATTCTATTTATAACATTGCTAGCAAATCACTCCGACGGGAATATTTCCTCATTACGTTGAAAACATTATTTCCGGCCAATATCTAATCATATTATTTATGATGAAGACCAACAATCTTCACTCCTTGAGAAATGGATAGCTTGCATACTTTGTACAGTTAGGTAAGCAAAAATAAATGAATAGGTGTATCCTGAACAATGGCATTATTTTATCAGAAACGAAAGTTTTTGGTTAATAATGTCTCTGCTTAGGCTATTATACCACATAAATACATATATTACCAAACAAAGTAAAGATCTAAGCAATCAAAAACAAATAAAAATCCTTAGAGTGAATCTATAAACCATTCTGATTAAAAGAAAGTGAGGCAATGGCATTGTTTTATCAGCAAAAAGGTTACTAATGTCTCTGCTTAGGCTATTATACCACATAGATACATATAATATCAAACACAGTCATACCATGCCATTGGCACGTCGTGCCAGCACGGCAAGTGGTTTGAGCACCTGCACATGATTTATGCTGATATAGGCATCGCGCCAGCTACACAAACCTCTTCCAAGCTAAAAAATGTATGGACACAGGGTTTGTGCTGAATACAGGCATCGTGCCGATAAGTTACCGGTGCAACTTGGTTCAATTTAACTTAACCACCCAGCCACTTCCAATTCAGTTACATCAGGTTAATATTCAAGAAGTTTGGTTCCATCCAGATTTGAGTAAAGCAACCAAAATTGAGGTAGGATTATGTTTACCTCAACCCAATCAAGACCACCCACAAAATTGTGCCACATGATCTCCTTCGAACCATCGCATAATCATTAAAGATCACTAGATAGAGCTCATTCTTGATCCTCTTTAATTATTATTGGATAAATGAACACAAAAAAATTCGTCTAGATATCTGACAATTGACGTTTACATGCCAAAATTTCTTCTAAGCTGCTAGGTTTATTCAATGAAAGAATGTAAAGATCTTGTAGGTAGCAAAAGGATTAGAACACTAGTAGTAAAACGAGCAGAAAAGACAAAAGCTGTAATTTTCATTTTGTTGGAGACAGTCCCTCATATATAATAACTATGAATAAGGAACAGTTGATCCATTACTGATGCTTTGAGCAGATACAAACAACAACAACTTATGTTGCAAGGACGGTTCAACACGATGCCTAGTAAACTTCCAAGAAAAGTAGCTACATGATCAGAAACACAATTTGAGAATCTTTTGGTGACTATACAAAGAAATACTTGGAGAGTGTGTACAAAATGTCCCTAAACCATCATCACCTATATACAATTCCAAAGTGAAATTCATGCAAGAAAAGCTGTAAGTAATGACACAAGGGGTCATAAAATAAATGATACAACGAACAATAGAGTGGTAGACAATAAATTTGATAAGGATACGGAAAGGGGTCATGAAGCCCAATGACCCTAAGGAAAATGAGACAATAGGAGGAACTGGACCTTTGAACAATGATGCTGCCTGTAATTTAAAACAAAAGAAAAAGCACAACATGAGGGCTCAACTCAAAAGCATTCTCCAAAATTCAAATCAAGAAGAATTGCCAGGTAGATATTCCACAATCAAACTCCTTCGGCCTTAAACATGTGCATTATGCAAATCACTAATTTGGGACCTTAAATTTAACACTAAAAGGACCTAAACACCAAAAGATTGTACCTAAGAAGCACATGATGTTTACCTATAAGAACCGAAAAAAAAAAGTTAAAAAACATTCAAAAAATGCTAGTTACCGTTACATGATACCATTTTTCTCATAACAAGGTGTCGTACTTCAGAAAAGGCCCGCACTTCAAGTTGCCTTCAGGTGACAAACAACTTGCCTCCTCCTACAGCAACCATGGATTACCATGTCTGTTGGCACATCCTTGCTGACCAAAATGTGCCAAGCCAGCAAATAACCAGCATGAGGGGGCCATGCTGAGGAAATGTCCCTTCTGAAGTAGGACCCGTGCCATCGGCACCAAATTTGTTCCCATTACTAGCATATGACACAAATGTTACATGCCAATGGCATAGTCATCCTTGATGGTAACTTAAAGGTCTGCAGGTCAACCTTCTTATACCACCTTCCTTCCAGCGTGTTGAACCATCTATCTACGCTTTTATCACATTAGATATCCACGAGACAAGATGTAGACAACCTTGACTTTAAATTAATACGGTAGTAGTATGCATGTCATGATCTTATTCATTTTCCTCATTGCCATCCTAGCCTTTTCTCAAGACTAACGGATCAGCAGGGATTAGAAGTCTGTTAGATTTTTGACTGACGAAGACAACAATGTTGATAAAACAATACATAATGGTAATATAATCATGTAACTTTCAGCATCTTTGTGAGTTTGATTATTCAATTCAAACTTACTAAATACTTATAGCCTGCTTAGGATGGTAGACGGGAGAGATTTTGAGGAGAAAGAGGCTATTTTTATGTCATTAAATATAGTTGTACTTTGAGTGTACAAATCATAAATGTATCAATTATCAAATAGTAAAAGAAGCCTCCTCCAACTGTTCATGTGCTGTAAGACACAACCATGTTGTTTTCCATTTTTTATGCCAAAAGTAGAGCTTGTTATATAGTATTGGGAAAATTCTCAAAAGCATATAAACCTCTGTTCCAATTCTAACACAGTCAGTGGTTCCTACTTCCTATACATAAACCCAGAATTTCACTTAGTATAATTAAATGACCCTCTATAAGAACAAAAGGCAAATAAGCAAAAAGCATTGTACATTCAATGTGTCACCAAAACAATAAAAATATGGTATGAGAGAATGAACTTGGAAAAGTATTAGAACAATGATGTAAGAATGCACATACCCAAAGAACCGTTCCATCACCTCCAAGAGTTATAACAAGGTCAACCTTTGTATGTAGGTCTCCTACATCGTCATCTTTAATGCATAATAAATTAGGGCAAGTTCAAAGAAGTATTAGCTGATAACTTAATCTGAGAAAAGGCAACCAAAAACTGTTTGCTGATATATAAAAGATCCCAATGTCCAAATAAAGATAGACATCAAGGCTCACATATAGCTGTAATATCGCAATTCATTCCAGAAAGCATAGTGGAGTGATATTAGATCACTGTGGCTGATGAACCTGGAACTACAATATTAAGAACATTACAAAGTTTAACAGAGAAAACCACTTAATGTTACAATATTGGGACATGTGAAATGTGATTTACATACATGAAATCAAAACTTAATGTAAAAATAGTTGGTCATTTATCAAATGAAGATTTTTCCACAACGTGATATCAGTGGAAAAATGCTTCCACAACCAAAAAACCATAATCTTTGCAACCACAATGAAAGGTTTAAAATATATTCTAGAAGCAGCATTGCAGCATGTCTCCAAGCAAAAGTCAATCATAGTAGTGACTAGTGAGTTTCAGTTGATGGACTTAAGTACATTACAATAAGCACCCCTTGCAAGAATTTGTCCACGAACATGTAATATACATACTATATCGGATCTCTCCATCAAAGATCTCATGTGCTTCTAAGGCCTATGTACGATGAAGCCAACAGACGAATTTGTGTATCAAGTAAGTCTCCAAAGAGGAACAAGTAGACCCAAGATAAGACAGATCATCAAATTGTGAACAACTGAACTGACACCCATGGCATTTAAGACAAACCAATTGCCCTCACTCATCCATAGGGACATGTGACAAGATGGCCATACATATCATAAGTAAACAAGAGGCAATCAAAATGAAGTGAAACATGTTCCTCATCATCAAATCCTGAGAACTCGGATGTAGGGCTTGAAATGATTCTTTTATGGAGAGTTTTCATTGATCTAAAATTATTCGTGGTTTCACAAGGACATGGATTAAATAAGCCAGACTAAAATCTCAAATACCAAGGTTAAACACAGTGATTCAAATGCTAGAATATGTTGATAAATACAAGTGGAGGGAGAGAAGTGCTGTTTGCATAAATTTCAATGATAGTACTCACCATTATCCCAGGTCTGAACAAAGTTGTAGCAAGGATTATCTCTTAAAAGCTCAGTCCTCACCCGAGGCTCAACAAAAATATCTACCTTTTTACAATCTCTCAGCCATCTAGAAGCAAGAAAAGAATCAAAACATAAGTTGTTAGATACAGAAATCAAACTGATATAAATGGAAGTGTTGAACTGCTTCTTATTCTGTTTTCTCTGAAGCTAGTTACGACTCATAGAAGATGAGATATGTGATAACTGAATAATATGCATGAGTTTTCAAGTTAATTTCAGAATAACAATATACCATTTCATGTAAAAAGTGGCACATGCATGCTTGTTCTCAAATGTGAATGCAAGTGTACTCGAGTAGTATTTCATGACTCATCGGATGCTCATTCTCTTCCTAGTAAAAGAGACCACTATTGTGAAACAAGGTGATAAAGTTAAAGACATGAATTAGTCTTTAGTGGTCGTTAGAACTATGGGATGCACTGGTGATTGACACCAAGGATTTGAGTTTCGGCCTAAATGGAAATTCATCATGCCAGCAGGGACCTGGTAGATAAAGGATTCTGATTCTGGTACCTATGGGCAGGGCTTCTACTGCCTGTGCAAGTCAAAAGGGGAGTCCATCTGTGGTGGGTTTTAAAAAGGGATTTTAGAGCAGGAGAGGTGGAAGGAAGACGTTAGAGAAAGAGGAGAAAAGAAGAAAAAAGAAAAGAAAAAAAGGGAATAAAAAGAGAGAAAAAAGGTATGTTTCGTACTCATGTCCTCTTTTTTAATTTTTCTGATTTTACCCATGTCTTTGATGTCATCTTAGATGCAGAAACTTAGATCTAGGTTTACATAGGTTTAAGATTAACGGGATGAGAACATTTTTGCTAGATCCCTGAAAGTAAAGTTGGAAAAGAGCTAAAACATTTTTTTTTCCAAATTTTGAAGTAGTACTAATTCTACGATAAATTGTTAAAGTGAGGACGAATTAACTAGTAGATTTAGCAAAATTGGGTTAATTAAGACACAAATTAACAATTTCAGACTTTATTTTGCTGAATATTTGGACAAAATTGAGATTTTACTATTTTATAGTTTTAATAAAAGTGAAAACGTATAGGAAATTTGTAAAAATTTGTTGGAGCCTTTTGTACATCAATCAACTGACACCATACGTGTCGCTGGCACATATCCTTGATTGAGACCATAGTGGGTCCAGAAATTTAGAAGAGTTTGGGAGAACCATGGTTCAACCTTCTCTTAGGATGAAAAGAGAGAGTGGTTAACCTTTGATAGATTATTATTGTAAGGTACTTCGAGATTGAGACAAGCCATGACTTGTCCAGACCAGGTGGACTGCATGGAGGACTCAACACTTGGGATGATGCGACGAGTTCTCAAGCCATGGCGTGGAGCATGGCATGATGCAATCGAGCTGCTGACACGAAGTCAACAGCTTTCCTTCATGGCATAATGCGGTTTCAAGTAGCTAAGGCATGCGGAGTTAGTGGCGTGGGACAAAGCTGGCATGCGGATACACGAGTAAGCTGAGAACCAATCATAACTCGCAGCATGACACTTGACAAGGCAGGATGCCCGTAGCGTTGAGCGCAAGCGCAGCACCAAGGCAAAGCGTGTGCGCAAAGCACGTACTTGCGCACGTAAACGAGGTGCACACGCGGGGCGCATTGCTTGGAGCGCAAGCAAGCCGGCGTGCACCCTAGCCCGAGCGGGACTAGGACTGGCCGCACAGCACAAGTGCGGCGGCTTACAGAGTTTGACTCCAACTAGAAGTTGGTGCGCAGTGGGACTCTAACTAGGCAAGAAGTCATGCATCAATGGGGCTCTAGCCAAGTGGGGTGCGTGCACAAGAGGAGTCCGAGTTGGAGGAGGAATGACTTCGGAGGAGTCAAGGCACAAGGGCTTAGTGTAGAAGGACGAGCTTGGGGAAGGGTGTGGCATAAAAAATCCTGGGGATTTAGGGCAAAGTTTTGAGTGAGGTGACCTTGTCTTGAGAGAGAAAAGAGAGAAGGGTAGCATGGCTATTTTGGTCTAGGTCTTGTGCCCGGAGGGGTTGTAAAAGACTAGTTTTTCCTTGTACGTTTTTTTCTTCAGTAAAGGGTGCGGCTTCGCCCTTAGCCTCAAACGTGTGTACTTCTAATCGAGGGCTGAGCAAGGGGCTGTCCCTTAGTGCCACCAGGGGAAAAAAAAGCTTTACCCCATGAGTAGGCCTGTGATAATTACCATAATGTTACTGATTCAAAAGTATCTTAAACCTTTCAGTCATAAATAGATGCAAACCTCACAAGGTTCTACAAGCCTCTCTAAACTGCTGAAAACAAAGATAATAAAACTAAAAAGCACACCTGACAATTTCAGCACATAGATCCCGAACGGAGTTTGAATTTGGTTTGGTAAAAATAAGCACAGTCTGAGGCTGGGATTCCCATTTCAGCAAAATCTGAAGTTAATTAAGATTTGCAATAAACAAATCAAGAAAATAGACCACAAATAGGTAGAAGAGAGCTACTGATACTACAACATGTGATTACAATTTACAAGTACTCCACTCCAGATCATGAGAAGTACAGGAATCTATTAACATGAGCACATATCATGAAGGAAACATAACTAGATTTATTGACTGCAGAAAAGCATGCTAAGTATAAGCTACTATACCTGCTTACTGCTGCGCTCTGCAGTGGATATGTTTCCTCTTTCAAAGGAAACAATTTCATGCTTATGTTGGCCACTCTTTTCGCCATTGCATCCCCATGAAAGCCTAAAAGATGCCTGCTTCACGTAAAGGTAATTACAACTTAAAAATGTCACAAAACAAGGCAGTGGCATACTTCAAAAACTGTAGTGCAGATAAGTGAATTATCAAAATCCTTTAACTTATGACTCAAACCAATTGCAAAATCACACGTAAAAATCCTACCTTCACATGCCACCCCATACAAATCTTGATAACCAGATTCCAAATCTTATGAATGACAATTTGAGTTCATAATTCACAATTCGACTACAACTGAATCTTCTGACGAAATTATCATTGAAGAAAAAAAACCTCGACAAAAGTATGAATCTGCCTTTTGAACCATATGCGCAAGCCTACTTCGACATACCCTCTTTTGTCATTTATGACTTGTCTGTATGTAAAAATGATCTAAAAGGCCTAAAAGCACTGAAAGATTGAACTAGAAGCAAAAACACATACATCAAAGAAGATTCATAGTGATTATACGCTAGGATTGTAGTGCCGGTGGCACGTGAACCCCCAGCCACACATGTATTTGATTTGTTGCATGAATTAGGAATTATTTGTCCAATTAAAAACGAAAAAAATTGTTTTTAAGCATCAATTTCTAGTGAAAATTTGTTTATCTTAGAAGCTATATATAGTCCAGACTCCCTAAAAGGAGCAGTCTTCCAACTTGGCTGTACTTCAGCTTTGATGTATATTCATGATGTTTTCACGTGACCAGTAATTTTCTTTTTTTCTGTTATGCATTGTTCTTCTATGTCACAAAATACTTGTCATGAGTTGTCTTGTTCATCCATTTGTGAGGCCTATGTGAACTCCATTAGTTCATTCCTCAATGGCCACAATTTTTGATACAGTAATCAAGTATAGAACTAAAAATACAATTATAGATTAGGCCCAAATATTCGATAAATTTAGACTTTAAATTCTCTGCAATAATAAAAAAGACATTGTAATATTGAAAATTGTTAAATAGGTCCCATTAGTTTTGCAATTTGCAAAAATGCATGTGAAATAGTACAATAATAGGTACTAGATAAAAATTTAGCTGCGTCACAAAAGGTTGTCAAAAAGTCTTTTACGTTCTCTGCAGCTGCCCACTCAAACTTTGAACGCCAATCTGATGCAGAGATATTATTTATCCTAGCATAATCATACGGAGGGGTTTATATGCAACAACCACATTTGCTTTATATACAATAAGAACGATAGTGTAATTAGCTACGCTTTTTGTTGAAGTCTAACTCTAGCAATACAATCCTGACTAGGGTAAACCACAGTGCTGAACATTGTTAAAGATAAAATATGGTTATGGAAGTGATGGTTGTTCAAGTACCCTACACTGATGGAAACAAGAATAAAACGACAACCTAAGTGCACTCGTATGTGATGAATAAGAGAATCAAAAGCATGTAAACGGTAAAAGTGCAATAATCCTATTATTCAATTCACCTTTCTTGCAACCATCTTGCTAGCTAACTTAGGCTCATCATCTGTTGCCTCATCGCGAAGAATCTCATGCGAACAAATCCCATGCTTCCCACAACATCTTTCAACTTGCTCGGTCGAAGATTGGACCAGAGTTTGGTCAGACAGGTTCTCCAACTTTGCATTTTTAGGACCACATTGACAAATTTCAGGAACTGGTTCTACAATGAAAGACCTTCTTGTTAATGGCAACTCACAAGCACAATATAACTAGGTAAAGGACAAAATAAGACAAAATTCCACTTGAAGGAGCTTATTAGCATAGTGTTGAATCAGGAACATTTTTTAGCCCACTAATTGGAGTTAAAGTATGCAGGGAAAAGCACTCACTATTATGCTTTCATTCTAATAAAACCAGACAAAATGTTAATAAATTAAAAAGATTGTTGATAGTGTAAAAGATGACTTTACACGCAGCACAATTGCTTCAAACAAAGTTTGAAGTTTCGGCCACATTGATATTCTTCATTAAAAAATTTCAGGACTCGATGGCAACAATATATGGCCAAGTTCTGTCACGTATCAGCCATATCGGATCATATTGGCTAGATTCAAATCTGATTTAGTAAATTTGGGGGAAAATGGTTTAGATATGGATTTTACCCATCACTGAAGGTCCAATGCTATGAAGGTCTTTAGCAGCAGCTTTTACCTTTAGCTATGGTCATTCAATATAGATTAAAAAAGTCATTTTCGGGCTCAATATGGGCAGTTTTAGGGTAGCATATTAGATCATAAACCTAAAACAATACCACCCTTCAAACCCATCCCAGCGGCGGAGCACTAAGGCCATTATCACCCATCCACCACCACTGCCACCGCCAACTCATCGCCCTCCTTATTCTCTTCTAATCCGACTTCCATTAATCATTGTCATCCTCTCATCCGCACCCATCTACTTCCTTTTCCTCTCCTCTCGATCCTCATCCTCCTCCAAAGGCAATCCTTCATTTCATCACCACTGCTACCTCTTTCACCTTTGAAAGCCAATCCAAGTCCTTGTCGTCTCTCCTCTAAATTATCTCAACTGCATCTCATGTGAGTTGATTTTATGTTCTTAGTATTTTTATCAATTTTATCTAATTCTTCATTAGATTTTTAGTGTTAGAAATTCCTTCACCATGTAAATTTCTGAACGTACACAAAATTACCAAAACCATAAATCTGTCAAAAGTTTTCATTTTGGACTTGAACCTAACTGAAAATTTGAAGCTTGGCCTTCAACAGACAAGTTAAATGCCATTATAAACTTACACCTTAAGGCTGTCATCCTGCCTTCACAATCATATTGGAGAACCAATGTCCAAATGACACTTCCTTTTCGAGAAAAAGTTAGATGTACTCACTGTGTTAATCATGTCATTTCTATAATCGAGCAAAATGAAAATGCAAAGAAACAGCAGGACGGGGCATTTCTATCCTAAGAACTTGCCTACTATCATGCCAATTTAAGGTAAAACCAGGTGCTTTGTGTCTCTCTCAAAACCTTTATATTTCAGTTGCATATTGCGTGCTCTCTCCAGTTCATATTTACGTTTCCATTCAGCTGCCTCTGCTTGAGCTGATGCCTTTCCTTCTGCAACCCGCCTTAATGCTTTTCCAACAGCTAACAAAAAGGAAACGCACAAGTTATCAGATAATTACAGGGATCAATGAGAAGATAATAGTTTGCGAATTCCAAATACCAAAGAGAACAATCATGGAACATGATATAGCAGATTCCACTTGAATCAGAATGAAAAAAAAACAAGATGACTGCATGCATGTTGAAAGAATATCACCCAAATGCTCTGTCCTTTTTCATAAGTACAGGGTCACAACTTAAAGTGTTTATTTATTTCACTCGGTAGAAAGCAAGGATTGACATGGTGGAGGAACATGCCATGCCAACCTCTTGTTAGAACGACAGGTGCCGATACTTAACAAGAACCTTGTGCCTGCATCATGAAGCTCTTTTGACATACTAGATGTACTGGCACGGCACCACTGCATGTACTGTGCCAGTAGTTTACCACCACAATACATGTCAGTATGTGCCGACCAGAACAAACAACCACAAACAAGAACTGTTGTGTTCGTGCATGAGTACTTAGTTGCTGGATCAATGCCATCTCACTTGTGAACCGAAATGGTGGAACTTACCACCACTCCTCTGAATCAAGATGGCGAGTTGCCAGTACTCTAGTGAACATAGATAGTGAGAGTTGCTGACATGCTTTCCAGTAATTGGAGGTTGGGCTTCTGCAAATTAATACGACCATAAGCGTTACTAGGGTCTAGACCAAGCATGGCTCTTGGACAAGGATTACTGTGCCGGTGGCACAAGTCATGCTAGCCTTCGTCTGACCACTGCCAGTAATCTGATGGCAACTTTCAGGGAAGAGGAATGTGTAGTTACAACATCCGTGCTGACTATATGTGTCATGCCTGTGGTTTAGTCTACTGCAATCCATTTTCTTAGACACTTGAGTACAAATTCAACATAAACTAGCATGAGAGATGATACTCCCCAAGTGCATGTGGATTTCTTCCTATGGAGGAGAGGCATGTACCATTTCTGACTTTTTTTATTAGTGCTAGAACACCAAATTGACCCGAAAGCTTAAGCTGATTGGAACGGCTGAATTTTATACCTTTAGATTATAATCCAACAATCTGTATGCTCAATAAATTATAACAAAGATACCATTTTAGGAATTTCAGTTTCTGCTTACCAATATTCTATAGTTGACGTCTAATTGATCAGGAATGGTTGAGATTTGAGAGCTCATTCTAGATGAAGGAAACAAGTACTTGGAGATGTTGACTTGGGAAAGCCTTCTTTATCATGAGAAGGGCTTCTCAATGGAGGCGGTGAAAGGATCTGGCAGTGGCAGGATTGCTGGAGATCAAGAGGGGGAGAGAGGGAGGGAGGCTAAATAGCCATGATGGAACGAGCCTCATTAACTTGTTAAACCGATCTGGATGAATTTTAAGTGGATTTCGAGATTAACTTGCTTAACTCTATTGACATTATCAACTTCCTTTTTGTTTTATTTTGCATCCCGATGTGTTGTCAGAAGGCTTAAGCAGGTTGCATGCTCAAGTAGGTTTCGTATCGCGACACTGCCAACATGCCTGCTGAACCCTATTGTCATGGTATGCTCTGGGCGGCACAGACATTTTCGCCAAGCACTTAAATTTATGCTTCTCAAAAGTGATACACATAGATGTATGCTGTAAATAGCTTAAAGGATCATTGATTAAAAGCAAATAAATGACATTAGCATCATCAAATTAACTGAAGATCAAAAGGCAACAATATAAGACAATAGAGTCTAACTACGGCTTTATACAAAGTGACTTAATGTTGACCTTCAAGAAAGCATAAAAGATACAGGATAATAGAGGACAATAATTTTAGGTGATACAAAGACAGGAAACGACTTATTCCACGCAATGTCTTAGAATTTGGATTTTTCTTAAAAACATTTTGCTATTGATACTTGACAATTTTACGAGGTTGATGAAGTAATGGAACAAAATGAATGAGAAAAGGTATAGGAAAAGGTGACTAAAGATAGAGCATTGCAGTAGCGAGAAATTCGAAGCTTAAAGGATAATAAAGCTCAATATGCTGAAAGGAGAAAAGCATACATCAATGTTGTCGGTTACACTAGAAGAATATGAAACTTTAAAGCTCTTTCTATTTGATTATAGTGACAATCACGTAACATCGAAAGCTTGGACAATACATTTAAATACATCAGTAAAACACTACAATCATAAACAATTTGATGGTCCACACTCCACAGAACCATACAATCTTCTTTTATCTTTTCTGATAAGAAGTATAGAACAGACTAAAACGTATCAGCTAATGTTCAACATATGATCACCTAAATTTCTCAATGACATGTAATGGGAAAATTATCTTACTTCTCATAGCCTCTGAGAACTCAACGAGATGTTCATCAGTTGATTCAACAAGGGGCGGTTCAATACATCCATGTATTGTCTTATCTGAGCCTAAAATGAGACCAGAAAAACCGTTCTCCACAGCATGGGAGCAGGTCACATCAGAGTTCAGCATATCAGCAGCACCCTGTGGAAAGGAAAAACATCTCTAAGATCATAGTATGAAACAGATCCATTCTACAAGAAAAAGATCATAAGCAAACACAAACTCAACATACTGTGAACAAGTAGCACATTTTAGTTTTAGTCAGGCTACAACAGGTATAAGAACAGCAGCAACATGCAGGAAAAGCAGCAGTCAATAGGAAAGGCATGGCAATAGAAATAGAATTCTGTTCAAAATCTGTCAATAAATTATAGACACTTGTAAGAACCAAGTATCGACATAGAATTTACCTGGCCTTTGGCTAGCAACAAATAAGCCACTCATTTAATAGGATGACTGAAGAGATTTTGAAGCTTTCCTTCTCTTATAAGAATGCCATGAATGAAAGAATAAAAGAAAGCAAACCCAATCAATAAAGCTGTTTCAGCACAGGAAGCCTATTTTCTGCTACTTAAAAAACCTAGATTTTGCACAAACTGTACATACAAAACTTTTCAGATCTCCCTTTAATTTGATCTATTATGGCCCACAACTGTAGATAATTACCTAACACTATAGAGAATTATTGTAATCCACAGCCACATTGTAATTTATCCAAATTACCTGTAGAGGTATCTTAAACTTTTATCAGCTTAGCAATTTATTCAAATTACCTATAAATGTATCTAAAGATTTACCTATAATATCAATTCATGACCCCAAATCTGTAGATTGTGATGCCTTCCACATTATGGACTTCAGATATCAATTTTGAACTTGAGGATCTTAGAAATATCTAATTGTACATGGATTTATATACAAAACGATTCGGATCTCGTTCTTATACAGATCTTTGACAATCTATTGCCAAACATGCAGATCACTGATCAGAATCTATTCATATATACTTATTGGTTCTCATAGACTATGAAGCAAGCTTCGTCCCAGACCAACAAGCTTCACGGCTCCAAGCTGTGCAAGAGCAGTATCCCACAACCAGCAGGTATTCTTTTTGAACTAGTTGGATCACCGGTTGGAACATACTAATCCGAACTGTTCACAAAGAAAAACAACCGAATCTTTTGTCCAGCTGAGGAGTTTCTATTCTGGGTTATGATCATCCAACTGACAATTCAAGCTCTCTGTGCTAATAGTAGCCAATAAACAGTACACTATGTTTATGCCTTCATTTTCTATTCATGGTTATTCTGAGTATTGCAGCTCACTTAATCTTGCTGTTAGGTTCATATGAAGGATTTAAGGACCCCCGTAGACAATTTCCAGAAATTAATTGATATTGAGAGCCTCAGCTCAGAAGTTGATGTCAGAAGTTCCGTTCGTATTAGTAAAAAATCACGGAGAAAAGGTCTTAAGGCAAAATCACAGCATAGCTTCACAAATTTTACTTGGTAATGCGCCTCTCAATGAATCAATCAATGGCAAAATCAAGCTACATAGTGATAAATACTCAGTTACATCCTATTATCCAATTTTCCTTCGAGAAAAAGAAACAAGGTTTGGTGCTATATTTTCAAGAAAGGAAATGATTTCTTCTTGCATCCTTTTCCTTCCCAGAGGACACATCGAAGATAAGCTTCTAATGAAAGAGGCAGAGTCACAAAAGAAAGCAATACAGAGATCACCAATCATTTGAGGAAAGGAGTGATGATACAGGACTGGCTGGACTTGCTAGAACCGACACTCATACTTTGAGAAACTCTTTTTCAAGCCACATAATGGCGAAGTTCAGATGCAGGTAGTAACCAGTAAAATTGGATACAGCAAGATGTGCTTCAGACAACATGTTATGGTGGCAAAGACTTGTTAGCTGCTGAAACCACGGTATACACTAACAAACGAACTAAATTCCGAATTAATATCTCTTAGCATCAAACATTCTATATCGCCTGCAACCCATCTTTCTTTCATCCTAAACTAGCCTACGCCATTAACAAGCCAACAGTTGCAATCCCAAAAGGCAAACAATAATCCAACATAGAATAGCAAAGTTGTCTCATACAGAAGTCCACGCATAACAATCTAGCCTAACTTGTCTTTGTACCAAACTACCAATATTAAGAATTAACTTTTAACAAACTAAAGAAAAGAAGTTCCTAATAAACTAAACTCACAGAACAAATCCAAGAGAAAGAAAGGATTTCAATCTCGAACTCCTAAAACACAAATTGCAACCCCACAAATATGCAACAATAAAAATCAAGAACAATGAGAGAAAAGGGTTAAAGAGATACCTTGGAGTTCAACTCGTGGTCAGACATGGCTGGGGAGGAGAGATGGGATGGGATCGGATCCCAGCAGCGCCGGGCGCCTCCCTCGGAACGGTTGGTCTCTAGGAATGAATCAGGTAGGTGGGCGGGGTTCCCGCTATAAATAATAGACTCAGAGATGATGATGAGGCATGGGCTGACGAAAGGAGGAAGAGAGAGGGGGAATCGAGTCTAATTATATGTTGTTTACTGTTTCCATGCTGGTCGCGTTTGATTTCTTTTTCCCCGTTTTCGAACTTGGAGAGAGAGAGACTGAGAGAGGGGGTGGGGAGTGGGCCCCGTCGGCTCCTCAAACGGCACGGCGGTGGGAGGGATGGGGGCCCGGGCGGAGGGGTTTGGTCGTGCACGTTGTTTGATGTGGTTTCATATGCACCACAACATTTATTACGTGCACCACGTTCAAATTTATTTTCATATCACTCATTACTGATTGGTGCACCCACGTGGCATGTGCACTTCACATTGGGTGCGTCTATCTACACCGACGAAATGACTAAGGACACCGCTCAAATTTTTTTTTCTGATAATGCCGAAAATACCCTTCATACCAATGTCTTAAATACCCCTCTTTAATATCCAAATGTCTTTCTTCATCCTTTTTTTTCAGGTTTTTGCTAAGGACACCCAGTCATGGATATCATCTCCTACATCCATCATCTCCTTATAACTCTCCATCATCTGCTTCCCTCTAAGCCCTAACGATCAATGTCTTTATCGCCTCCATCACCACCTCCATTACCCTACATTGTCTTCCTCTCCAACCTCCCACTATCCATCTAATCCATGCGAAGGCGAAGCTCTGAGAAGACCTACGGGAGAAGGTGCTCGAACTAGAGAAGATGCTATGGGACGCGGTAGTCGGAGAGAACGCCTCTGGAGAAGAAGCATCTGCAGAAGACGCCTCTGGAGAAGACGCCTCTCGGACAGCTTTGGTACTCGTTTTTCTTTTCCATCGGCATAGTTCTGTTTTTAAAAACCGAATTACTGTTTTTGTTTCGATTTTAATAAATCGAACCTGTACGGTTTTTAAAAATCGAACTTGTGATCTATTCAAAGCAGTATTCGGTTGTATGTCTGGTTTTTAAAAATCGAACTTATAAAAGTATGTTCGCTTTTTAAAAGTCGATTTATATTCGGGTTTAAAAACCCGAACCTGTGCCTAATGTTCGGTTTTTAAAAACCGAACCTGTGCCTAATGTTCGGTTTTAAAAAACCGAATCTGTGCCTAATGTTCGGTTTTAAAAAATCGACAATTGTTAATTCACTAACATTCTTTGTTAATCCAGATATATGCTTCTACCGACGATAGCAATGTTGGAACTGCTATAATACGAGATTTTACTGAGGCTTTCACGACTCTTATGGTATATTTGCTAACTTAAAATCATCATGTTATCTATACAAGTACCCTGATTATTATGCTTTCTTGCTACCTACCAGATCTTTAGCTCCCGGTCAACTCTTATCCAGTGGGCCCAAGAAGTCGGAAGGCAGAATGGGCTTGTAATTGTGATCAAACACTCCCAGACGGGTGGAAATAAAAAGCCAAGGCTCATCTTGGCATGTGAGCGTAGTGGCGAATACAGAAACACATCAAAGTACGGAGTGAATAAGCATGAGATAGATATTAAGGGCCGAAAAATTAAGAAAAGAGATACCAGTACAAAGAAATGTGGATGCCCATTCAGACTTCAGGGAGTGAAGCTCTCTACTGCCAACAAATGGATGTTGAGAGTGACATATGGGGTGCACAATCATCCAAGTGCACGTAATTTGGAGGGGCATTCGTATGCTGGTAGGTTATCCTCCGAAGAGGAAATTATGACGCTTGATTTGTCAGGAAGTTTAGTGAAGCCAAGAGAGATATTGAATACTATAAAGCGGAGAAATCAGCATAATGTCTCTACAATGAAGCACATATACAATGCACGGCAAAAACATAGAGTTGTTGAGAAAGCGGGGAGATCCGAGATGCAGTCTCTCTTGGCCCATCTGAATGATAGTGGGTACGTGGAGTGGCATACAAGCGATGATTCTTCCTTTTGCGTCCAGAGCATATTCTGGGCACACCCTTCATCTGTGGAGTTCTTGCGTGCCTTTCCGGAGGTCCTCATCATGGATTGCACGTACAAAACAAACAAGTATCGACTCCCGCTTCTAGAGATAGTTGGAACTACATCAACGGGTCTCACATTTGCATTGGCCTTTGCATATCTTCATTCTGAGTCGAAGTCTACCTTTGTTTGGGCACTAGATAAGCTGAAGAGCCTGATGGATGGGTGTATGCAGCCGCGCGTCATTGTGACAGATAGAGACTTGGCATTGGTTGATGTTGTGCACCATGTCTTCCCGACTGCTAAACACATGCTATGCAGATGGCACATCAGTAATAACATCATGGTCAATTGCCGTAAGATGTTCGAAACATTGGATAAGTGGAATTCATTCATGTCTTGCTGGCAGCTGGTAGTAGAGTCCCCTACCGTGGAGAAATATATCGAGAATGTGCAGTTTATGGAGCGCACTTTCCTCGCATATCCAAATGCCATTGCATATCTCAAGAATTCATGGCTGAATGGGTACAACGAGTCATTCGTTGGTGCGTGGGTAGACAGCTACATGCATTTTGGGAACACAACTACAAACAAGGTTGAGAGTGCACATGCGAAGCTGAAAAAGCATCTTGGAGCATCTAATTGCAGCTTTGACACATCATTGGCCACGATACATGCGTTGCTTGAGCTCCAACGCACAAGCATCTTGGCTTCTTTTGAGAAAAGCAATCATATGGTGCAGCACAAACTCAAGCCGATGGTATTTAGAGAATTGCGGGGTTTCATGTCACATTATGCACTCGAAATGGTTCACACCGCAGCGATAAATTCACTCCATGATGATCATACTCAAAAAAAAAAAAAAACTCAAATGAAAACAGTAGTCCAGAACTATACCACTCCACGCCATATGCGGTATGCGACATGGGACCTGAACATCGTAAGGACCGTCTCATCTTCTGGTCCACCTGGGATGGGGCCACTTGTATCAAACTCATCCTCATCCGCTTCCTCATCGCCACCCTCGTCACTGTGCTGACCACCCCCCCCATCAGTTTGTTCCTCTGCCTCAGCTGTCTCCTTACCTCTTCCGTCATATCCTTCGGCCTGTTCTTCTTCCTCAGCTGCATCCTTACTTCCTTCCTCACTCAAGTCTTCGGCATGTTCCTCTGCCTCAGCTGGCTCCTCACTTCTTCCCTCATAACCTTCTTCGGCTTGTTCCTCTGCCTCAGCTGGCTCCGTACTTCTTCCCTCATAACTAGCCGTCCGTCGCCGCCTCTCAGATGCCGTGGGTGGGTTTCGGCGTTTACTTGTTGGAGCGGTCGACGAGCTCTCCCCAAGAGCTGCCATTTCAACAGTGGAAATTCATAATTGGTTTAGAAAATACAAATCCACAACGATAGAGAACAAAAGGAGAGAAGTATAGTCAAGATCTCTCAGTTAAGTTCGGCTTTGAAAAGTCGGACATGATCGGCTTGTAAAAGTCGAAAAACAACCCAACATTCGACTTTTTAAAACCGAACATAATAATAACAACCTCGACTTCTAAATATCAAAAACCAAACATGATTTCAGCTTTTCATAACCGAAACATAATGGAAATCCGGATTTCTAAAATCGAAGACATACCAAATATTCGGATTTTGAAAATCGAATCAGATGAATGGTAAAAAATTTATAGATGAGTACCTTTCTTCGCGATTGCGGCTGCCTCAGCTAGCTTCTTCCTTCTTCCCTCATAACTATCCGTCCGTCGCTGCCTCTCAGATGCCGTGGGTGGGTTTCGGCGTTTAATTGTTAGAGAGGTCGACGGGCTCTCCCCAAGAGCGGCCATTTGAACTGTAGAACATATTTGGTTTAGAAAATACACATCCACAATGATAGAGAACAAATTAAATCAATGTTCGAATTTTTAAAATCGAAGAATGCACAGATGAGTACCTTTCATTCTGATTGCGGCTGTCAGTTTGGAGGGCCTCTTCGACATCTTGGCTACCGTCCGATGGGGTCTTGAAGGGGCCAAGTACGAGGAAGAAGAAGAAAGAGACGAAGCGGCGGAGCACCGCGACGGATGATCGACTTGAAGGAGCACCGCGACGTGAAAGGGGAGGAGCCGGCGGAGCTTGAAGGGGGAGAGCCGGTGGCGAGATGAGGGGGTAGTCCGGGGAGGCGATGGCGGCGCTTGAAGGGGATCGGAGAAAGGGGACCAAACGAGAGCGGTGTAGGGCTTGTAAGTGTAGTTAAGGGAGAAACTGAAAAAATAGGCGGTGTAGATAGCATTTGTGCTGGATTTCAAAGTAAGTTGTGGTGTACTTAGAAAAGGCGGTGTCCTTAGTAATTTAGGCGGTGTCGATAGACGCACCCCTTCACATTATTGAATCGGTAGCTGTGCTACCGATTCATATACATGCCTATCGATAGTGGTTTACCAATAGGCATGTACAACCTATCAATGCCCCACTACCGATAGGTTCGTTGTCGATTCATATACATGCCTATCGGTACCACTATCGATAGGCATGTACAACCTATCGGTAGTTTTTGTATATTAATTAACCAACCAGTTAAGAATCCTTAATCATCTAATTATCTTCTGGCCTCGTTTGGTGCGGGAATAACTTTATTCCGGGTCAAGGGACTTTATTCCCGATTTTGGGAATAATTTTGTAATGATTACTTGGAATAAGAGAAAAGTAGTGTGGAGAATGAGAATAACTTTGTAATTATTACTTGGAATAGGAAAAGGTGTTTGGGAGATAAGTATGGAATAAGTAGCGGATTTGAGAATATTTTAAAAATATTCCTCCCTTAACCTGGGTTAAGGGTTATTCCCGTTTGATATTCTCATACCAAACGGGGCCTAGACTGTATGCACCATGTCATTTCCTCCATTAATGATCGGGGCAAGGATAGCCCTCTCTTCTACCGACAGTGAATTAAATGGAATGGTTGGTTGGTGGGTGGGTTGCAGATGAGCAATCTCACGAAGGAGTTTGTTCATGGTCTCCGGCGACAGAGCACCGGCTTCCCTAGAGGAAGTTCCAAATACAGAGGGGCCACCCTGCACAAATGTGGCAGATGGGAGGCCAGGATGGGCCAGTTGTTGGGGAAGAAGTATGCCAGATCTTTTCTTTTTATCTTCATCCAAATATCTTGCATGCAATTGTACATAATCCATAGAGGATTCTCTGTTCTTATCTATACTTTGTTTTGTTTGCATGATAGATATTTCAATCTGGGCCTTTTGGACACTGAGGTGGAAGTTGCAAGGTATACATAAATGATTTTTTTTTTTGCCTCAGTTCTTGAAATCTAGATACAACAGTTTGTCTGTAAGTACCATATGTGAGTGTCGTGCATATGTACTTGCATTAGACTGATTACTATATTTCTATCATGAATTTGATTGTTTAGTCTGGACATGTATCCGCATTGAACTACAAAACTTTCTACTGTTAATTGATTTTAGGTACAATTAAATAGATAGACATTAGCATGTTTTGGTGAATGAAGAAAATGGTATTGCTTGCCGTCGTCTAGTCACAAATAGCTCGGGATATAAAGAAAAGAAGGCAAACCAACATACCACGGGTGCTCGACATGAAGGACCGGGACCCAAACTTGTTCTTTCTGCACTTATTTGTGCACTTTCTACAGTTAAGAACTTACTCTATCAATAAGTCTCTTTCTGCACTTATTTGTTCCTGTTAACTTTTTTGCTATGTCCACATTATGTTACTTATATCTTTTCCAAGAAACTGATCATTTGGTTGGTGTTCTGTGTTATCTGCCTGCAAGTTGTGTTATTATGGGAGATTTTGGCTGATATTTATCTGATTTTAGAACAAGTTTCTACGTGCATCTACTGCATGATGTAAATAGTTTTTCTTCTTCGGAAAAGAAAAGTTTTGAGTAGGTTCCTAGGAGAGTTTGATAATCATGTGTAAGAGAATGTGTTGATATGGTATTCTTTTAGGGAAATGACTCCCAGCCAACGTGAGTTGGCGTTGGATTTTAGCCAACATAACGTGGCAACTAGGGATTGCTGCCACGTGTCCATCATGATAACCCGATATCGGGTTAAATGCCCCCCAACCCCCCCACACCCCACACCCCACTCCCCACTCCCCATCCCCCATCATGATAGGGCTCTTCTGCCCTCCTCCACCCCGGCCTCCACCACCGCCCTCCTCCGGCCTCCATCCCCGCCACGCCCTCCTCCGCCCTCCACCACCACCCCCCCCCCCCCCCCCACCCTCCATCACGATGTAGGGCTCCTCCGGCCTCCACCGCCCTCTTCCGCCACCCATCCCCGACCCGTCCTCCTCCGGACTCCACGCTCCGGCCTCCTGCGGCCTCCACCACCGCCCTCCTCCCTCCATCCCCGCCACGCCCTCCTCCGGCCTCGACCACCACCCTCCTCCACTACGATATCCACTCATATACCCCATTTCATCCCAATCTAGGGCATCACCACTATCCACTCAAATATCCTCGAATCCAGTAATGGCGGCGCATTTGAGGAGTGAGGCCGGCTGCACCACCCCCCTCTCACGGTGAAGACCCCACCCCCATCTTCCTCCTCCTCAAATCTAGCCAACGGCGGCGTGTTTGAGGAGGAGCGAGGCCGGCGGTGCCATCCCCTTCTCGCGATGAAAGAGTGAAGAGGATGAGCAGAGAAAGTCTCCTCCGTCTCCCCCTTCCAGCAATCTCTTGAAGACGAGATTGATCATTCTGGTCCAAGTGGGAGAAAAATATGTCCTTCTTGATGAAGGCCCTGTGTGTTGTAATTGGATTGATGTAAGTTTTTTTTTTACTTTAGGATTTGGCTACATAGATGATTGTTCCATTAATTGGATGGCTGAAGGCTCTATTCTAGCAGGAGGAGATTGTAATTGGATTGCTGTATGATCGTCGTAGTTTATTTAGTGCTCAGCTTGATGAAATTGGATTGTACTCCCTGTTCATATGTATGAATAGAGATTGTAATTGGATTGTAATTGGAGATTGTAATTGGATTGTAATTGGAGATTGTAATTGGATTATACTTCTCTGTTCATGTGTGTGAATGGAGATTGTAATTGGATTGTACTCCCCTGTTCATGTGTATGAATGGAGATTGTAATTAAATTGTAATTGGATTATACTCCCATGTTCATGTGTATGAATGGAGATTGTAATTAAATTGTAATTGGATTATACTCCCATGTTCATGTGTATGAATGGAGATTGTAATTGGATTGTAATCCCATGTTCATGTGTATAATTGAGTACACTGAGTGGTGTCAGTTATTAAGAAGTGTTGTGATAAAACACACTGATTGAGAGCAGAGCAACATGGAATTTTCTGATTCTTAAATACGCAGACGTGCAATCTAAACAGTATACATGCTAAAGTAAATGGCAATTAGGATGGGTATTCAGGAAGGGTCTCATACTTTAGATTCCCTTATCTTTGTTGTGTTCTTCTAAACCATGGCTTATATGATGAAAAATTCACACGAAAGAAAAATCAGTGGCTATGAGATTATAAGCATGTCATGTTGCCAGAATGCTTGATAGGAAAAGATCAAAAATTTATTCTGTGAAAAATATATGTATATCCAACACTAAAGTCATCATTCCTCTTGCTGGATCAAGTTCTAGTATCAACAGAAGGGAATGTGACCATCAATTCAAAATGTACAGATGACCGAGAATTCTGATCCAACATTGTTACAACTTACAAGTAAGGTGAAGAGAAGAAAATAGTAGGGGAAGGACAAATTTTGTCATCTTTAGCAATTAAGCTTCAAGCCCTCTCTCTGAAAAGCTTCAACTGCAACTTGGATAACGATGTTGTTTTGGAGCAATTTCATGAGAAATGTCAACGATCATGCCCAGCCTATGTTTTCTATCTGTGTTTTAGAAACCTAGCTAAATACTTCAATTTGTTAAATCAATGGGCGAATAGACTGTGAAGCCCCAAAAAAATTCCACAGAATAAAAGCTTCTTACAAGGGAAAAAAAATAGTGAATAACAAAGGAACTTTAAGAGAAATGCAGGAAAGTTCAGTTGAGAGAAGGGGAGACGAGAGAAAACCTCTGCTCCTCCGTCGCCTTTGGGGCTTTGGGACTTCACTGCGAGAGGGAGATGGCTATTTAAAATCGTGCTTGCTTCCCCTCGAGAGACTACGCTAGGCGACGTGTGCTGGAGGAGGGCGGTGGTCGAGGCCGGAGGAGGGCGAGGGGTTTGGCTGGATCAGTCCTTCCGTACATCGTGAGGGAGAGGGGGGTTGGGATATGAAATGATACTGGGATAATGGATAGAACATGGTATGGAGTGATCTAGTGGAGGTGAAGTTTAAATTAAGGGAGACACATGGCAGCATCTTAGAGCTGCCATGTTAGGTGGGCTGAGGTCCAACGCCAGCTAAGGTTGGCTGGGAATCACTACTCATTCTTTTAAGGCGTCATGAAGGAACTTTCATGGTTGTGACTATAACTGTTGAGTGCCAATTGGTGTACATGGACAGGTGGCCACCACATGCCACCTATCGGTAGTCAAGTACTGATTCTTTCATCTATTCCATCGGTAGTGGACTACCGATGGCACTACCGATGGGATAGATGAAGACATCGGTATCTGGCTTCCGGATCAAATCAAGAAATCGGTAGTTGGCTACCTATACATTCAATCAGTAGCCAACTATATCAACCAATCGGTAGCTCACTATCGGCGGTACAATTCAATCGGTAGTGTTTTACCGATTCATTGATCTAATACATCGGTAGACCACTACCGATGTAATAGAAGAAAGAATCGGTAGTGGACTACCGATTCGGTAGCATGTGCATTACACATGCCACCTATCCCATGTACACAAGAAATCATATGGCGCACAGATATGCTCAATTGTTGATATCTTAAAAGACTTGTTAATTTTCTCTTGACTACTGATTGTATAAAATAAAAAAAGAATAAAAATTCATGCACATGGACAGGTGGCATGTGTAATGCACATGCCACCTATCGGTAATCAAGTACCGATTCTTTCATCTATCCTATCGGTTGTGGGTTACCGATATGATAAATGAAGATATCGGTACTTGTCTACTGATAGGTGGCATACTTGGCTACCGATTGAATGTATCGATATCCCACTACCGATATCTTCATATATCCTATCGATACCGATAGGATAGATGAAAGAATCGATACTTGGCTAGCGATTGAATGTATCGGTAGCCCACTACAGATAGCTTCATCTATCTCATCGGTAGCCCATCGATCTACCGATGGAATAGATGAAAGAGTCGGTACTTTGATTACCGATCGTGGCATGTGTGATACACATGTCACGTCAGCATATGCATAAATCAGCACTCAATAAAAAATAAACATACAGTTACACTGATTGTATTACTGATCGGTCGCAAACGTCGTCGTTAAAACGTTGCAAACTCAATCAAATATTAAATTTATAATCCTTATTTAATCACTAAACTACTAGGTAGAAATAGCGGTGAAGTCGGGAGTCGATCCACAAGGAAAATGTTGGAAACTAAAATCAATTCTCGAAACCCTAAAACTAAAGAAAAGAATCAAAGATAGAATAGATTTATCTAAACTAATAAAGAAAAGAAATAAAAGGTTGATCAATTTGAATCAATGGATAAGTGACTTAGGAATTACTCAATCCACCCTAGTTTCGTTTTCAATTTTCTCTAGTTATCATCTTGTTCCCTTCTCTTAACATTATGGATCATATGGCTACAAGCTCACATGAATCCCAAAAAGAAAGTTAATGTTCCCAACGGCATAACCTATCTTTGCTTAGCATATATTGTCTTTGGTCCTACGATTATCTTAAATTATACTACTCCCAATGACCGTGGCACAACCTATCTTCGCGTAGCATAGCTTATCTCAAAAGCAAACCAATAACTTCATGAAAACCATCTCATAAATCTCTACAATCAATCACAGAAATCATGTAGGGCTGAAAGTACGTCAAGGGAACTCTGTTCCTTCAACTCTATTAACAATAAAACCATATTCATGAGATCATGTATCGAGAAGTTCACAAGAATCCAACTAAAGAAAAACCAAAACTACACTATGGTTTCATGAATAATCCTAAGTACAATAATTAGCAACTCATCTTTTGGATGAAAGCCATCGGGTTGGAATAAGAAGGTGTCACTATCCGCATCCTCACCGTCTTCTCATTCCTCCTCCAAAGATTGTCAAAAAGATGGGTATTTTTGACTGGAACAACCCCTTTATATAATAGAAACCCTTAATCCCGAAATTAGGAGTTATAATTGAACTTAAACTCTAATTTCCCTAAATTCCGTGTTGATGACGTCATCGGAGCGATCGATCGGACTCAAATCCGATCCATCGCTCTAGTCGGTCTGACTGGGTCTTCACTGTCACGTCATTAATTAATTTCAGCCTTTATAGATCCAACTTTGCTTCAAAACTGGCGCCAATATGTACGGAATCTCACAAAGTCTTCAACATGAAAGTTGTAACTCTTGAAGTCTTCTTTCATTTCTCTTTTCAACTGGTTTGCAGAATTTCTGGTGATTTATTTCCAAACAGTCGATGAAGCAGTTTTTTTGCAGAAATTACTGATTTTTGGCCGAATTTCTTGTATTTCCTCTCAAATCCTACTTAAACCTGAAATCAAACAATAGGATATCAAATACACCTACTCTAGGCCTAATAAAGGTAATTTAAGGGGTTTAATTATGAATATTTAGTGACTCATCAATTACATGCATATTCAGTGATATTGCTCTTTTCCTATCTTTTGCACGGAGAATGTGTCTCAGGAGCAGCTCAACTAGGATTGCCTCCATCTCCTCACCTTCATATCTTCGTATACCTCCCACCCCCACCTATCACTGCCTCGACTTCTTCCTATTGCCTGCATTGCCTGCCCGTTACTTGTGCTCTACCATACAACTTGTCCTCACAAACCCTCCTAATTCTCATTTCCTTTGGAGAAGTTTCCGGTGAAAGATGGGTCTAGAGAACATCTCCTCCAACACCCTTGCTAGGTTGGGGAGATGTAGAGGCTGGTGTAGATCTTGGGTCTTTGCCCCTGGATCTGAGGATCTCGCTTGTTTTGAACTTTTTATTTGATCTTCTGTAACCCGTATTTAGCCTTTGCTGGCTCAACTTCTCAAAACAAAAAAATTAATGGTTAATTTAGCTCATTAGCTGCAAGTGATGTGCAAGTTGTATAATCATACAACGCACATGAAGTGGTTAATTATGTATATTGGATTATGTTATGGGCACAAGTGGATAATGCTTTATGCACAAGTGGGTGTGTGCGTTATTACACATGTACTGATATTTTTGTGCGCATGTTCCATTTCTTTTATGCAGATGTACTACCTATCGAGGAGAAATACTTCAATAACGGCTTGCATCATATTTTTTTTGTATACATAACTGTTACTTATAATGTGCGAATGTACTGATGTTTTTGTGCGCATGTTCCATTGCTTTTGTGCGAACTACATCCCTACAGGAATAAGGTCCGTCGAAACTGCTATCATACCCCTTGTCCTCACTTGACTAGGGCTACGGGCTCGGGGCATCAATGCATATGTGCTTGCATCATATATTTTCAGTGTACATAAATGTTAGTGATAATGTGCGAATGTACTGATATTTATGTGCGTATTTTCCATTGCTTTTGTGTGAGCCACATGCCTACAGGAATAAGGTCAAATTGAAAGTTCAACACAAACATATGACAGTGTTACACCGTCGTAAAAAATTGTCATATCATAATGTCTGTGAGACCCGGGGTACCTGGGTGTCGGTGTTTGCCTGGAGGGCATGTGGCCAAACCAGGTAATCAGGTAAGCAACTCCAAGTAGATAATAAGTATATTAGTAACCCTTATAAGACAGTCGTGATGGCAGTGATCCGTCAGAAAACTCCAAGGTTGTTAAATTGAAAGTTTAACACATGCATATTACATGACAGCTATCAAGCCTTGTATTGTAGTAGTTTTGTGAATACACCATTTCCAATTACAAGAATATTTTTTACAAGAAATTCAGATACAAGAACAATCACAACCAAACTGATTATGCGCATTTCGCACATGTGGTCACTCAACATTTGGACTTTAGGCACCAATGTGTACTTTGTGACTCCGCAAGTGTTAGACCCATCAAATGGTAATTCAATATGAACTGCACATCTGTCGACCACAAGTTAGTCCCAAACAAATGGTTTAGTGGGGTGCTTTCTTCCTGCTCAGAATGAAGGTGAATCTGAAAGAAACTTTGAATTTTTCTTAAGCCAAACCTACTGGAAGTTTTCTCAGATTTCTACGGTGAGCCAAAAACAGACAATATTGTGTCTGATGGGGCCCTCGGGTGGATCCTGGATGGCCCCGAATGACGGGGGTCGTTATAATGTCAAATTGAAAGTTTAACACATACATATTACATGACGGCTATCGAGCCTTACATTTTAGTAGTTTTGTGAATACACCATTTCCAATTACAAGAAGATTTTTTACAAAAAATTTAGATACAAGAGCAATCAAAACCAAACTGACTATGCGCATTTCGCACATGTGGTCACACAACATTTTGACTTTAGGCACCAATGTGTACTGTCGCGCCCCGACCCGCGGAGGCCCAACCGGGCCGGGCGACGCGAAGCGGAACCTAACCTACTGTGAAAATTTTGGCGAGGTTTCCCTATAATCGTAGTGGTTACCCTAGCAATTCTTAATCATCCTGTATTATACAATCATTCACAAACTCAAAGACTGAAACTGATATATACAAAATCTCAAAACAGGGAAATTATACATTTATCACTCCCGTAGGAGACTATCTATAACAAAAGGTAAAAACAGAGATCGCCGCTCCTCAAGCACCTCCAGACGCCGCCACGTCACCAAACACCAGCCTGGTAGGGGCGACCGAAGAAGAGCTAGCGCTAACACCTGCAAAACACAGCCCGGATAGGAGTGAGAACTAAGCTCAGCAGGGACACTACACTACGACACTCACAAGGGAGGGAACACAACAGTGCCGCCCTCAAGCAAGACTTGGGTGTGCAGCAAGGGTCCCATAACCCTTTGCCGGTGTCCCCAGGCATACCCAACCATAGTCACCCCAAAGGACTGAGCCCATCCTGGATACACCTAGTGTCGCAGGGTTCCAGCTGTGGTCACCCAAACGAATTGGGCCCACACTGGTCGCCACTGCGGGCAGGAACAGACACTGCCTGGGCTGGACTTACTCCGACGACCCCCAAAGGACAAGAACCGACACCGGTTGCACCCACAGCATTTGGCTCGAGGCTGACACGACCTCTATAATCATCAAGCAACATGTATTCAGGTCATCTAACCCTATCATCGAAAATCGATTGAATACTACAAATCGAGTCCTAGACCAAGCTACCCGCAACGGTCCTAGAGCTAGATCCGGACTACCCGAAAGCCCCGGATCGGCAACGCCTTACACAGATGCAACTAATGCACAACACAATATATGCTATGAACATGCGCAGGAAATAATATATGTAAGCATGCAGCAATATGTGATGATATAAATAACAAGGTATGGGCACGGCACCCTGCCGGCCCGGGGGGGGGGGGGGGGGGGGTGAACAGGTAAGTAAGGTCTAGGAGCTGCTGCAGTGGTACCACCACCAACTGCCAGCAGTCCACCACAACACCTGCATCGAGAAGCAGCCCCGCAAATAACATCTAACATATATAACAGATAAAGCCCTCGGCGCACGCCGGCATGCGAGGCTAAGGAAAGCTGTAGGGCTACCCGCCCGTTTATTCTAAACATCCCGGGAGTCATCACTCCCCCGGTTTACCATTGCCCTATTATAGGGTTAACATGCTTAAACATATGTACAAGGTATAAAGCGGTAGGGAAAACCGACATACCAAGCCCCGCGAGCAAAAGCCATGAAAAAATCCTCTCTGCTACTAAAGGATCGATCTCTTCCTAAGAAAAGATCGATCTTTTAAGTAACAGTGAACCTTCCCTCACTGTCGAGCTAAAGAAGATCGATCCTTCCTCCCAGGAAGTTCGATCTTTTTCGAGACAGAGGGCACCCTTCTTGTCGCGCCAAGAAAGATCGATCCTTCCTCCCAGGAAGATCGATCTTCCTCGCGCCGCAGGATAACCATGCTACCCAAGACCCATGATCGATCTTCTCCAAGCAGATGATCGATCCTCCTCGCGACGCAGGGTAACCATGCTACCCAAGGCCCATGATTGATCTTCTCCAAGCCCGGATCTTTCGATCCCGGATCCCACTAACCATTTTAGCCAAACAGTACCACAAACATGGTCAGTGTGTGCACACGCGAGTGTGAAACAAGCCGACAAGGCGCAATTTACCAAATTGCCCTTGCGATTCACGACGAGCCAGAGTAGAGGGGCGGGTCCTCACATGTACTCTATGACTCCGCATGTGTTAGACCCATCAAACGGTAGTTCAATATGAACTGCACATCCGTCGACCACAAGTTAGTCCGAAACAGATAGTTTAGTGGGGTGCTTTTTCCTGCTCAGAATGAAGGTGAATCTGAAAGAAACTTTGTATTTTTCATGAGCCAAATCACCAAATCTAAAATGAAGAAATACGATACCGGCCCTTGGAAAACTAGGTATTATAAAATGAATGAAATCAAGATCTAAAGAATATATAAGGTGCCAACCCTGTAAGATAGCCTACAAGCAACACAAATTGAGTTCAATAGTTCTGATTCTAGATGACTCGATCATCTAATGCAGCTTATAACCCTTTTAGTCCACCCTACATCAAAGACAGTTCCAGACCTGGCAAAAGATTGTTATTCTTCAGGTACGATTAAAACTATATTTGATGTGCTTTGGATTAATCAAGTGGTGATTGAATTGATTTCAATGTTATCAATGTGAAGGCAGGTATCTCATCCTCATTTTTTTTCATTACTATCAACTTTCACGAGATTAAAAAAAAGGAAAGAAGAAAGCATGTGATCGGAGAGATTGCAGCACTGTGCAAGAAAAAAAGGGTAAAGTGTGTGATAAATTACACGTAGATGTAATATGTCGGTAAAGTGGCAATACATTTGCACCACTGTTGGAGCTTATTTCTACAAGCTTCACATTTTTCAGCAGAACATCAAAATTGTATTCTTTAAGTTTTGTACACATTTTGCTACTATCATATAAACTGAATGATGGATGATCCATTAGTAACTATAGCATCACTCATATGAAGAATCATAGCAAGATAACATCCCAGAAAACAACAATAATAGCGGTGTATCACAGTTATTACCATATTGCTAATACACGTGGTATGAAATTGGAAATAGTAGAGAAGGATGGCAAAAGAAATGACAATATAATAACATTTGTCCTCAAAATTAGTACATGCTATTAAAGCATACCTCAAGGTGAATTGGCCATTGGATGTGCTTAGCACCACGACCCATCAATCGGACACCATCCTTTTATCTGCTTCCCTATTGCACCTGTTTCCTAGAGTTGCAGGGTTTGATTTCTGTCAGTAACGTCAATGATCACACTAACAAGCGAATAAAGTGGATGAAGTAAGTACCTTGAGGGTATTCATTGTGATGAGCTCAGATGAGTCATTTTTTCCTCTTTATAAGTCTTGCGATCTTTTCCAATCCCACTGGCTGTTTAAAGCGAAGTGGTAAAGGAATCAACAAATGGTAATAACGATGCAGATTCAGGAATAAGGGATTTTTTCTACTTAAAATTAAATCTTACTTGGACAACTTGCTAACAAAATTTGTAAGCAATTTCTTCTTGTGGCAATCTTAGAGTATGATGTAATGGAGGACCATTAGATCAAACAAGAAGCTTAAAAAGTCCAATGAGTGTTTTGGATGGGATTGGATGATTCATCCAGAAAT
The DNA here is from genome assembly GCA_963920575.1 of Narthecium ossifragum. Classification (NCBI taxonomy): domain Eukaryota; kingdom Viridiplantae; phylum Streptophyta; class Magnoliopsida; order Dioscoreales; family Nartheciaceae; genus Narthecium; species Narthecium ossifragum. Next base: position 23,074,998 of record OY986966.1, read on the forward strand.
TTTGGAATGCAAGGAGTTCTATTAAGTTCTCAACCGGAGCGGCATATAAATACCTGAGATTATCAGCTTGATATCCATGTCTTCCAAAAACACTTGGATGCTAGTAGGCTGACATCTTTCACAATCCAACATTTGATTATCATTTTTTGTTCTTTAGGTGTCTATTCTTTTTGTTACATAAAATTGCAAAGTTAAATTCTTTGTTCATATGCTTTTGTTCTACTATTTGAATATCCTTCTCCACTCGTGTTAGATTATTGACCATTTCCGTTGACAATGTCATGAGCCGAAACAATTCTTTTCCGGGTATTGTTAGTGCAAATCTCTCTCAACAATACCAATTGTTCTACTTTTTTGCCTTCTTTTCTTTATATCCCGAGCAATTTGTGACTAGACGACGGCAAGCAATACCATTTTCTTCATTTACCAAAACATGCTAATGTCTATCTATGTAATTGTACCTAAAATCAATTAACAGTAGAAAGTTTTGTAGTTCAATGCGGATACATGTCCAGACTAAACAATCAAATTCATGATAGAAATATAGTAATCAGTCTAATGCAAGTACATATGCACGACACTCACATATGGTACTTACAGACACAAACTGTTGTATATAGATTTCAAGAACTGAGGCAAAAAAAAAAATCATTTATGTATACCTTGCAGCTTCCACCTCAGTGTCGAAAAGGCCCAGATTGAAATATCTATCATGCAAACAAAACAAAGTATAGATGAGAACAGAGAATCCTCTATGGATTATGTACAATTGCATGCAAGATATTTGGATGACATTAAAAAGAAAAGATCTGGCATACTTCTTCCCCAACAACTGGCCCATCCTGGCCTCCCATCCGCCACATTTGTGCAGGGTGACCCCTCTGTATTTGGAACTTCCTCTAGGGAAGTCGGTGCTCTGTCGCCGGAGAACATGAACAAACTCCTTTGTGAGATTGCTCATCTGCAACCCACCCACCAACCAACCATTCCATTTAATTTACCGTCGGAGGAGAGCACTACCCCGTACGCGCGCGGCGGGGGGGGGGGGGGGGGGGGGGGGTGGGCTGTTCCCGTAAGCGACCGACTGAGAAGAACGCCAATTTCTTCTCTCTCGCTCGGGGGAAGGGCGGTAGAAGAGAGGGCTATCCCTGCCCCGATCATTAATGGAGGAAATGACGTGGTGCACATACTAGAAGATAATTAGATGATTAAGGATTCTTAACTAGTTGGTTAATTAAACAAGGGTAATATGGAGATTTTCCTATAAAGATATAATGAGTAATATGAAAATAAATTTGGACGCGGTGTACATAATAAAGCCTTTGTGGTGCATATAAAATCACCCTTGCTCCTCTTCCTCCTCTCGAGTCCTTTCACGACGGCCTGTCCACTTCCACCACCGTATGTGTGTAGTTATTGTATGACTCTGTGGTGGTCATTCAAAATGTTGCATGGTGGTTTTTGAGAAGGACATGGTTGTCGAAGAAATTTGTGTTGGTTGTGGCAGTTCTGAATACACCCTGTTTTTTGTTAGGTATATCTTATTTTTATTTCTAAATACATAATACCAAAGTTTGAAAATACTATTTTTATATTACCTATATCATAGCATTTTTCTTAATATTTCTAATCTACCCTCAGCCCCCAACAGCTTTGACGCCACAACTCAAATCCTTCGTCTTCAACCGGCTACTGGCGACTTAAGATCGTCCTCAACCGGCGACCTAAGGGTCCAGTGTTAACAACTCCAACTATGGCGACCTAAGAGCAGAGCGGAGTACATATGTTCGGCCCAACAAATCCGCTTCGTTGTAATATGTATGATTACTTAGATCCGAAAAATATAAAATAGAACGATATCATCAAACCGAACTTTGAATACTTGTTCGGTTTATATGTACCATCCATATCATATTTGTTCGATTGCATGTAACTGAACAATTATTCCATGTTCGCTTGAACGCTATTGAACAATTATGCCATGTTTGGCTGGATGTGATTGAACAACTATTCTATGTTCGGTTGCATGTAACTGAACATTTATACCATGTTCGGCTATTAGGTTCCGAATGGGCTATTAAAAATAACATAAAAAGATGAAAAAATGCTAACGGGTTAGATCCGACGAATCCAAAACAAATCCCACACCCACCGCCTCCTTTCCTTTCGTATACACCGATGCCCTAATCTCTCTCTCTCTCTCGTTCTTGGATTTGTCTCCGCCCTCTACCGATCCGCCTCCCCTCTCCAGGTGGGAGTTCGTCTCTCCGCCCCTCTCCTCTTCATTCGGCAACTCCCGGTTCGGTGATCCGCGTCCGCTCCTCTCCCCCTGTCCCGGTCCCCCTATCCCAGGCGGTTCTCCTCTTTCGTTCAGCACCCCTCTCCCGGATCCCCACTCCTCTCCCGTTCCTCCTTGTTCATTCCTCTCTCCCCTCTCCAATCTCCCGATTCTCCTCGTCCGTTCTTAATCGATGTTCCTCTCTCCCCTCTCTCGGTTCTCTGTCCTAGTCGACGCCCCTCTCCCAGAGCTCAACCCCACTCCCGGTCGTCGTCAAGCGAACTCCGGCGACAGTCAGACTTCATTCCTACCCCCACTCCTCTCCCGGTTGATGAGAGAGGGTTTCTCACCGTTGCGATGCCCGGCTCTTCCTAACCGGATATGTGTGTCATGTGTATTCTCGGCCAGTCTTGAACACCATTTGAAGGTGTTGATGTCTTAACAATCTCAGTTATTTTTCCTTCACCGTTGTTGAATTATAATCAAATATTTGTAAAAGTTTGTTAAATCTTTGGAAAATTTGGAAAATTATTGTGTCTGTATACTTTCTTTCTTATTTCTTCACTGGTATTTTTGCTTTGAACATACTCTGTGGACAAAATGGTACATCCGAAGGTTGCAAAAGATACTATTTTTGGCTCGACAGCGTCCCGTCAGTCCCATCGTGATCTCAAGAAGGGACCTCCGATGATGTCCCATCATGTTCCCCAACGACAACTCCGACGGCATCTCATCGTGATCCTCCGACAGCACCTCCGATGGCATTCGGAGGTGAGGCCAGCTCATCCTCTTCCCTTCGTGATCCTCAAACGGCAAGCCACAGGCGAGGTTGGTATGTTTTGAGGGATTTGCTCGATCCCATAACCAAGGAGGAAGAGGAAGCCAACTTAGAGGCCGAGGCCGTGGTCGAGGAGGAGAAGGATGACAGTGGCCCAATCCCCGGGGGCCTGGATGATGAGTCAATCCTGACACAATTCAGGACCAACATAGCACATCGCATTTTGAAAGGCAAGGTATATTGAAAGTTAAGAAAATTTTGAATTATTTATTATTTCCTCCTAATTGTCTCTAATTTTGTTTGTATAATGCAGAAATGGAAGCTACCAAAATGCTTGGCTCATGGCACGAATGTTAACAATTGGGAGGGGGTCAACACACAGGAATTTAGAGATGCCGCGTATGTCATTGGGTTTGAGAATCTAATGGATTACACATATAGCACAATAAGGTAATTGTGGCTGCTTTTATCGAGAGATGGCATTCAGAGACGAACACGTTCCATCTGCAGTGTTGAGAGATGACTATTATCCTAGCCGATGTTCATGCCATACTCGAGATCCCCGTCGATGGTCGGCTTATATAGATCATGGCAGGATCTCTTCGAAGACTGCGGACGAGTTATTGCATTTTGTGCTTGGGGTAGATATGGCCTTTGCTTTCAATGAGGTAGATTACTGAAGGAGAATTGCAGCATTGAGTAGGTAAGTTTCGAACGTTCAATCAATGCTTACCTGCTCTACCTAGTGAGTTGCACCATATTCAGCGACAAGTCAGGAAGTAAAGTGCATGTTGCACTCTTGCAAGCAATAAAAGATATCCGAGCAACATCTGAGTATGCATGGGGGGTTGCGTGCTTAGCATTCTTGTACCGACAATTGGGAGTGGCTAGTAGATGGGCCACAAAGCAAATGAGCGGATACCTCACATTGTTGAAGGTACATGCGTCGTTTAATTAATGATAGGCATGTTTTGATATTTAGATCATAATTGAGAGAACTAACTTTTTTTTGACAGGCTTGGATATATGGTCATTCGCTAACATTGGTGAATGCACGGCGTAATCCTCACTACAAACCGGCATAGCACCCCCGTGTTTTTCTCTGGATACCAGTCAAATATACTTGTGACATATCCGATAGTATCAAGATCATGCACGAGGATATCGATGACTTAAACATAACTCAAGTGAATTTATTAGTATTATTAGTGAGTTTATTAGTGTTATTAGCTTTCTGAGGCTGATAGTATTATTATTGATTTGATTTCATTTGAAACTTAGATTGGTGCCATTGACTTTCTTTTCTATATCCTCTTGTACACAAGTACTTTCCTAAGAAATCTGATTCCAGGTTAATATCTTTGATGAAGTTAGATGCCATATTCAATATTCAGTTTCTACATAACTTTTGTCCGTGTTTGGTTTCAAAGCGAAATATTGTATTCAATCATCTCTCAATAGCATCTGTTTCCATCATACAACGTTTACTTCAATTATTTATTTTAAAGAGAAATCTTGGATTTCATCTCTATATCCTCTCATAAATGATGCAAATACTTTATTCTGAAGGTTAATACTGCTCCACCTGGTCCAATTATTCAGACAATTTGGCCGTGCCGATAAAGCCATCACAAGAATCTGTGGCCATAAGAGGGACCAAGCGAGGCTACACGAGACATTTCAATCATGAATCCTGGTACTTGCGCAAATGGCAGAACCACAGGACCGAGAAAGCACAATCCGATCGGTCGCTTCTGATAGGGTTTCGATTGCTCGCATGATTACATGCCATGGTACAGAAACATTACCCATATAAGGGTTTAGAATCCAGAATTCAGGATAACTTCCTACCGTATTCGTGTGGATTTGTTTGCATAGGTTTGTATGACTTCACCACATATTAGTCACTTTCAGTAATGTCTTTATCTATAATATAATATGTTTCCTTTGTTTAATGGCAGTTTGAACGGGTCACTAATATTATTGATGATGCTATTGAACATGGCGATGGGTACTATGTTCGTCACCATATGACTCTATGGCGTCAGCTTGGAGGGATAGTGTACCAGGAGGAGCCCTATTGGGGCCACCCATACCAGAGGCAGAGACATGGGGGAGATGGGGGGAGACAGAGGCTTGTAGTAGTTTTGAAGTTGGAACTTTTTTTGGCTACGTTTTGGGTTGTTGGTTTGAAAGCTGATGTTTGAGATGAACAAGTTGTTTTGGATGCAATTTGTTGACTGTTGTGGTATCTAGATACTGAGACGTTGGCTTGAATGATTATGATATGTATAAGTTTTGGAATGGTTGTATGATATATAAGTTTTGGAAATTTCAATCAAATGTATATGTTAATGAAAAGTTGTTCATATGGTTCTTGATGTATATGGTTTGAATTAATGAACAGATTTTTATTGATGTTAAGGTTTGTTCATCTGGTTTTTATTGATGTTCAACCAAGAATGGCTTAGATGTTAAAGTTTGTAGGAGAACATGTTTTTAATGATGTGAGAGGTAGATATCCACTATTCAGTATAGCTCGGTTCAGTCAAGCTTGACTGTTCAGTAGAGCGCGGTTTGGTGACCGATCCGGAGAGCCCGGTTCGGTCAAGTTTGACCGTTCAATAGAGCTAGGATCGATCGTGTCGCGCCCTGACCCGCGAAAGCCCAACCGGGTCGGGTGACGCGAATCGAAACCTAACGAAACGCGAAAAATTTGACGAGGGTTCCCTCTAACCTATTGGTCTCCCTAAACAGTTCACCAAAAACACCCTCAATTAGAGGACAACAATTTAAACAACCTCGAACCCAAGATTACAAATCCAAAAGAGTTTAATATACATATCCTCGGAGAGGGGAAGATCCAAATACAACATTTACTCCCGTAGGAGGCTAACTAACAAAGGTTTAAAGCTGTAAAAGATCGCCACCTCTCAGACTCCGCCTGGCGCCGCCGCACCGCCGACCAACTGCCCAGTAGGGGCCACCGAAGAGGAGCTAGCGCCTGCACCTGCAAAATGCAACCCGGGTAGGTGTGAGCACTAAGCTCAGGAGGGAAACTACACTATGACACTCAGAAGGAAGAGGGAAACGCAACAGTGTCGCCCTCAAGTAAGACCTGGGTGTATACAGGGGCCATATAACCCCATGGCTTCCAGAAAAACTGGTCTTCCAGAAGAACTGGTCACATGATGGGTCACACTCAGTAAGCAGGAAACAACACTGCTGGCTCACAAGCAGGGAAACGACACTGCAGGCGGGAAATGGCACCACTGAGTAGGCAACCCCACTACTCAAGAGTCATCACAGTGAGACACCGGCTACATCTCAGCATCCGATTTGAGGCCGACACGACCTCTACAATCATCAAGCAACAAGTGTATCAGTCATCTAGATCTATTATCGAATTCGACTGTACACCATAATTCAAACCGGGTCCAAAATACCCAACCCCGGTCCTATGGCTAAATTCGATCTTACGAGCCTCGGGACGGCGACCCACAGATTGCCCACGCCCTAACCATGCAACTAATGCACAACAGAGATGCATGCGATGAACATACACATAGAGAACAGTTAAAGCATGCAGCAGTATGTGATGATAGCATAACACGGTCTGGCCTCGACACACTGTCGGGCCGGGGTGGTGAACAGATATTAAAGATCTGGAACTGCTGCAATGGTACACCACCAACTACCAGCCAGATCACCAGCAACCTGCATCGGGAAGCAGTCCCGCAAACAACAGAGACAAACCACGCAGGTAAAAGCCCTCGGCCCACGCCGGCATGCAAGGCTATGGAAAGCAGTAGGGCTACCCGCCCACTTATTCTAAACATCCAAGGAGTCATCACTCTCCTAGTTCACCACTACCCCTAATACGGGGCTAGCATGCTTAAAAATATGTATAAGTTTATAAGGTTGTAAAGAAAACCGCTTATGCGAAGCCCCGCGGGCAAACCCATTGAAAATGCCCCCAACCACTAAGAGATCTCTCTCTCTCTCAGAGAAGATCGATCTTCTTAGTGCTTGGAGAAAACTCATCCATGTCAACCGAAAGAGATCAATCTTCTCCACCAAAAGGATCGATCTTCTTCATGACACGGATCGCGCCATACCAGCCAAGTAAGGATCGATCTTCTCCAACAGAAGGATCGATCCCGCTCGGGTTGGGCATGACACCCCACAAAAGATCGATCTTTCCTCAAGAGAGATCGATCTGAATGGGTTCACCGACGAACCGCCGGCGAGAAATACCGTCGAAAAACTCCACCAAATCCCACAGAACTCTGGGATCTGGTAGTACGAAGGACCACGAGTCCAAAATCGAAGATTTCATTGAAAACAAACTTGTATTTTAACATATCTAAGCAGAACAAACTTCAATCAAACTCAATCTCACAAATCCGAAAAAACAAGTAGGTAGGAATCCCTCCCTAGGCAATAACTGCTTCAATCCCAGTTGCTAAGCCTTGGATCGTCCTAAAACTCAATCAAATCCAGCAAGAACACAACTCAAAACGCGAATTTGCCAAAAAAATCAAAGAAAAGGGGTTTCGTTCGTTTTATAGACGAACGAATCGAGTCAAGAGAGATCGATCTTCCTTGACAAATCGGCTTGACTTTCTGGCACTAAAAGATCGATCTTCTAGCAAGGAAGATCGATCCCTTAGGTGCAGAAAGCTAGACTTGGGCTGAAACATAAGCCCAAGCCCGGATCTTTCGAGCCCGGATCTTTCGATCCCGGGTCCACCTAGCCTTTCTGATCAAACACTAATACAAATATGATCAGTATGTGCTCACGCGGGTGTGGAACAAATTTACAAGGCGCAATTTATCAAATTGCCCTTGCGGTCTACAACGAGCCACATGGGTAGAGGGGCAGGTCCTCACAGATCACGCTTAACCCATTCAGAGAGCTTGGTTCGGTCGAGCTTGACCGTTCAGTACAGCTCGGATCGGTCACACTTGACTGATCCGAAGAGCTCGGTTCGGTCAAACTTGACCGTTCAGTACCCTACATTCATAACTTCAAATATAACTTATTAACCACATATATAACTTCAATCGTCACCTACATGACTTCAACATATATAAATTCAATCATCACACACATTACTTCAATGATCTCCTTCATACATGACTTCAGTAAATGAATTAATACATCATTAGAGTTTCATACATAACTTTGAACCATCAGACAGTGATATAGTCATCCAGTTACATCAAGGGCATCATCACAAGTAATACATGATCTAATAGGTTAGCTATTCAATTATTGATCAGTTCCATACTTTATGCAGTCCAGTACTTTGCAGTCCCATGCTTTCATTTATAAAACAGTTTCAGACCTACAATGAGGAAAATGACAAGTACTCAATGTTGATCCTAACTTTATTTTGATGATGCCAATATGTATTAAATGATAAAATATAAGCTTAATATTTATTTTCCCTTAAATTGGAAGTGTTTAAATTCAATTTATAGGAAATCTTGTACTGGCGGTCGATACACGAATAGACCGCAGGGTGGCACGGACGTTGCACCCTACTTAGCCAAAATTGAAATTTGGCTGGCGGTCGAACCATGTATTGACCATGGAGTGCCATTTTCATGACAGAGCCTCACGGTTGATGCGGCGGACGATGCACGGATCGACCGTGAGAAATGTATGTTCATTTTCTTGAATGGCTAAGTGTTGGCTTGGATGGAACTTGTTTTTGAATGTTTTAAGTTGACGGACGATGCAGTGAACGATGCACGGATTGACCGCGAGCCTTAGTGATTTTGTGAAGATTGGCGGTCGAACGAAGTATCGACTCTGAATACATCTTTTCCTCACAGAGGCTAACGATCGATGTGATGATGGATGTGTAGATCGACCATGAAGGAAGAAAGCTACTTTATATATATGGCGGCTGATGCGGCGGACGATGCATGCATGGATCGACCGCACGTGTGCGCATACTTAAAAATAGAGCCATTGGGGAGTTGCAGGGAGCCGCTGGAGGGCTTGTTTGAGCTAGTTACAGGGCCAATATAAGTAGTTTTAAATTATAAAATTGCCAATAATTGATTGCTTTTATTTGTGAGCATTTGGGTAAGCTTAAAATCAACTTTCTACTACTTCTCCTTGAGCTTAAACTTTTGTAAATTTTCTTCAAGAGTGAAGAAGAACCTTGTAAAACATTCAATCGTTGTTTGGAGTGGTTGAAAGGTTTCCATGCACTCGGAAGCTTGGAGGAAAGCTTGTAAAATGTTTTGCAAGTAGTGGAACCTCAAAGAGGACCTTGAGTGAAGTGGACGTAAACTAAGAGTTGGGTCGAACCACTAGAAAACACGATGAAATCTTTCTATCTATACTCTCATCCTTGAAATTGCATGTTTAGATTATTTTCATCCCTTTTGCAAGCGTACACCTGATAAGACGTGAAAAGTATACAAATCACCCTTTTAACGAGGTCTTGTTAGTCTCTGAGCAATGCTATTTTGATTGTATTTTTCCCATTTTAGGTTTAAGGACCCTCAACGAAGATTAGATGAAGTTTGGTGTTAAAATGAACACATAAAGAACTCGCTAGGAGCAAATGAGCAAATGAGCAAAGATGGGTCATTTTTGACACCAAAACTGTACCTTCTCAGAATGAACCAGATGATGTGCTATAAATGGTTGGAAAGCTCTAGAAGTTTAGTTTCCGGGAATTTTTACAGTTCGTGATTTGGAGTTTCCTAGAAGAAGTTATGTTATTTTTAGTACAGAGGCGCAGGAAAAGAAGCTTCGGAAAAAGAAGATCGATCCGAGCCCAAAGAAGATCGTTCTCTTTTCGCGTTGCGGGAAAAATAAAAGGAAACTGACTAATCCGAGTTAGGGTTTGTATTAGGCTATAAATAGCCTTCTTTGGGGGCGTTTTGGCAGCCTTCCATGGCCGAATTTTCTTCATCTCTTAGGGTTTCTCTTAGTTTCTTTTCCACAAATTAGGTTAGATCTTTGGTAGAAGATCCATAGGTGGAGCGCGGCGACAACCTTCATCGATGGATCTCCTTCCTAAGATGAGTAACTAAACCCTAACCTAGGGATTTCTATGATGTAATAAGGAATATATCTAGGGATTCCTATGGATTGGAGCATGTATTCTTTTGATGGTTTTTAATGGATTAATCTTTTATTGGTATATCTTTTTGGTGTCGATTTACATGGTGGATGAATGATTTCTTCTATTGTGCCCTAGATCTAGGTCTTGTGCATGTTAGAGGCTAGGATTGGGATCGTTTCATGATGCTTTCATGCTAGAACCATGTTTGATCTATGTTTATGAATCCTAAACCCTAGATTAAGATTATAGGAGTGCTAGAACCACTACCTTGGTGTTAGAACCACTGAGACCTATATTCTTAACTTATCATTCGTTCCTTATTATTATTGATGTGGCAACCTCAAAGTGCTAGAACCACTTTGATTTATTCACCAAATATCCATTCGTTGATGTTAGTTATTCTGATGAAGACTTCTTACAAATCTTTGTTGAGCGGTAGGGGTTCTAGCCATTCACCTATCGACTAGTTAAAACCATTAACACTTAATTGAATTGCTTTTATCCTAGAAAAACCTAGTAAGTTCTTTATTACGGATTAGAAATCCCTTAGCCGTTTATCCTATTATTATTCAGTTTAGTTTAATCTGAGTTAAGAGTAGTTTAAACCCAAAAATCATTCTCTTATCAATCTTTTGATTTAGAACTATACGAGGTAATTATACTTAACACTTCTTTTCTCTGTGGATTCGACTCGGACTCATTGCTATCTACCCATAAAGTAGTTAGTTAGTGATTCGGATTATAAATTTCTAATTTTGACGTACTTGTTAAGACTACGACACTTTTCAAGGCGTGTCAACACCATATAGACTTCACCTACATTGGTTTTTCTATTTATCAAAAAAGGGTCCAATTCAGCCCCCCCTCCCTCTTTGACCTTTAATTGGTATCAGAGCTTAGTCTCTGTTTTGAGATTTTACAATCCTAGAGGATCTTGTTTAGATATGGAAAACATAGAGGGACAAGCTACCAATAGGCTACCCTACTTCAATGGATCGAATTACACTTATTGGAAGACAGAAATGAAAATCTTTATACAATCCATGAATTATGATGCTTGGATGGTGATTGAATATGGACCTTTTGTACCTATGAAGACTCTTGAAGGAAAGCAAGTTCCAAAAATTAAGAGTGAGTATATCCCAACCGATCTAAAGAACTTGAAAATCTGCAAACACAAAGAGCTATTTATTTTGTGCCCTTAATCCTAGCGAATTCAATAGAGTCTTGACATACAAATCGACAAAAGAGATATGGAACAAACTTGAAGTCACTTATGAGGGAACTAGCCGAGTCAATGAGTCTAGAATTAGTATGATTGTGCATGAGTATGAACTTTTTTGCATGAATGATGATGAAACTATCTATTAGTGAAATGTTTAGTCGGTTTACTAACATTCTCAATGTGCTTGAATCACTTGGAAGAATTTATGCTAACGATGAAGTTGTGAGAAATATACTTAGGTGTCTATTAAAGTCATGGCATCCTAAGGTGACAGCAATCGAAGAAGCCAAGGATCTATCAAAATTATCCCTTGATGAGCTCATGGGTTCTCTCATGACTTATGAGGTGAACTTGAAGATGAGCCACGACAAAGGAGATCACAAGAAGAAGAAAGTTGTTGCACTCAAATCGTCAAATAAGGAATCATCATATTCAAGCGACGAAGATGATGAAGAAGAATCGGCAATGATCTTAAGAATGAGACAAAAGATATTCAAATGCCATGGAGAAAAGAAATTCTTCAAGAGGAAATTCCCCAAAGGTGAAAAATTGAATGCTAATTCTTCTAACTCCAATGATATTATTTGCTATGAGTGTAGAAAAATCGGACATTATAAGTCCGATTGTTCTCAACTTAAGAAGCCAATGAATAAGGAGTTTAAAAAGAAGAAGGTTATGATGGAGACTTGGGGAGAAAGTGATATAGAAACCTCATCCGATGAAGAAGAATAAAAAGTAGCCAATCTTTGCTTGATGGCTCTAGAAGATGAGGGGAAGGAAGAAAATCAGGTGGAAGATGAACTTGCTTTTAATGAATTATTTGATGTATATCATTCATTAACTAGAGACTTCAAGTTTCTTAAGAAGAAATACTAGTAATGACTTGAAGAAGCTAGAGAAAGAAAAATTTGATGCATGCATAAGATTGACACTTTGGAAAAGGAAAACAATTACATGTTAAAAAATATCTGTAGCGATCATCATGAAACACTTGAGAAGAAACTCAAGGACACTCAATATGAATGCACCATATTGAAGAACACAAATTATGATATGCAAAAGAAGCTCATCAACATGAGGAAATCCAAGAGAAATCTCACTTTTGAGATTGATGATGTGAAAATCACTCTTTCAAAGTTTATGAAGAGTAGAGACAAGCTTGATAAGATCCTTGATAGCCAACGTAGCTCTTTGAACAATAAAGGAATTGGCTATAACCCTAGGAAGATGAGCAAGCTAAAGAAGACAAGCTTTGCTAAAGCACCTGCTCATCCTCCTAAGGTAGCACAAGCACCCACATGCCAGTATTGTTATAAAGTAGGTCACATTGCACCTAATCGCTATCTCATGAAGCATGCTAGTGCAACTCTTATTGGATACCTAGGCATACTTCCTCTACTTATATGTATAGAACTAATGCAAATGGATCCAAGAATATTTGGGTAAGTTTGAAATCAAGTCTTGATTTCAAACTTATAGGAGTGCATGAGATCCAAGATCAAGATCAACTCAAAGGTAAAACAATGGTATCTTGATAGTGGATACTCAAGATATATGTCGGGGGAAAGGTGTATGTTCTTCACGTTTCAAGCCAAAGATGGAGGAATGATGACCTTTGAAGATAATGGAAAAGGATGAATAATAGACATTGGTAATATTGGTAAAACTTCCATGATTATAATTGAAAATGTTCTATTAGTAGACGGCTTGAAGCATAACCTACTTAGCATTAGTCAATTATGTTATACAGGTAACAAAGTCATTTTTGAAAATGCAAAATGTTATGTCAGGAATGCTATTAGTGATAAAAATCATACTAGTAGGTCATCTTGATGGTAATATCTATACTTTTTATCTTGATAATCTTGTATGCCATGATGACGTATGCATTAGTGCTATGAATGATAATCCTTGGTTATGGTATAGGATGCTTGGACATGCACACATGAATTTAATATCCAAACTCTCATGAATAGACCTTGTTCTTGGATTTCTCAAGATCAAATTCGAGAGAGACAATGTTTGTGATGCATGTCAAAGAGGAAATCAAATGAAATCCTCTTTTAAGCCTAAGGAAGTAGTTTCTACCACTAGAGCACTAGAACTCATTCATATTGATCTCTTTGGACCTACCAAACCAACAAGTTTAGGTGGTAGCTCATATGATTTTGTACTTGTAGATGACTACACTAAGTACACTTGGATCATATTCCTTGCACACAATGATGAAGTCTTTGAGGTATTCACTAAGTTTTGTAGAAGAGTCCAAAATGAGAAATGCGTTCTCATTACATGCAATACGAGTGACCATGGAGGAGAATTCAAAAACTCCCATCTAGAAAAGTATTGCAATGACAACGGCATTTCTCACAATTTCTCCTCGCTTAGAACCCCTCAACAAAATGAAGTTGTTGAGAGGAAAATCATACCTTATAAGTCATGGTTGGAACTCTCTAATGTGTGAACAATCTCCCTAAGTATTTTTGGGCCGAAATGATTAGCATTTCTTGTCATGTGATCAATAAATTTACTTTGAGGCTTATTTTGAAGAAAACCCTTTATGAGCTTTGGAAAGGAAGAATCACAAATATTAGTTATTTTAGAGCCTTTGGATGCAAATGTTTTGTCTTGAATAATGGCAAAGACAATCTTGGGAAATTTGATACTAGATCTGATAAAGGAATATTTCTTGAGTATTCGGAGAGAAGCAAAAGATATAAAGTATTCAATAAAAGGACTCTTCTTGTTGAGGAATCAATGCATGTCACTTTCGATGAAATGATTATAGGCCCTATAAGAAATGTAGTTGAGGATGACATAATTCCTAATGATAAATCGAAGGATGTAGTAGATGGGTCTCAAATTGAAGTTGATGAAGTAAATGATAGATTTGGAGAATCCCTTAAAATTACTCCAAGTAATCAATATCATGATTTGCCCAAAGATTGGAAATATGCTTCTTCGCATTCAAAGGAGTTGATCATAGATGAACCATCAAAAGAAATTCAAACTATATCTTCCTTAAATGCTTGTACCAATCTAGCCTTCTTATCACAAATTGAGCCCAAAACCATTGAGGAAGCACTAGAGAATGATCATTGAATTTTAGCTATACAAGAAGAGTTAAATCAACTTGAAAGAAATGAAGTTTGGAAATTGGTGCCTAAACCTTATGATCACCCCGTTATTAATACTAAATTGGTGTTTAGAAACAAAATAGATAAATTGGGGATAGTTACAAGGGATAAAGCTAGACTAGTTGCAAAAGGTTTCAATCAACAAGAATGAATCGATTTTAATGAAACATTTACACCAGTAGCTTAGACTTGAGGCAATAAGACTACTCCTAGCCTTTGCATTTTATAAAGATTTCAAATTATATCAAATGGATGTCAAGAGTGCAGTTTTTAATGGTTTCTTAAAGGAGGTAGTTTATGTTGAACAACCCCCCTGGTTTGAGAATCATAAATTGAGGGATCATGTATTCAAGCTCACTAAAGCCTTGTATGGATTGAAAGGCTTAGTAAATTCTTGATGGATAATGAATTTTGTAGAGGGAATATTCATACTACTTTATTTACAAAATAAAAAAGAAAAGACTTTTTATTGGTTCAAATTTATGTTGATGATATCATCTTTGGTTCTACTAATGAAAGGCTATGTGAAGAATTTGCCTCATTTATGCGAAGTGAATTTGATCAAAGTATGCTCTGATCGAGCGCTCAAGGCCTATCTTCTCAACAGTGCAATTATCCTTCAACCACTTGAGTGTTATTGACACCCCTTTGCAATAATTCACCTCCTTGAAGGCAATCTTCATGTCGACCCCGAACACATCGGTTAGCAACTGGGATACAGGCCCTACGGACATCCTGCTATGTTCGACAGGCATTCCGGTGACGGGGATGTCGAGTATGGCCCCCACATCTACTAATATGATGGTCATCTCACCGGTCGGTAGATGGAAGGTATTCGTCTCCGGATGCCACCTTTCAACCAAAGCAGAGATGATTACCTTGTTGATTGTATTGTACATAAAGTCAACCAAATTTCCAAGGCCTGAGGCATATACACCATCCCTGAACTCCTCTATCTTCATATCGGCCTAGCCCTTGACAATCGTACCGTGGGCCAAGCACTTGAGCGGCTTCCATTCATGCGTTATTAAAATTGTAAATAATCTCATAGGATATGCGTAACTTAAAATTATACAATCTTAATTCTACATAACTAATGTATACCTTCCTATGCCAAATTCTATGTGCCACATGGGGTCTTGAATTCTGTTAGGACCGTCTCATCTTCAACCCCCTGGATCGGGTCACTGTCATCTACCTCATACTCCTCATCCTCCTCCGCTTCAACCTCATCCCCCTCCATCGAATCCTCAACCTCCTATAGTATGGGCTTGAAGAGCTCATCTATCAACTCCATCCAGCGCCGCCTACGGGTTGCTGTCGGAGGATCACTACGCGATGACGATGTCGAGCTGCCATCACATTGAGTTGATGACGAGTTGCCATGACGCCGGCTTGTCGACGAGCTTCCATGACAATGAGCTCTCTCCCAACTTCTTACGTCCCATTTTAGCTGTTGAACATTATGATGCATCATTTAGTAAGCGGAAATTTTCATTGTATCAATGAAATCGAATTATAATGCATCATATTATAAACGGCTGTATGAAGTCGGACACTAAGCCACGTGTCCGGCTGCCAGGCACCGGACATTGATCAAATGTACGGTAGCCAACAAACGAACATGGAGCAAATGATCGGCTGGTGACAACCGAACTGTGAGGACCTGCCCCTCCATCCCTGTGGCTTGCTGTTTACCCCAAGGGCAATTTGGGAAATTGCGCATTTGCGGTCGTTTCACACTGGCTGTGCACACACAGACCTTGGTTGATGCTTGTTTTTGCTTAGAAAGGTTAGGTGGACCCTGGTTCGGTAGTCCTGGGCTTGGGCTTGTGTCTCGGCCCATGGTTGCCGTTTTGGGCAAGGGAGATCGATCTCCATGGAAATGAAGATCGATCTCTCTGTGCCTGAGTGGTCGCCGTTCTGGGCGAGGAAGATCGATCTCCATGCCCATGAAGATCGATCTCCCTGTGCCTGGAAGTCTCTGTCGGTGGCTTTCGAAGGACGGCCACCGCGGTGGCCGTCGCTTCCCCAGTCAGGGGAGGGAAGACTTTCCCTCCCCTCCCCCAGCTTTTCCCCGCTTTAGCCGGCTTTCCCCCGGCCTTACCCACCCCTTTCCCCCTTCCTCTTCTTCTTCTTCTTCTTCTCTTCTTCTTCCTCGCGGCTCTGTTTTCCCATGTTCCGGCTGAGAGCTTTCGCTCGCCGTTCTTCCTCCTCCGGCCACCTTTCCTGGAGCTTGAAGGCTCGTTGGGTTCGTGGCGAGGCGAGGAGGGTCCTGGGGTAGGACTTGTGGATCGAAGCTGCGTTGAAGAGGTAGGGTTCTTCTTCTAAAACTCCGGCTGTTTGAGGGTTTTAAATCCGGTTTTGATTTCTTGTTAGATCTCCTTGTGGAGTTATTCTTTCCCGGTTTTGAAGCCATGAGTAGCTTCGTGGCACTGAGATCTACCATCCCACCTAGAATGGTGAGGTATGGTGGCGGTTTCCGGCGGTGTTCCTCGCCGTCCGGCCGCCGGCGTGAACCCAATCATGATCGATCTCTTGGGAAGAGATCGATCTTGGTCGGGGTGGCCCAACCCGCCCGAGTGAGAGCGATTTCCCTGGGAGGAAGATCGATCTCTTGGCGGCTGGCGCCGGTGCGTCGTGGGTCACCTAAAAGATCGATCTTCATATGGGTGGAGATCGATCTTGTTGGGGGTGACCAGGACGGGTGCTTCTAGCCTCGAGGAAGATCGATCTCCATGCTTTAGGAGATCGATCTCTTTCGGTGCAGAGAGGGTTTTACTTGCTTTAAGTGCTGTTTTGCCCGCGGGGCTTCGCATGCAAGTGGTTTTTACGGTTTTACCCTCGGGGTTTATCCTGTAGTGAGCTATGCATGAATGCTTATCGCTTTGTGGTTGAACCGAGAGAGTGATGCATCTCGGGTTGTGTAGAATAAATGGGCTGACAGTATGCCCTTACCGCTTTGTGGTGAACCGGGGAAGTTATGACCCTCGGGAGTGTTTAGTATAAATGGGCCGAAGGTGTGCCCTTGCTGTGTTGGTTGTTTACAGCTTTATCATATCTATCCTGCCCTGTTTACCTGTGCATTAGGCATGCTAGGGTAGGTTGGGTGGGTGTTGACTCTGCTGCTTGGAGTACCGAGTGATGGTAGTCTTAACTTCGGTTGTTCCGCCAAGTGCAGAGATCCCGCTTGGAGAAGGGGGTCCTACTGGTTGCGTCGTGTCCACCCTGCGTCAGGGAATGTCGGAGTTGCCCACCCCTGAGCAGTGGCGTTATCGGAGATACGCACCTAGGACAGGAACCCTTCGGGTTATTGATGGGATTGTGGGATCCTTGGCAAGCCTCGGTATTTGGCATCAGAGTGTGTCCGGTTGCTTTACCCTTGTGTGTGTGGGAGTTGTAGAGTAGGACCCTGCTGAGCTGTTGCTCATGCCTACCTGAACTGTGTTTGTTGCAGGTGCAGGTGGCCGCTCTGTCCCAGTGTTACTCCCTCGGTCGTCTCGTGGCAGCGCTCCGGATCCTGACCATGTCTGAGGGTCAGGATGGGTTCGTTTGTGCGTTCACGGAGACCCCGGTGGGTGGTGTGACTTCTTTTTGGGGACTGTGATCCCTTGTAGCTTGTTGTTCTAAACCCTGTTAACTTTTTTTATTACTGTTTTGTAATAAATGTTAATAGTTGTTGTTTAGCTTGCTTCCGCTTGTGCCTCTTGGCAGCTGTTTCCGCCAGCTGTCTTGTAGTCTCAACTGTTTCCGCCAGTTGAGGTTAGTAGTTGTAGGTTGTTTCCCCCTCGCGTCCCCGGCCCGGTTGCGCCCTGCGGGTCGGGGCGCGACAGCTTGGTATCAGAGCATAGGTTGTAGATCCCAGGGTGTTGGATCGGGTCTCTGCGGAGACGTGCATGGGTCTGGGTAGTTCTAGAGTTAGAACATCCCTGTTTGCTTGCTTTCTTTTCCGCTGAGTGTGATTGTTTCTTCTTCCGCTTTCTGTTGTGCTGCTTGTTTTGCGGCTTGTGACGAGTGGGACTCGTGTTTCTTTTGTTGGTGCTGGTGGCGGCACGGTATGCCAGAGCTCTCAGGGAAGTGGTGTCCTGTTGGTATCGTCGTGTCCACCCTGTATCAAGGATCGTCGGAGGTAGTCCAATCCTTGAACAGTGGCTGTCGGAGGGACGTACTTTGGACAGGTACCACTTGGAGAGTAGATCAGGAGGCTGATCGCCGCGTTCCAGGGCGACCAGCCACTTCTGACAGCGGGACCCGCGCAGCAGGCTCCCTGGGAGGGAGGCCGAGGTCAGCAGTCCGAGCGTGGGCCAGCGCTGTGCTTTCACTGCCGGCAGCCAGGGCACATCCGCAGGGACTGTCCGCGATGGAACGCACGGGGTGCGGCGCCATCAGGAGGTCGAGACAGAGGGTCCCGGGCTGGGCAGGGCCAGAGAGGTGGAGCCGGGCCAGGCCGCAGCGGAGGTCAGGTGTTCGCCCTACCTGACCGCCCCTACGCAGACGAGGTGCAGCAGTCCTATCAGGAGTACTTGTCTCAGCACCCGCTCCCGCTGACCGTAGCACCACCCGTCTCCAGAGGTACTCTTACCGCTTTGTAGTATCCTGCTAGGCGTTGTTTTCGTTTCCGAGCCCTACCTTGATCGAATCTCGAGGACGAGATTTTTTTTAAGGGTTTTGGGATGTGAGGACCTGCCCCTCCATCCCTGTGGCTTGCTGTTTACCCCAAGGGCAATTTGGGAAATTGCGCCTTGGCGGTCGTTTCACGCTGGCTGTGCACACACAGACCTTGGTTGTTGCTTGTTTTTGCTTAGAAAGGTTAGGTGGACCCTGGTTCGGTAGTCCTGGGCTTGGGCTTGTGTCTCGGCCCATGGTTGCCGTTTTGGGCTGTGTTGGTTGTTTACAGCTTTATCATATCTATCCTGCCCTGTTTACCTATGCATTAGGCATGCTAGGGTAGGTTGGGTGGGTGTTGACTCTGCTGCTTGGAGTACCGAGTGATGGTAGTCTTAACTTCGGTTGTTCCGCCAAGTGCGGACATCCCGCTTGGAGAAGGGGGTCCTACTGGTTGCGTCGTGTCCACCCTGCGTCAGGGAATGTCGGAGTTGCCCACCCCTGAGCAGTGGCGTTATCGGAGATACGCACCTAGGACAGGAACCCTTCGGGTTATTGATGGGATTGTGGGATCCTTGGCAAGCCTCGGTATTTGCCATCGGAGTGTGTCCGGTTGCTTTACCCTTGTGTGTGTGGGAGTTGTAGAGTAGGACCCTGCTGAGCTGTTGCTCATGCCTACCTGGACTGTGTTTGTTGCAGGTCCAGGTGGCTGCTCTGTCCCAGTGTTACCCCCTCGGTCGTCTCGTGGCAGCGCTCCGGATCCTGACCATGTCTGAGGGTCACGATGGGTTCGTCTGTGCGTTCGCGGAGACCCCGGTGGGTGGTGTGGCTTCTTTTTGGGGACTGTGATCCCTTGTAGCTTGTTGTTCTAAACCCTGTTAACTTTTTTTATTACTGTTTTGTAATAAATGTTAATAGTTGTTGTTTAGCTTGCTTCCGCTTGTGCCTCTTGGTAGCTGTTTCCGCCAGCTGTCTTGTAGTCTCAACTGTTTCCGCCAGTTGAGGCTAGTAGTTGTAGGTTGTTTCCCCCTCGCGTCCCCGGCCTGGTTGCGCCCTACGGGTCGGGGCGCGACACGAACAACCTCCATTTGTTCGGATGCCCAACGCCGAACAAATAAACAATGTTCGGTTGTTTGATGCTAGTGTTCCAATAAACAAGAACGACATCGTGAAACCGAACATGGCCGGTTCAGCCGAATTTGCAGGGCCGAACGTGTTTTATTGCCATTTCGAAGCAATGTTTATGTGTTCACCGTAGAGGAGCCATTTGAAAGCAATATCAGTATCATCCGGAGGTAGAGAATCGTTTTCATGGATATTAAATCATGGATATGACGTACCTCAGTGGTCCTCTTCTTTGTGACAGTCATCGTTCCCTTAGTCTTCCTCTCCGAGATAGCCGCTGGTGCTCATAGACGGTACTCGTCCTGGGTGATGTCGGCTCCGATACCCACCGGTGAGAAGGGAGGTAGAGGGTAGAGGAGGAGGGAGACGATGGGGTGTGTCGGCTGCTGGCTAGGTCGGGGAGGAGGGAGGTAAAGGGTAGAAAGGCGTCGACTGCCGGCTGGGTCAAGGAGGGAGGTAGAGTAGAGATGTGTCGACTGCTGGTTGGGACGGGGAGGAGGGAGGTAGAGGGTAGAGAGGAGACGGATGCCAGTTGGGTCTCGGAGGAAGGAGGTAGGTTGTAGAGACGTGATAGGGTGTGTTAGGATGTTAGGGCATATGGTAGTTTAGATATATCGTGAAAATAGTTGATGTGTACCCACTAATATGTAATAATTTTAAATGCAATAATTTTAAACTTATGTGTACTTGGTCGAAAGCTAGTTGTATTTTGGGTGAACCGCAATCCGGTACATCCATCTATTGGAAACGCTTCCAGATACCCTTGAGTTTTTAAACCACACGTTTTAGTACTAAAGCCCAGACGTCGTCTGTGGCAATTGACGGAAACCATTCACATGTCTCGCACATGAGCTCTTTGATACATTGTAGTTTCAGGGAATGGTAATTTACTATCCTATAGTTTAGAAAATGTAATTTAATACCCTACCTTTTATACGACAATGCGTTACAAGGACTCACCCCAGACGGTGTACCAGTCGGTACCTCATCATGTCGACTGCGTCGACCTCCTCCTCCCCGGCCAACAAACGCTCCTCATCACAGAGGTTTTCAAGGCAGCCAAAGACCCGATTATCCTCTTAATCATGTCCGGCGGATCCAGGAATGAAAGAGTACTAAATTACATTTTCTAAACAAGAGGGTTTCAGATATCGAAGCTCAAAAACCCCATTTTAGAACGAGTAAATTTAGAAAAAGACACCAGTCACCGGTAATTACGAGGATGGAGAATAATATGGCCGACGGCGTCGACTTTCCGGAGGAGGAAAACGGCATCCATGCTCCGCCAAACTCTTATGTTTCGCCTCCATCTTCTCCGACATCAACTCCATCGACAAAGACCTCCGCCGATTTTCTCCACATCCAGAGCGCTTCTTTCACGTATACGCCCTTCTACTGGTGATCCCCCATCTATTCTTTATCTGTTTTTTTAACCATTGAGTCGCATGCCATGATGGTTTTCACAATCTCCGGCTTCACCCTTGTCCTGCTTCTCCACCTCCTACTCTAGAGTCCGCCTTTTGATCAAGTGTCTGATCTCGCTGCGTGCAAAACGCTGTGGAGAGATAGTATCAAGTCCCTGATCAATACGAAAACAGAACAAGTTCTGCTACAGGGGATTGAATGCTAATAGTTTAAGAAACACCGACAGCCAATCAAAGTACGAGATTGAGCCATTACACAAGATAGAGACACAGAATTTTAACATGAAAAAGATGAAGCTAATAAATCACAGGTGCAATTCAGGATTAAAACAAAAATCCAAATACTCGAGGAGTAATTGCACAGTAACAACTAACAAGTTAGACATTTCAACATTTACAAAGCAATGGAACAGAATAGTTACTTTTTAACAAATTTCTGCCATTCATACCAAGAAGAAACGACTCCCATGATGGAACAGGTTCCTCCGTGAGCCATTGGAAGCTATAAACAAAAATCCTCCCACTAAACCAGCAACAATCAAGTTATCAAATAATATGAGGTCCAAATCAAGGTCTTCAATGACAAAACAAACATATCTGCAGCTATGCTTGCCATCCCAATCAATTTCGCTTGTAGTTCCTGAACAACAATTACATACACGAAACAAAACTATCAAGGTTACAAATCATTTCAGACCAAAACTACCCATCTTTGTGATTTCAACAAAATTGACAAAAAAGGGAAAGATATCTCTACATATCTACATACATCATCTCTATGCCACTCATGATATATCCATACTAGCAAGAGTACTTACCAACTATAGATCATTTGAACTCCAGATAGACAAACAAAGAGCAAGAAATGATCATCGTTTTAAATTGGGGTCGAAGGCGAAGGGAACCTTGGTGTATGAGAAGTAGCCTAATCCATCGTAGGTATTGGCTTTAACTTGAGGGTTGTCTCTGATCTTGGGCCACTCCGGGCCATCCACAAGACACCTCGAGAGCAGGTTGGTGCTGCCTTTGATGTACAGCTTCTGCAGAGCACCGAACTGCTGCAGCTGCAATTCTTCACCTGCTGCACTAGTACTAGCACTGCTGCTTGGTAATAACCATTCTGGCAGGGACTCCATATGATCTCGGCCAAGTAATTCCAGATGCTGCAGAGCATCCATACCGACCACATTCCTCAGGTTTTTCCAGTCACCCGCAACAAATAGCGTCTTCAGATTAGGAAGATTTGACACTTCCTCTAGCATGGGGCAATCCAGCATGACAAGCTTCTTGATAAATAGAAGGTTCTTGATCTCTCTCAAGCTGTTGGCTTCTCGTATGTACAACTCTTGCAACATAACTGCATGATTGATGAGGTCCGTTGGGAGAGACCTCAACTTGGGACACAGTATAATGGAGAGACTTTGGAGGCGAGGCAGTACTATTAGTTGATGCACTGGCAGTCGTAGTTCCTCACCCGCCTCAAACCAATTCCATTCCCTCCAGTTTGGCATTTTCTTGAGAATTAATGTCGTAAGCATGGGAAAGGAAGGGCAGCAAAGTTGTGAACCTCCATCATTCATGCCAAACAAAAATTCATGTCCCATGCTGGTGACCCCCGACGCACCTGAAATATTTAAGAAATCAAGCTGCGGTAGCTGGCCCAAGGCTGGGAGCTGCACAAAGTGGTTGCAGTCCAACAAATCCAACTTCCTTAATATAGGAAATAAAAATGGGGCCGACAACGTCCTCAGCCAACCAGGGAGCTCAAGGCCAAAATAACCTGTAATCTCTAGAATTTCTAATGAAGAAGGGGGACATAGCTCCTCGAAGACCTCTTCTATTTTTTTGATGGCCTCCTCTGCATGATCAGTACATGTCCCATGAATCTCTAAGTTACAAAGACTAGAGCAGCGCAAGTAAAGATCCCGAAGATGGTGTTTGTCTTTCAATGCTGCTGCTCTTGCGTCACCTCTGCTGGAGACCCTTTCTAGCTTGTATATTGACAACTCGGTCAGCTTGGAAAGAAATCCCAAATCTTCCAATGTAGAACCCCCAATGTTTTCAACTCGTTCTTCATTCATAGCAGCAGGCAATCCATAAATTTCTGCAAGTCGGTGGAGCTTTCTTATTCCGAATGGCATTCCATCAATTGGAGACTCTTCGAGATTGAGATACTTGAGGTTATGCAACATGACGATTCTAGCAGGAAGGCGGTGCATGTTTTTACAGCCTCTCATGTGTAGGAAATGGAGATTCCACAGATTTCCTATGCATTCAGGTATCTCTCTCACTTTAGTGTCCGCGAGACCAAAATATCTCAAGTGAATAAGGTCACCTATAGAACTTGGCAACTCCTCTAAGGGCGAGCGGGAAAGATCCAAGATCCTCAGACATTTGAGAGATTTGAAATCAGTATATTGAAGCTTTTGAATATTAGGAATCTTTAGTGTTCTCAAGGAGGTTTGTTGCCTTATGATGTCGGTAATGCCCTGTACTTCCCCACCTTGTAAGTATAGACGGCGTGGCTTCATCAAAGAAGAACTAGATGATGACACTATGTCAGCAAACCGTTCTGCGTCTCCACAGAAGGTTTCATGGTGTGCTAGATATCGTACAAGAGTGTGCACAAGGTCATGTATTTTACATCCTTGTTGATCATAGTAAGTTGTATCTGGCTGCAAAAGATTCCTCTGTATCAATTCCTTCCAATACTCTTCTGCAGTCTCTACTGCCGTCAGACTTCCTGATGGTTCCACCAACCTCTCGGAGCACCAAAGTCGTTGAATAAGATACTGGTAGAAAATAGTATCCTCCGGATACAATGCAAAGAAAAGAAAGCATGGCTTGAGATAAGATGGTAGATCCTCATAACTCAAGTATAAAGCTCCCAGAACATCTTCGGGGAGAAGATTATTGTTTGACCATACTGGGTTTCGACGAACTTTCTCACATTCAGAATACCGCATAACCTTTGTACTGAGCATGCCAGCGACTGCATTGATGGCCAAAGGAAGACCATCACATTGCTCCATGATTTTCATCCCAATCTCTCTCAATTCATGCTTTTTATCATTGTCATCATCCTTCTTAAAGACTGAATTGCAGAGCAACAACCAACCATCCTCAACAGACAACTTCTCTACATTGTAAAGATGTATGGCACCCATGCCCTTGGCTACCCTCATTGATCTAGTGGTGATAATAATTTTGCTCCCATATCCACAACTTTGCAAGGGCTTTTTTAATAAATTCTGCCACACGGATGCATCCCATACATCATCCAATACAAGGAAGAGTATTTTATGCATTACAACTTTGTGGAGCTCTTCTTCAAGGTATGCACGATCTTGATTCTCAATAGGATCACCTCGTAGATGTTGTATAATCCTCCCTAAGATTTTGGTTTCATTGACATCTTGGGAAACACAGATCCACAAAGGTCTGACCATTTGACAGTAATCTTGCACCATCTCGTCGTTGAAGATTTTTTGGGCGAGGGTGGTTTTGCCTATCCCCCCCATGCCGATGATGGCGAGGGTAACAGACATCTTCTGATGATGATCGTCGGCTAATAGCAACTTCACCAAGGTCCTAGTATCCTCTTCTATTCTTGTGCCCACAAGATTAGGTTCAACCAGAGACGACGTGATTCTTCGAATTTTTGGAGGAGCAGATCTTCTATTTTGATCATCGAGAGTAATTGGCGTAAGATTGAAATCATTTTTCTCCTTAATGATTTCATCCAGCCTAGTGTTTAGACTTTTAATTTTGTTTCTAATCTGGTGACGAAATCCAATGCAAGAAAAGGGAGTGAGGCAACAGCTTACCTGCCATGAAAATAAGGGCATTTGATCAATGCAAGTTGCAATATGCTTTCGTGTTGTATCACACATATCATAAAAAGGAACTTTGATCCTGAACAGGTGGTGTATTAAGATAACAAAGAGAGGAAAAAGTCATGAGAAGGGTTCAATGCACGTACTAGCTGCCTGAACAGGTATGTAAGGTAACAAAGAGAGGATGGTGCTGCTGCCTGCAGGCGCTTCTGGTTCTCGATCTCAATCTCGTCCATAATATCATCGGCATCGTACATGAGATCTTTGAGCTCGTTCAACCAATGCTTGATGGCCTCTTCCCGGCTCTGCCTCCTCTCTGCATCGATGAGCAGGGCACGTATCAGGCCCAGCTTACTATGAAGCTTCTCGATCTCGCCCGGCACTCCGAGGAGCATGACAGCCTCGTCCTCGACATATTTTAGCAGGACATCGGTGAACTTAGAGACATACTCACTCGGGATCATTGCCATCGCTCCCACTGACAATATGTATGTACTAGAATTACAAATAAAACCAAGGAGAAACGGAAGAAGACGTGGCGGCCGATGAAGATCGAAGAAAGAAGTAAGTTGAAGACGAAGAGAGAGTTCCAAGAGTAGCACAAGCTGGTTCAGCTGTAACAAAGATATCAGAAAGGAATACAAATTATTGCTAAGGAGGACCAAAGATAAAAATAATGGGTTGGTAGCTGCATGGTCTTGGTCGACGGGGTAGATAGAACAAAATTACAATCACATGGGAAAGAGACATAAATTTCCTAATAAATATATGAGTTCACATGTGAGTGATCCGTGAATATAGCTCTGTTCTTTCAGGAAATTTTACAAAAAATAGTTCCATTAAAGAGATGACGACGTCGAAGAGAGGAAAAAACACATGGAAACATGCTGGAAATTGACCAGGCAATAGGCATGCATGCATCATCTAAAAAGCATAATGAAACTGAGCATCAACAAAAGATCTTAAGTTACTCTCACAGATATGTAGCACAGCTACTCATGTGAAGATTTGATTTAAATAGAGCCAAATTAAGCATTTTCAGATAACTCCTGGCATCACGGACGATCGATGATTGTGGGATAATATCATCAAATTAAGCACTCGTGTTCCCCCCTTCATGTTCATAAAGGATGTTATAATTCTTTTGTAAATGCTTGTTGTGGAAAAGCATAATGCCCAGAAGCTTTAATTTAGATAGCAGAGGACAATACTTTTTTGGATTTGAAGAGGCGTTTGAAACTTAAACTAAAATCGTTCAATAAAAAGATTCTGAGTTGGTACTCCTCGTACTCCTTTTTCTTTTTATTCGTGACTAAATTTTTTCAAAGAGAAACTTTAGTTGCAATAATCATAGAATTAAGGAGTAAAAGTATCAGA
Source organism: Narthecium ossifragum (assembly GCA_963920575.1). Taxonomy (NCBI): domain Eukaryota; kingdom Viridiplantae; phylum Streptophyta; class Magnoliopsida; order Dioscoreales; family Nartheciaceae; genus Narthecium; species Narthecium ossifragum. Next base: position 23,101,877 of record OY986966.1, read on the forward strand.
AATAGTGAGAAGTGGAAAGATAAGATTTAATTACTAGGCTTCTTGTAGATACATCATATATAGGAAAGGCAAGATTGAAAACTAGAAGAACAACAAATTAGGCAGTCAACAATCTTGATTACCTGAATAGCAAGACCTTCTTAACGGAAATATGGAGGTTTTATACCTGCAATATTCACTGCTAGCTATCTATGAGCAATTGATTCCGTTGTATTGCTTCAACAACCTCTTCTCTATCTCCGCTGTCGAGTCCCTAATTCCAAGTTGTTCAACTATTTGTTTCTACAACTCTATGTAGCTTAACAATCAAGCAAACAAATTAATTTCATAATAGAATTCGAATAGTCAAATGCTGGAGGCTCTATCATAATTAGTTCCATGTGGAACTACTAACGATGAACAACCCCAAAACATAAACAAATTAGGCTTTCACTATCGATGGCATTTCAGCAACCATGTCGTTTTGTCCGTGTAGTATGAAACAAGGCTTTTGGTGCCGGCCGACATGGTGCATCATGATCGAACTACTAGTCGAACACGCATGATCATGAACCTATGTTCATTGTGTTTCCCCCAAGATTCTTCACAACTTGTCCACCACCATAATATTAGTATGCTGTTGTTTCTAAGTACTGTCGAATTACCCAGTTTGAAAGAAAACTGTTCACAAAGAAGCTAATTTCTGGCAGCACGGCCAATAATTTTGTCAACATATATATCAGCCTTCGCGACAGCATAGGATTTTTTTTTTTTTGAACCCAATAGCTTCTCCTCCTTGTTAAAGATGATTCCTTGTTCTTCCTCATGCTCCAAATTTGACTACTATTGGACTATATATGTATCTTTGAGAGATTAAACTTGAGAACACACATGCATAACTGCTGCAGCAACAGAAAACATAAATTTCGGTCAAGTATGAATGATTTTGGAGCTAAGTTTTTTGCTCTTTTTTTTTTGTTTTTTTTTTTGCTTAGTTGAGCCCGAAGGCTAGTTACATCTCGCTCCTATCCAAAACTGCGCTCAGACGACACGCAGTCCTCGCACACCAGAGTTCTCCCACTAGGCAAAACTAAGGCCTCCCTCGATAGCCTATCGGCTCTCTCATTACAAGTTCTTGGGATGAAAGTAAAAATAACTCCTTGAAACTGGGCTGCCAATGCCCACAAACCTCTGATAATCCCCATTAGTTGTGCCGGCCACACCTCCCTACCATTCAGATAATTAATAGGACCCAATGCATCTGACTCAATCAGAACATTTCTTTCACCTCTGATCCAAGCCTCTCTCAAGGCCAACCCAATTGCAAAAAGCTCTGCTTCCTCTGATGAACATGCTGAAGATGCAGCCTTTAGAGTCCACAAGTCTCCTTCTACATCATGGACGCACAGCACCCCAGCACCAGCCTTCTCTGTTTCCTTCCAAGCAGCATCAACCTGCATGATAGCCCCATTCCAACTGTTTCTATGCTTCAAGGTTGGAGCCTCATTCTCCCAATTCTATCCTTTACTCCGCCAGAACTCAGCAGCTTGTCTTTGAATTCGTATGGCCAGTGTCTCTGCAGATACCACATTTTCCTCCCAAATAACAGCATTACGTTCTTTCCATAATAACCAAAGACCATACCCAATCAACGACTTCCTCCAACGGACACCACTATTTGTTGAGGATTTAATACACTCAGCCAATAATTCATCCAGTCCATACGTCAACTCCAGAAAGAGGATGCTCCACACAGAGCGAGCATAACCACATCCCCCAAAAATATGATATACATCCTCCACTAACGCTCCACATCTGGGGCATTCTCTTTCCGAATTCATACAAAACCGCCATAAAACATCCCTTGTAGGAAGCCTTTCTCTCATTAGTTTCCAAAGAAATTGTCTTACCCGAGGTCCGGCCGGCATTGTCCATAAATTCCGCCAAGTAGCATGTGGATGCTTTTGAGATTCCCTTGATTCCTGGACTAGCAGCTAGTTATAAACATCTGTAGCAGAAGCCCGGCCATTCTTGCTGAACACCCATTTCCACTTATCAGTCTCTTGCCTTTGATCAATAAGAACTTTAGTGATTTCATTGACCATAGCTTCGTGGAATATACTACTAAATTTCTGTGTATCCCATCTACAATCAGTAATAAAATCACCTAGCTTCATACTCTGCTTACCATCATGTGCACCCATTAAGTAAGGCATTCTGCATATACAAGCAAAAACAAGTTGTGTTTTCTGGCTTATCATGTTAATGAAAATTATGAGATAATGATTTGCAGAATTGTTCTTCTTAATTGCTTCCTTCGAGGTGATTCAACTCCCATAGTGTATTTTGATAGGGTGGTGCGGGTCTTTAACACAAGTCACAGCTTTCTGAAAAGATTGTCCAGGAATTATAATTCACCGTTCACATGTCTCGCACGTGAGCTTTTTGATACATTGTAGTTTCAAGAAAATATAATTTAATACCTTACCTTTTATACGACGATGCGTGAGAAGGACTCACCCCAGACGGTGTACCAGCCGGTACCTTATCGTGTCGACCGCGTCGACCTCCTCCTCCCCGGCCAAACAAACGCTCCTCATCACAGAGGTTTTCAAGGCAGCCAAAGACCCGATTATCCTCTTAATCATGTCCGGCGGACCCAGGAATGAAAGAGTACTAATTACAATTTCTAAACAAGAGGGTTTCAGATATCGAAGCTCAAAAACCCCATTTTAGAACGAGTAAATTTAGAAAAAGACACCAGTCACCGGTAATTACGAGGATGGAGAATAATATGGCCGACGGCGTCGACTTTCCGGAGGAGGAAAACGGCATCCATGCTCCGCCAAACTCCTATCTTTCGCCTCCATCTTCTCCGACATCAACTCCATCGACAAAGACCTCCGCCGATTCTCTCCACATCCAGAGCGCTTCTTTCACGTATACGCCCTTCTACTGGTGATCCCCCATCTATTCTTTATCTGTTTTTTTAACCATTGAGTCGCATGCCATGATGGTTTTTACTCTCTATTATGTTTTTTCATTCGATATGATGCAGGGCTTCTTAGGGATGTTCTGGGCTTATATAGTAAATGATTTGCCCTTGCGATATCTAAATTTGTTCAAATTTGCTTGATTTGAAATTTTAGGGTCTCCAAAAGTCGATACACGAATTGGGTTCTTTATTATCACATTTTTCTTGGAAGGAATGCAAGGATCTTTGATATGATGTACATCATTTGCTGGCTTGAGCTCCAAGGGTTTATGGATACTTTCAGGCACTTCAAATTCCTCACATTTGAGAAGTGGATGACTAAGAGTGAAAGCTATATTGTCTGGGTTCATTCAAGAGGTCTACGCACCTCTTGGTACTCTTGGGATGTGGAGAGAAAGATGCTGAGAATCATGCCTTTTGTAGGAAAAATTTAAGTATCCTGCAACCAAATCAGAAAGAATACGACGCATCCTTTTCATACGTTTGCAATGCTTTTAAAACCTTTAAACCATTATGAAATTGTACAGATATAAGACTTACTTTTATGCAGTCTACTTAACTATGGAATGCGAATGCCTTGAAGTAGGTCCTTATCTTACTCATTCTTTGGTGTATGGCTTTGGATTTTCATGACGTTTCTTTCTACTTTGCCTTTTATTCAGAGTTTGTAGATCTGACCAGTTAGAGCGGATAGAGTTGAAGAACATATTATGTTGGTCTTCTAGTATTTGGTTTAAGCTTCAACTAGTTGTAAACATATTAGTATACAATTGGTATATCTGCATTCTAGGGATTGCTACATTGTCAGTTTGTGTCCAGACGACATTTGTCTGACACAAAATGTAATACTGGCCTGGTTCAGGCTGGCACTCAGCATCGGGCCAAATGGTATTCAGAGGAGAGGCATTACTGTGTGGAGAGAAGGATGATGATATTGAGGAGGGAATAGAGGAGATTCAGAGGAGGACAAGTGTCGGCTTAGACTTCCACAGAAGGGGAGGGTGGAGGAGATGGAGGGGAGAATGCAGGGGTTTTCTTGTTTAGGAAGTATTTTCTTAAAGTAATATAGAAGTTGGTGTGATAGGAAGAATTTAGAGTGAAAAAAAGAAGCATTTCGAGCAATGCACAATCGAAAGACATCATGCCGGGCCCAAAACACACTGTGATGGGCATTTTTGACTGAAAACAAGACTTGTAAATGGCAAGATACAAGCCATTGGTTGAGTCAGGTTTACACTGGCATGGGCATCCTTGCTTCATTCTAAATGTCAATGAATGGCAGGTTAAGGATCTAGTGCAGCAAACAAATTAGGATAATGTACTTATCCATTTGAAATTCAGCACGTAACTTTCTATCCTAGGTTATATACAGTTCACGGGAATGCGTTTTGTTTCTTGAAGTAAGCAAGAGATGTTTGGTGACATACTCTTCCATCGTTTAGGAAGACAATGTTTGAGTAGTAATAATAGTGCCTATTTGATGCAATGGTTAAATGCTCTAAACATTTTTCGCTTTCTTTTGTAGTGAGGAGAATGTGTACTTTCTATGTAAAAAGCTTTCTATGACTGGCGTTGCTGATTCGAAGGGGCTTGATCTCTTTGTGGTCTTCATATCCAATGAGGAGAAAAAGGTCTGTTCCCATATTGCTACTTTTATTTTACTTAGATTTTTTTTAACAGATTAGTCTTTCTGCTAGTGGCTATGAAGTGAATTTTCTGTTTTACCCTTTCTTATTTCATGTATGCTGAAATAGCCTATTCCCCCCTGCTTTAAGTGGACTTATGGATAGCCGGTAGGTTTAGCCTTTTATTATTGATGCTTTATAACAACAGAATGAAAGACACAGGTATCCTACAACTACTGATGCTTTATAACACAATTATTTTTTCCTTATTTTGAGCACTTTGCTATTCAGTCCAATATATGTATTTCTGTATAATATATTAAGTGTGGAGAATGAAGATTACTACGGATTGTTCTCTACGATAGGAAAAACTGTATGGAGCTTGGGGAATGTTTTGATCTCTATAACATTTAATATTTGAAATCCCAATTACTGCATTTTAAGTTTGCTATTTGTTATGCTGTGGATACATGGACTAGGTATAAGTAGACTTCCCTAGGAGGTTTCAAATACAGCAACTTGGCCTCACCCAAAAGTGACATAGGTTATCTCATGGAAACAGGGTACCTAATTGACCATCACCCAATTAAGCAGAACCCAAATGACTTGTGACTTCTGGGCACTCTATTCGAATTTTGCTCAGATTTTGACCATAATAGGCTACATTGACCATGCCTCTGTACAATCCCGAAGATCTGTTGGGTTACACAAAATAATTTCTGAGCTTGATGGATGTATGTAGTGGTGACATATCAGAACTCTGTCATGGAAAAATTATGATTTTCATTTTTGAGTCTTTTGCCAGTGTTGGGTCTTTTTGTGATCAGTATTTGAGTTACACAGATTCTACCTGATTATGCAATTCAAGTGCTTGTGTTACATAGTTATGTTAGATTACAATTCCTCAGTTTTATGGAGCGGCTGGTCTGCAAAGACATCGCTTTTGATATTTTTTGTAGTGAAGTTCTTGATATAATGTCTTTTGGTGTTTATACATAAGCTGTTTGTATTTTACTGCTGCTGGTTAAATTCATTACTAACAGAAAGAATTTGTGAAAATTTTAAATTATTCCATTCATTAGTTTGTTACAAATCTTTGATACCTGTCCCTTTTCTATATTTTAAGGTTCCTCTGTGGTATCAGAAAGCCAGCAAGGGGACTGATGGATTGGTGATATGGGACTATCATGTAATCTGCATTCAAGTGATGGCTCAAAAAGTATCATATTCCACAAATTCCACAAGTAGTGCTTTTAAGAGTACATTGTTAAGCAAATTGAAAATTTCTGATAGACACTACTTGCACACTTCAGTTTTACTTCCTTGTATCAGTTGTGACCTTCGTGACTGACCAGGAAAAGACACAAGGATATGATGAAGCGAATGCTGATCATCTTTTGTGGGATTTAGATTCAATTCTTCCTTTCCCTCTTCCACTGAGTCAATATATGGCTACAGCTATTCAGCCACTAAGATTGAACTCCATTTATAGCAGGTAAAATTTCCAATTGACTCAGCCACATCATGATTACAGAAATTTCCTTGTTATGCTGTTAATTTCAATGGATAGACTATGACATTTACGAAAATATTGCGCTCATAAGTAAAGCATAAGTTATCAAATGGTTTTGTAGTACCCGAAACCCTTTACCTATACAAATGCTTTTAGAGCATGATTGCAGTATTATAGTTGTAGTACTCCGTGATTTTTCTTTTTGTCCCTATATCTCTATGGTATTTGATGCATCTACATGATCATGTGTCCATGCTTATGAGTAATACTATGAACAATGTTTAGATGCCTAGTTTCTTAATGAAATACCTTACGAGATTGAGGAGAGTGACACTGAATACTCTGAACTTGTATAGTGGTGCCTATATGCTGTTCTCTTTTTAAAACTAATCATGATTGACTAGTAATAAATGTAATTAGGAACATGAGTATAATTAGTGATGATTAATTACTTTAAGTATGATTAACGTATTAATTATGGTTAGTTGGTCCTAAGCATGATTGGATAAGTTTATCTCCTTGAAAAGGTTTAAAAAGAGTTATAGTACCCTCAATTTTGGTTACAAAAAGTCTGTTGGATAAGCTTACCCATGACCAAGGAATAGTAGTTGATATCCTTCTTTACAGACGGAAGTGTGTTTGATTCCTTTGTTGGTCCTTTTAAGTGCAGCTTTGTTGTTAATTACCATCTCATGCCGGTATCTTTGTTAGTTTGTTATGTTTAATAATTTTCATAATTTGTTAATTTCAATTGATTTGATGACTCCTGAGAAGTAGGACATCCAAAGATTTTCTATTTAGTTGGATGTCTCAAACACAGGCATAAATGAGGTTAGATTCGACTTCTTTGAGAAAGTAGGGGTTCAAAGGCTTTCTGTTTTGAAGGATTTCTTAAGCTTTCACAAGATCTATGAATACTGTGCCATACTGTCATTGCACCTTTTTGCTTTTCTATTCTTGATATACCAACAGTTTTCCTATTCTTTGATGTCATGCAGTTAGAACACCATTGTATTTCATCTTATGATTATTTGGTAATGTTGCTCCACCCTTCTTCGCCAATTTATTACTTTACGCTATTTAAATTTCTGTTTCGGTCAGCCGTATATCTTTCTCCTATTAATGCCCAGAGTTGCATGGCTTTACAAGTTCTATAATACTTCTAAAGTGCATCTTAATTAGGAATATCTGTTTCAAGCAGGCTTTTTCGCGTGGTCCATGCACCAATATTTCTTCGTTATTTTGCATCCAATAGAAGACACATGATGGATCCCCTTGGAAAATGGATTTCTTTGCCGCCTCCATATAAGTCAATTGTTGCTGAAGGTAAAACTTTTGTTTTTAGGTAGGAGCAATTATATTTATGCTTATATATAAACCATAGTTTTTAACTTAGGTTCTCAATCACAAATTTGCTGTAAATTTAGCAGAGCTATGTGTAGGAAATATAGTTTTGCATGAACCAAGTTTAACATACTGCCTTTTCCATTATTTTTTTAGGAATAGAACTGTTCCAAACCTGTCAATATAAATGCTTACAGACAATATTGATTTGATTTATTAAAAATCCACTTGATCTCTATAAGCTGATTTTTGTGTTAGCAAGGATTACTGTGATATTGACACACTGTTATGCTGGTCTTTGGCTGGCACAGTATGCACAGATGGACATATCGTGCCGATATTCGGCATTGACCCTGTGCTGACGGCACGAAACTCTTCAAGGAGGAGGTATACTCGACAATTACCGGCATGACACGTATCGGTCGGCATGGACCATGTCGACGAGCAGGCTAAGTTTAGTGATTGTGAGGATTAGGATGTATTATATTAGCTGTAAAGCAATAGCCAAATGGAGTAGGTTAAGGTCACTTACTATACTTATAAATAGAGTTTTAATATGATTGGATTTTAAAAGGAGAGGACTACATGGATGAATACCAAGTTGGAGGCGTGACAACCCTTTTATAAATTGCTTTACACTTTTAGAGAATTCCAGCAATGGTCTTATATTCACAACTGTAACTCATTCATCTATCTTGAACAATTTGACTCATTTAATCGAGCAACTAAAAATCAAGACGTATGAGAGAGGCTTTTTAGACAATAGCATAAAGCATGAACTCTAGCTGATTTATGGCATTTCCTTTGTTAGGTTGTGTCATAAATAATTCAATAGCTGTGATTTTTGTCAACATAAAGTTCATGTTGGGTAGAGCTAAGAGCTAACAGTAGTATGCAACAGTGTCTGTGAACCCACTGTTTGGGGTGGGTTGAGAAATTGAGTGTAAGTTGCTCTAGGGCCCTGTTGACCTATTTAAAACTGCTTGAAATCTAGTGGTTGTCCAAGTCAAATTTGAAATCTAGTTTTATGTATAATTTTCAAGCTTACCTATATATTGGTTCAAATTAAGTCAAATTTGCATCAACTTATTTTGAAGAGGTATTAACCACGGATTTCTTTGCCACTGGCTCTTGTCGAGCCGGTCTGCGGACAGCATGATATGTGCTGATGGCACAGTCCATGCAAAAAACTCGGCACGGATTTTGTGCCGTGGCACGGACGCGGGGAGAGATAGAGTAGAGGAGAGCGGAACCTGGAGGAAGGCATCTGGGGAGATCGGGGTTTGGTGAGATCGTCGGGAGGAGAGGACCAGAGAAGAGAAGGCTGAGGCGATAGTGTAGGGTAAAATTTAGACTTAGAAATGCTCATGTTGTTTTCTTTTATAGATAGTTAAGCCTAATAGGACCGACCCAAAATCCTGAAACCTGCAGAAGACCATAAACCTAGTATTTTTCCACAATATCTAGTGATGTTTTCAATCACTCTCATTCATTAAATCTCAGTATGGCGTATTTTTGTTGGCTTTTCCAGACTAGCAGTCATGGGAAAGTGCCATACTTGCTACGCAGAACAATGAGATTGTTACCATTGTTAGACCATTGTATGTAAAGCTTTATTTAGGCTTAGCTTAAATCATGTCAAAGCATGATTCCATTCACATCCGTTCTCAGTTATTAAACTTTGCTATGTTTTTTTCTTACCTTGCCTATTTAGAGTTATCTTTGATGCATGTATTGCACTATTTTATGGTCTATGCAGATGGGAGTGTAAATAATCTCAATGAGTACATTCAGATGCAAGCAGCAGATGTTCCCAAAAGTGTCGTAGGTTTGACTGATAGTTTGCACTCTGAGAGACTTGGTGTAGTAGTAAGTGAAAAAATGCTGGAGGGGCTTTTTTCTCAGATAGTCAGATCTATTAGTGGTGGTGTTGCCACAAGCACATAGTCACATCACTTGCTTCATAAAGACAAAGAAGTTACTTAGAAAGAAGTGAGGCGAAGTAAAGTTTTACTCAAGTGTCGCTTTGGATTCCGATGCTAAGATGAGTTTTCATATGGAGTTGTATTTTTGTACATAGATTAACCTCTTTGAGATTTACAGATCGACAAATATTTCTTCGTTTTTATTATGTCCATTAAAGAGCACCAGAGTTGCTAATTATTGACAGTTATGTATGTTGTTGTATCCAATCAAAACCAGCCACAAGGCAAGTTATTCCTCTAGTCGGATCCCAGGCTTCATTTTTGATTTCTTGGTCAATTGGTAAATTATGTGCCACAAGCAACAAAGTTCCAGGTTGCAGCTTTTATCTCAAACTTTAATTCCAGTTGTGATTACATTGTTTTCGATCCAACTTGATGTCATATTTCTTTAGCTAAATTCACTTATCTTCTCGGGTTAATGTTGGACTGCATGCATTTTGGGATCCTGAAGTGGTAGACACTAATACAAGACCTGGGCGGCCTTTGTTGAGTTAACGTATCTTCATTCTTGGAAAGAGTCAAGTATGCATTTGGTATTTGTGGTTTCTGACATATTTTTATGTGATACATAAATTTCAAAAACTTCGATTTCAGTACCTCGACTTCATGACCGCCGCACTCTTCCTTCATCCTCCAAAGACAATGGACCCTCTTGCAAATACAGGCTTTGTAGATGTTGTAGAATCACTTGACGAGAGTTAAACAGATCAAAGTCATCTCTACGACTCCAAGACTTTACATTATTCTTCACCTCTTTCAACCGCCCCATCAATTGATATTGTGTGGAGCCACGTCGATGTCGATTCCATGCATGCCGCACAGTCACTCTGAAAGCTGGTAGCAGAATCCAAAATTGTTGTAGCTGAAATGGTGTTGGGCCTGTCAACACCTGTTCAGCAAACAACGTAAGTTGTAGCTGAAATGGTGCTGGGCCTGTCAACACCTGTTCAGCAAACAACGTAAGAAGCAGAGGCCGATGATCCGACACCATATATGGTAGATGCTGCACATAAGCCATTGAAAACCAGTCACGCTAAGTTGAGTTGCAAAGTGCCCGGTCCAGTCTCTCCAACAATCGCCTGCGCCCAGTGCATTTATTCGATTATGTAAAAGAAGGGCCACATAATCCAAGATCCAACAACCCACCATCAGAGATGAAACGCAAGAAGTCTCTAGCAGACCTGTTATAAGCAAAAGGTACCCTACTTTGCTTTTCCGAGGGTGCAACAACTGCATTGAAATCCCCTATCATCAGGTGTGGCCAACCCCAACTATTCACCCTCTCAAGCACATCCCACAATTCTCTTCACTCCCTCCATGTGTGTGCCGCATAGATAGCCGACACAAACCACTAACTCGAGGTCTCGGACGTTACTACACCATGAATTGCCTGCCCTGAGAACTACAAAAAAGATTCATCTCCCATGGTCTCCTGCCAGATTCCTAGAATGCCACCGTGTCTCCCAGGAGATGGGAGCAAGAAACAGTGCCAACCAACTTCAAGTCCTGCTTGAATATAAGGTACGTGCGCCTCTACAACAACCACCTCTAACAAGAACACCATATCCAATTGATGCTCTGCCAACAATCTCCGACATGTCCGCAATACTCGCTTCGGCCCCAACCCCCAACCCGTGCACATTCCAGGCCAGAGAAGACGAGTCATAAAAACACCTATTCATACTGGGTGCCCACCTCATGGGCCTCCAAGCGACTTCGCTTGGTCCTATTGTTCCCCTTACAACCATCGATCTGCACCTCATTCCCCTCCAATGCAGCCGGGACCCCATGAATCGGTGTGAATCCTGGTAGCGCCTCACGTTCGTCCCCACCTGGGGACAATGGGAACTTCCCCTCATGCAAGGCCCGACGAAGCTCCTCTAAACCAGCGTTATGAAAGGTCTGCCGCTCCTCCTTGCCAATTTCTATCTGATCCGTAGCGGCATTATTCGTAGACCTCGACGACCGATAACCCCTCGGTACTACTAATGGACCAGGTTTTCTTGGTCCACCATGCTCCCGGCGATACCATCCAACCTCATGCGGTGACAACTCTGCCAACTCATCGTTTGTGAGCTTAGGCACAACGACTTCATCCTGCAACACCGAGAATCTATTCACAATAGCTACCGCGGCTGATGCACGCCGCCCTTTGCCAGTAGTCGGCCGGTTATCTCCCTGGGGACGAGGACGCCATCTTCGTGACTGCACAGTCTTCCACCCACCATCATTCTCCATACCCTCAGTCATTGGGTTCATCATTGGAGGCAAGTCCGCATCACCAGTGCCAGACACCGGCGAACTAGATGCACCAACACCATTGAACATCGGCGTTGAGTTAGACTGGCATTGAGTTAGCAGCACCCTCTCCTGATGGGGTTCTCAAACATTTGCACCTCTCCTTCGTATGACCAAGAAAGCCACACATCTCACATAACAGTACATTCTCATATATCAACGGTTGTGTAAAAGCTTCCACATCACCCTCAACATTGAGGTACCGCACCAATGTATCCTTCCTAACAGCAGCATTAACATCCACCTCCACACACACACACACACACACACACACACACACACACACACACACACACACACGTGCATAGCGTCCATGATCAGAAAATTTTGTAGATGCATCAACAGCATGCGGTTTCCCAATGGTGGTCGCAATGATCAGCAATGGCTCCCGCTTACTGAGATCATTAGGCAGCTCCGGCATGCGTTCCCATACCGAAATCTTCGTAAAGTCTGAACCAGTCGGGCAAAAACAAGGCTTCCATCTAATCATCGACAACTTCTTCCCCTCTATCGTCCACGGCTCTCTAGTAAGAACCTTCAGGAGGTTCATCTCATTGGCAAACTTAAAAACAAAGATACCGTGAGCTCTATCTGTTATCAGGAACGACTCCGACATCTTCCACATATACACCAGTCTCCGCCTCAGAAAGTCAAGCCCCACCCGGCCCCCAAAGAACCGTCTGAGCAGAGAGTGCTCCCATTTCCTCGACTCCTTGCTAGAACATCTGGCGGGATAAAAGCGCATCCTTGGTGCGCCCTCCCCAAACTACATATCTCCTCTTCCCCAACTTTCTGCGGCCCCTCTCCGCCCCCGGCAGCAACTCTTGCCCAATTTACCCTGGTAGAACCACCAGCGCCATCCCTAGTCACAGGCGGCTCCTTCCCCGGACGCTCTGTGACCCGGCCAAGTAGAAAAGAGTCTAATTTAAATAGAAAACCAAACTAGCCAAACTAACCTAATTAGAATCCTAATCAATTTGATACTAAAACAACCCAATTAAAGAATCCAAATACTTTAGAAAACCTAAATTAATCAGGAAACTAAATAAAAGAAAACACAATCCAACCGAGAAATGTGTTCGCGAAAATCACAGGGCATGCGTCTTGCATCAGTCCCCTCCACTTGTAAAAACCTTCTCCTCGAGTTTTATAAGGTTAGGCATTAATTTTCTTGTTGCCAGATTTTGAAACACCTTCATTTACATTCACAATCTGCACTTTCTTTCCAGAATACTCACTTGGCACTAGGGGTGGTAATTCGGGTTCACAGGTCGGATTCGGGTCAAGTCGAGCACCGATATCTCTATTCAAAGGCCAAACCCAAACCCGACCCATTTGATAAACGGGTCAGGTTTATACCTGACCCATTTATAAACGGATCAACCCGACCCGACCCGTTTAACCCGTTTATTAAACAGGTCGGGTCGGGTCGACCCATTTAACAACAATCAAGCACCAAATTATCAACTAATTAATAAAATTAGTAAGCAATAAAATTACAGCTTATTTCAATTACATCCAAACCATCCAACCTAAACAATAAACTTACAACTTGTTTTAATTTTCCTTGATGAAATGAGATCACATTCAAATTAGCCCTAAAAGTCTAAGTGACATTAAAATTAAACGAGTTGACCCGCCTAATCCGCGGGTCGACCCGACCCGACCCATTTATTCGCGGGTTGTAAACAGGTCGACCCGTTTATGACCCGAACCCGTTTATTTCGGGTCGGGTTCGCGGGTCATGACCCGAATTGTCACCCCTACTTGGCACACTGTTCGTCGGAAATTGATGCTGCTTATAATCAAAAGGTATATATTTTCCCATAAGCAATTTCCTCATCCGCCTCCATGTTTTAATTTGGAATTTCCCGTGTTGTTGCCTATCTTGCTGCAATTGATCCCACCATATAGCAGCTCTTCCTCTCAATCTAATGGATACTAGCTTTGTCATATGTTCATCAAAAATATTTCTACTCTCAAAAACCTTATCAATGCTAGAAATCAAATCCAAGAAATCTTGGACATGTAGAAATAGATTGATAGTCAAAATATACTTTCTCCCCCTCATAAACTTTACCATGATCATTCCAAACTTTGGATTTGTAGTCGTACCTTTCTTCTTCATATGAATCTTCGACATAGATTGACTGACCTTGATGGGATTTGTGATTACTCCCATTCGATATATATTTCTTTGGCCTTGATCTCGTAGGATACCGTGATAACCGTAGACGAGTCCTTCGGTGTATGGAATCCCTCGAACTCGGTCTTCTTGGACAACAAATATGTCATAGGCGAATCCTCTGACATGAAAATCGGCGTCTCGCTCCATATAGGCGTTGAGTCCCCGTCGAGCAAACATCTCGCAAACTTGCGATCAACTGCTTGTCTCCTCAATTGTAGCCTTTAGGGTTCAGATCTATAAATGTCGTCCTTAGATCTGCTTCTTCCGTTGAAGATGATCGTCTGAACAGGAGAAACCTTATTCTTATACCACTTGACGTAAGCGGAAGGATGATGGGGAACGAGTTATACATGATAACTCAGATAGATTTGGAATCTATCGGAGAAGACACTGAAATCCACCGGCAAGAATTCTTGAGACTCCAAGAGGAAAGACAAAATAATTCAAAATTTGAAGTTAATTCATAGAAAAATATCCAAAACCTCTTTAGGGTTGCAAAGCACCTATTTATAGGCCTAAAACATGGTCCACCAAGTAGAAAAAAGTCTAGACTAAATAGAAAACCAAATTAGCCAAAATAACCTAATTAGAATCATAATCAATTTGATACTAAAACAACCCAATTAAAGAGTCCAAATACTTTAGAACACCTAAATTAATCAAGAAACTAAATAAAAGAAAATATAATCCATCCGAGGATTGTGTTCGCGAAAACCATAGGGCATGCGTCCTGCATCATTCATTGACATTAACAATTTAATGTTTGACGGTAGCATCGCTCTTAACCTTGACAACATTCCTTCGGACGGGGTGTTCATCTTTGTCATATGCGCCCTCTTTTTTATCTAACATGGTTTCATAGTGGACAGCCCCATGAAATCTAGGCAATTTCTTGTGATATGTAAACTACGTAAGCAGCTGAACTACTAAACTTATGTTAAATAAATACCAAGCCAAGGATATAAATTAATTTTAAATTATGAACTTACTTGGTGACATGATTACAAATTATCTAAGTTGTTTCATCCGAAAGGAAAAAATCATCAAATTGTCCACAAAAACTTTATTCTCCACAGTTTAAAAAGTATTAAATAAAATTAGTTATCAATATATATATATATATATATATAAAACCTATTATATAAGATCATATGTACTCTATCATATGGTTGAGAATGCCCAATCCGAGTTATGTCCGGATATATGAAGCGATCTAGATGAAGTCACGTGGAAGTAGTGAGTGTGGTGATTTTAAGAGAGAAAGAGGAGTAGTTGGAAGTGGTGGTTGCCCGTGCTAGGTGGCACAAGGAACCCACCTAGTCTTTTATATGATGGAATGCTATATACCACGTCATGACCAAAGGATAGTGGTTGAATAAATAGAGAGGGGGGGATGGTGGTTATCATGTAGCACGAAGGCCCACCTAATATATCTATTATATAATATATGCTTTTATGAGTCACAGTCTGACTCATCTATTTTCTCACACATGGCAGCTGAGTCATAAATAGAGGATGAAGAAACCCACCTAGTCTTTTATATGATGGAATGCTATATACCACGTCATGATCAAAGGATAGTGGTTGAATAAAGAGAGAGGGGGGATGGTGGTTATCATGTAGCACGAAGGCCCACCTAATATATCTATTATATAATATATGCTTTTATGAGTCACATTCTGACTTATCTATTTTCTCACACATGCAGCTGAGTCATAAATAGAGGATGAGAGAGAGAACAGTGAGGGTGGGTGGTTAGGGGGTAAGTGGTTACCCGTGCCAGGTGGCACGGGGCCCACCTAGTATATTATAAAGGAAGGTGGTTTGTCCCCCTTTGTCCTATCCATATATCTATTAATATATTAGGCTAAATTTTCAATTAGTACCCTGTAGTTTGACCCATATTTTTATGTGGTCTTTATATTTCAAAAAGTTGCAATACAGACCTTCAAATTTAAGAACCTCTCTTATATGGTCCGCCACGTCAGCTTCCGTCGAACGCCATCAACCAGCTAACGGCAAACTAGCACGCGTGGCCCATTTTTATCCACGTGGCCATTTTTAAATATATTTTATTAATTTACTTGCCTTGTCAGCATCTCTTCTCCCTCTTCTCTCTCTCTCTTCCCCCTTTCTCTCTTCCGACCAGCTCACCGTCGATGCCCAGCCCCGACGGCGACTGCGCCATCGATGCCCAGATCACGTCCTCAACAGCGGCGATGCAGCTCTTGAGCCGGTGCTCCGGGCCGAATCGGAACAGGCGATGGAGCTTCCAATATAAAATCCAAGCTACCGACATCGCCGTCCCCGATGTCACCGTCCCACCTCCATCCCAGCTCCATCCGAGCTCGCCTCGGATCCATCCCGTCGTTGCCGTCCCGATCTCGTCGTCGTCGTCGCGACATCGACGTCCTAGAGATTTGATGAGGTGGTGATGGGTTTGGCGGTGATCTCGCCGACCCACCTCCATCCCAGCTCGCCGCGGATCCATCCCAGCTCCATCCCGCCATCGCCAACCCGATCTCGTCGTCGCCGTCCCGATCTCACCGTCCTGATCTCGCCATCCCGAGCTCGCCGTCCCGAGCTTGATGTCCCGATCTCGTCGTCCCGAGCTCGCCGATCCCGATCTCGTCGTCCCGAGCTCGCCGATCCCGATCTCGTCGTCCCGAGCTCGCCGATCCCGATCCCGAGCGCTAGCCGTCAGTCGCCGATCGGCCGATCCCGTCGCGTCACCTCCTCTTCTTCGCGATGCCATCCGATCCCGTCGGATCCAATGCGAGGTCGCCGCCAAGCCCATCGCCAAGCACGTCGTCGGTCCTATCCTCCGAGCTCTGAGCTCTATCCCATCCTCCGAGCTCCATCCCGGGTCGCCGTGGATCCACACCTCCATCCCAGCTCGCAACCGTTCGATCCCGTCGCGTCGCCTCCTCTTCTTCGCGATGCCAATCGATCCGGTCGTATCCATGACGAGCAAGCCCATCCCCACCTCATCCGATCTCTATCGCCACCCCCATCCCCACCTCCGATCCCCATCCCCATCACCCCCAACATCCACCCGAACGCCATCACGACCTCCGACGACCTCCGACCTCCGACCTCCGACCTTCTGACCTCCTCCATGGCGATGATGCCCCTTACAGGGAGAAATATTGACCTCCGATGACCTTCTGACCTTCGATGACCTCCGACCTTTTGACCTCCTCCAGCGCCTGTTCCGGTTCGGCCCGGAGCACCGGCTCAAGAGCCGCATCGCCGCTGTTGAGGACGTGATCTGGGCATGGACGGCGCCGTCGCCGTCGCCGTCGGGGCTGGGCATCGACGGTGAGCTGGTCGGAAGAGAGAAAGGGAGAAGAGAGAAAGAGAAGAGGGAGAAGAGAGAGAGAGAAGAGGGAGAAGAGATGCTGACAAGGCAAGTAAATTAATAAAATATATTTAAAAATGCCCACGTGGATAAAAATGGGCCGCGTGCTAGTTTGTCGTTAGCTGGTTGACGGCGTTCGACGGAAGCTGACGTGGCGGACCACATAAGAGAGATTATTAAATTTGAGGGTATGTATTGCAACTTTTTGAAATATAATGACCACATAAAAATATGGGTCAAACTACAGGGTACTAATTGAAAATTTAGCTTAATATATTATGACTCGTATATTTTTGCACACTTGGTGGCGGCGACAGCACATATATATATATCTTATATCTATTATATAATATCAGCTTTTATGACGTGGCATGAGTCATAAAAATATGCACGCGTGGCATATGATTTTTACCAAATTAATAGAGAGAGAGAGAGGATAGTGTGAGGGGGCACGGAGGCCATTTGGTGAGTCATATGTCATGTCATAGCCAATTTTTGACGTGACGTACACGTGGCGTAAAATTGGCTATTATAGAAAGAGAGAGAAAGGGAGGGTGTTTAGTGTATATATATACTAGTTGTGTCCCCTACCACCTGGCAGGGTAACCACCAACCCCACCCCAATAACCACCCAATAACTCCCTCCCATTAAACCCCCTCAATTTAAGATTAGGGTTAATAACATTTTACTCCCTTATAGTTTGAAAATATGTCAATTTACCCCCTATATTTTAAAACGTGACAAAACGCACCCTTAATTTATCAATGTTGTCGTTTTGGACCCAATCGTCTAACTCCGTTAGCCAGGCTGATGGTAAACTGGCTAAATAGGTCACGTGGAGCATATGTGGA
>OY986966.1:23120216-23212716 GCA_963920575.1 Narthecium ossifragum
TTAAAAAAATTTGATAGAACCTCCCCTAAGTGTGGCCCGTGTCGCTGGTATGATTTAAAAAAAAGAAAAAAAAAACGATAATCACGTTTAGCTAAAGTTATGATTAGTTGAAACCGCAATCTTCTTTGATTACCACCGTTTGATTAAAAATTCTCCACGATTAGATTAAAAATCCTAAAAACCTTAATCTTCTTTCATTATCTTCAAAACCATATTCAGCATTGATTTTTGAACCATTGGATTTGAAACTTGTCTTGTTGCCCACCGTTAGATTGAAGAGGTCTGGTTATATTTAGGTACTAAACTCTATACTAAGCAGCAAGTTCCAAAGAAAGAAAGAAAAAGAAAACCAACTCCAACCAAGCCAACCACTCTATCTAAATTGCTCAAACTCGAATCTTAGGTCGATAACAGCTCGTTCGAAATCAGCTTGAGATCGATAACAGCTTGTTCGATGCCAACTCGAATTTATTTAGAGCCGATAATGAGCAAGGGTTGGCTCAATCAATATCGGCTCGATCAACTCAATTTATTTATTGGCTCTATATAAATAAGAAAAAGTACATATTTTATATATTCATCTATTTATATTTTTGTCTAAAATTTTCTACGTAACTGAGTTCTTAGTCATTGATATTGAGATTAACGACAAACATCTCTTACTAATTCTAGTATAAAAAAACTAAGCTATAGATATTAGTTGTTTGATCTTGAGATCATGACAGACCGAGATCTATTATTACTCCTGCCGTAATTAACTAATGCTATAATCTCAGCCATTGATCTTCAGATCAATGATCATGATCTCTCTCCAATCCTCCTATAAATAGCAAAATAGCAACAGGCCTTAGGTTTTCACCCACAGCCGCCTCTCCCTCAACTCCCGATCTCTCTCTCCCCCCTCCCCCGTCGACGCTCCGGCTGCCTCTCTCTCCGGCGCCATCCAGTACTTCTCACCGGTCTCGATCGCTCGCCGGTACCGCCTCCTACTTCCCCCGGAATCCCCCTTCGTCCCCATGCGCGTTGCCGGTTTGGGGAAGAGGGGTGGGTGGGTTTCATCCTCTTGAAGGAGTGGTGGAGGAGAGGAGATGTGGGGAAGGGGAGGAGGGGGTGGTGGAGCTACTGGGAGGGAGAGACGGGGGCATCTGGTCGAGGGCATTGCCGATCTCTCTTTCTCCCTCCCCCGTTGATGCTCCGGCTGCCTCTCCCGCCAGCGCCATCCAGGCCTTCTCACCGGTTCCGATCGCTCGCCGGCGTGGGGAGAGGGAATAGAGAGTGAGAGAGGGGGATGACTGACTGCGTGGGGAGGGAACATAACAAAAGAGTGAGAGGGGGGATGGCTGACGACATGGGGAGAGGGAACAGAACAAAGAGTGAGAGAGGTGGGTGGCTGACGGCGTGGAGAGAGGGAGCAGAACAGAGAGTGAGAGAGGGGGATGGCTGACGGCGTGGGCAGAGGGAACAGAGAGTGAGAGGGGGATGGCCGACGGAGAGCTACTCTCGTGGCTAGTTGCCCGGTGCTCTCTCTCTCTCTCGTTGCTGAAGGACACGATGGCGATGGGGGAGGTTGGAGGCGGCCCAGGAGCTAGCGAAGGCTGTGAGGGTGGGGATGTATCCATTGGTGGCGCCGACGACGATGGAGATGTTCGAGCCGAAGAGGGGGGAGAGCATGGCCGGACTGGAGAAGCCTGACCCTCGACTGGAGAAGGCACCTCTCCCCACGCCATCAGCCATCCCCCCCTCTCGTCGGCGCTCTCTCTCTCTCTCATCGCTAAAGGACACGATGGCGATGGTGGAGGTTTGAGCCAACCCAGGAGCTGGCGGAGGCTGTGAGTAAGGCTGAGAATTCGGTAAAAACCGAATACCGAATTAGTGAATTTCATGATTTTAAAAACCAAACCGAATTAGGGCATAAAATCGAACCGAATTGAATTAGTTTGGTACACTAATTTAAAAACCGAAATGAATCGAATTCATGAACGAATCGAATCGAAAAAAATCGAAATATCGAAATTTTTTTATTTATAATATAAAACCGAATCGAAATAAGCTATATAATTTTAAAAATTTCAGTATTTTGGTATTTATTGAATTTTAAAAATAAAAATCGAAATTGAATCGAATATCGAATTTTTGCTAAAAAAAAAACCGAACCGAACCGAATTTATTGAAAAGTCGAACCGAATTGTTCAGTTTGGTTCTAAAAATTCAGTTCGGTTTTGCTCACCCTTAGCTGTGAGGGTGGGGATGTATCCATTGGCGGCGCCGACGATGGAGATGTTTGAGCCGGAGAGGGGGGAGAGCATGACCGGACTGGGGAAGCCACCTCTGTCTCTCTCTCGTTGCCGACAGACACGATGATGTGGGAGGTTGGAGGCCCCCCAGGAGCTGGCGGAGGCTGTGAGGGTGGGGATGTCTCCATTGGCGGCACCAACGACGATGGAGATGTTCGAGCCGGAGTGGGCGGAGAGCATGGCCAGACCGGAGAAGCCTCACCGTCGACTGGAGAAGCCACCTCCTCCCTCTTCCCTCTTCTCCACCTCCTCCCTCTCCCTCTCTCTCTCTCTCTCCATTCTCTTCTCTTTCCTGTAAGGTAGTGAGGTGAGAGAGTTTGTAGTGAGAGGATTGAGTGTTGTGAAATTTTTGGAGGGAAAATTTGGTGGGAAATAAATTTTGGTGGGAATCTTGAGATTGTAGATGGAATCATAGCCATGGGATGTGTGTGGAGATAAATCTGCACCGCTCTTTATGTCTTATAGTTAAGACATTTCAAAAACTGCTCTTCCTTATGTAATAGATAAGTATGATATATATATATATATCATCCTTATATGAGGCTATGGTTATAAAATAGGGAGAATTACCAATAAGTCTTTTATAAGATATCAACTTATCATTAGGTCTCTGAACTTTTGTTGGAGTAAACTACCCCTATTATATTTATTTGTATCCATACCCCTACCTCCGGTACCCACCCCAACTCGATCTCTGTTGCCTTTTAGCTCTCAAGCTGTTAAGTATGCCCTTCATTTGAATCCCATGCCATTTAATCTCCCATTTTATTTGTTGATGTTCTCCATTGTGTGTGACTGCTTGTTGGGTAGCCCATGAAAACCAAAATCGCTTCTTCTTCAAAAGGGTATGTGAGTTAAGCTTAGGTAGCCAAAGACAGAGCGGCCTTGAGTTGTTCTTCATTTGCTTGTTGCTTTGCCACTTAGAGCTTATTTCTCTTGTAGACTGCTTCAGTAAAGTCTGAAATGCGGATTATTTGCCCTCTTTGCTTGGGTTTATTAAACCGCCAGTTAACGGCACGATCACATCCGTTGGATTGACTCCCCATGCTCGACCGACTTCTCCTCCAATCTCCCCGACCGCCGATCGTCCCTCCTCGCCGGCGATCAATCTCCGAAGACTCTAGACCGTCGGAAAAAATAAAACAAAAAATGTTGGAGGGAGTAAGTAATGGGGAGAGAGAAAACAAAGAAAAAATGAAGAAAAATAGTATGATATATGAGAAAAATTCAAGAAAAATAAAGAAATAACGGAAAATATTTGTAGTTACTTTCGACCATGCTTGTAGTTACTTTCCAGAATACTTTTGTTAGTTACTTTCCATAATACTGGTGGTAGTTCCTTTTTACAATAATGGAAAATTGTGAAAATTATGGAAGTTACTTTTCATACAATATGGTAGTTACTTTCATGAAATATAGAAGTTACTTTCCGCGGTAGTTACTTTCCACGGTAGTTACTTTCCGCGGTAGTTATAAAAACAAAGGAAAAATGAAGAAAAATAGTATAATATATAAGAAAAATTCAAGAAAAATAAAGGAATAATGGAAAGTAAGTACCAACTAGAAAGTAACTACCAACTGGGAAGTAAGTACCAACTAAAAAGTAACTACCAACCGAAAAGTAAGTACCAACTGGGAATTAACTACCAACAGAAATTAAGGACCAACTTGAAAGTAATTATCAATTGATAAATAAGTACCAACTGGGAAATAACTATCAACGAAAAATAAGTACCAACTGGGAAATAACTACCAACGGAAAATAAGTACCAGTTGGTACTTGCTTTTCAGTTGGTAGTTACTTTCCAAAATTTTAGTTGTTATTTTTCACAATTCTCGAAGTTACTTTTCACATTTTTGATAATAGTTACTTTTCACCAAAAAAAATATGTAAAAAATAGTTACTTTTCACAATTGTGGTAGTTACTTTTCACATTTTTTGTGGTAGTTACTTTCCATAATTTTTCGAGGTAGTTACATTTCATATTTTTGATGGTAGGTACTTTCCACAATCATGGTAGATAGTTTTCACATTATGGTAGTTACTTTTAAAAAACAAATATGTCAAAAATAATTACTTTTCAACAATTCTGGTGGTAGTTACTTTACACAATTTTTGTGGTAGTTGCCTTCCATAATTGTGGTAGTTACTTTTCATATTTTTCGTGGCAGTTACTTTTCATAAAGAATATGTCAAAAATAGTTATTTTTTCATAATTGTAGTAGTTACTTTCCATATTTTTTTGTGGTAGTTACTTTCCATAATTTTTTGTGGTAGTTACTTTCCACAATTTTTTTGTGATAGTTACTTGCCACATTTTTTTGTGGTAGTTACTTTCCGTAATTTTTCGTGATAGTTACTTTCCACAATATTCCGTGGTAGTTACTTTTCACAATTTTTTGTGATAGTTATTTTCCACAATTGTTGTAGTTACGTTCCAAAATTCCGGTAGTTACTTTGCACAAAACATATGTAAAAAATAGTTACTTTTAAAAAATTCTAGTAGTTACTTTCCACAATTGTGGTAGTTATTTTACACAATTTTTTATGGTAGTTACTTTCCACAATGCTAGTGGTAATTACTTTCCACAATTTTGGTGGTAGTTACTTTTCATAATTTTGGTAGTTACTTTCTACAATGATGCTGGTGGGAGTTACTTTCCACAATGCTGGTTATAGTTACTTTCCACAATCCTGGTGGTAGTTACTTTCCACAATGCTGGTGGTAGTTACTTTCCACAATTTTGGTGTTAGTTACTTTCCACAATGATGTTGGTGGTAGTTACTTTCCACAATGATGCCGGTGGTAGTTACTTTCCACAATGATGCCGATGGTAGTTACTTTACACAATGATGCTTACACAATGATGCCGGTAGTAGTTACTTTACACAATGATGCCGGTGGTAGTTACTTTACACAATGATGCCGGTGGTAGTTACTTTTCACAATGATGCCGGTGGTAGTTACTTTCCACAATGTTGGTGGTAGTTACTTTCCACAATGTTGGTGGTAGTTACTTTCCATAATGATGCTGGTGGAAGTTACTTTCCACAATTTTGGTGGTAGTTACTTTCCACAATTTTGGTAGTTACTTTCCACAATGCTGGTGGTAGTTACTTTCCACAATGCTGGTGGTAGTTACTTTCCACAATGCGTGTGGTAGTTACTTTCCACAATTTTGATGGTAGTTACTTTTCACAATTTTGGTAGTTACTTTTCACAATGATGCTGGTGGTAGTTACTTTCCACAATGATATTGGTGGTAGTTACTTTCCACAATGATACTAGTGGTAGTTACTTTCCACAATGCTGGTGGTAGTAGTTTCGTTCCACAATGCTGGTGGTAGTAGTTAGTTTCCACAATTTTAGTAGTTACTTTCTACAATACTGGTGGTAGTTACTTTCTACAATTTTGGTAATTACTTTTCACAATGTTGGTGGTAGTTACTTTCCTCAATTTTATTAGTTACTTTTTACAATTTTGGTGGTTACTTTTCAAAAATACTGATAGTTACTTCCACAGTTCTGCTACTTACTTTACACCACCATTTTGGTAGTTAGTTTTTCCACAATTTTGGTATTTACTTTCCACAATTTTGAGGATAGATAGTAGGATCGATATGACTGTGATCATCTAAAAGGCATACATTCTGTCATGATTTAATTCCCGAGTCAGATTGATCCCTCTCCAGGTGTGCGATCGATCGGACTCGCTGAGTATTTACTGTTTTGCCATCCAGACTGCGCCATTGGTATTAAAATTGCCGTAACTTCCTCTAGGAAACTCAGAATCACGAACCGTAAAATTCTCCAGAAACTAGACTTCAAGAGCTTTCCAACAATATATGGCTCATCATCTGGTTCTTCATGAGCAGGTACAGTTTAATCTTTCAAGTTGATCCATATAATCTTTTCAGCTTCTTTGCTCTTTTTTCCTGCATTTTCCAAACAACTATGTGAAGCAACATATAGATATAAAAATAGTAATAAAGATGTTGATTAAGGATAATAATCTAGCAATTGAGATGGTTATTAGACCGTTCAGAGTGCACTTTCATGCACTCATCAGTGACTCCTGTATCAATTGCTAAGAGGTGGATGTCGTTACCCCGACATGTGTCGTCATGCTTGGTATCCAGCATGGGTAAGGGTGTTCTACATGTGCTGAGGTTGTCCTTGTTGTGGCGGGAGAGGGTTACATGGATAGGAACCCTGGGGGTATCGATGGGGTTTATGGGCTCCCTAGCAAGCCTTAGCTTTGGATTTGGAGTCTAGAGGTCGTGTTGGCTCTGTTGCTTTGAGTGCTGAGAGTTGGTTGTCATAACGACGGTTGTTCCGCCAAGTGTGGAGATCCCACTTGCAGAGGGGTGTCCTACTGGTATCGTCATGTCCACCCTGTGTAAGGGATTGTCGGAGGTGGTTCACCCTTGAACAGTTGCTGTCGGAGGGACGTACTTTGGACAAGTACCCTTCGGGTTATTGACGTTATTTATGGGGTCCTTGGCAGGCCTCAGTACTTGGCACAGAGTTAGTTCAGTTGCAGTTTTCCCTTCCTTGTGTGTGTCGTAGAGTAGAATCCTGCTGAGCTAGTGCTCACTCCTACCTGGGTTGCGTTTGTAGGTGCAGGTACCAACTCTCCTTCGGTGGTCCCCAGTTGCTCGTCCTGCGGTGGCGCGTCGACGTCAGGACATGCTTGAGGGTCAGGATGGCTTCTGCTGTGCCCTTCGGGAGTCTGCTGATGATGTAACTTTTTGAGGTTTTTAATATCTTTTGTACATGAGGACTGGTTTATGTAAATCTTGATGTAACTCTGTTGTATGTACAGTTTTTGTAATAATAGTATTTGTTAGAATTACTTCCGCTCTCTGTTTTGTTTGTAACTGTTTCCGCTAGTTGATGTTATTAGATGTAGGAACCCCCCCCTCGTGTCCCAGTCCGGATGGGTTTTTTGGGCCTTGGCGCGACAATGTTCGTCCGTCTAATGGCCAAAACATTGACTTGGGCATCTTGTTTGTGGTCTTCTCAATATTAGGGAAATTTAATGGAATGGCATTTATCCACGCAGCTACGGAGGTTAACATCAAAGAAAATAATGGATTGGTAGGCCTGTCAGCTGACATGGATGGAGCGGAGATTCCCCTCCATATGTTTTGGGATTTTTTGTCAAAATGGACCTCTAATATTCACTTTTGGCACTTTAAGACCCCATACCCTATTTTTTTTTGCATAATAGGACCCCTAACAAAAAATACATGTAACGAACATGCGTATAAATGAAGACGCGCATAACCAATAATGATACAGGTACCCATGATATGTTTAGAACCAATAGTTATACGCGTGTTCCTGATGTGCTGTCGCAAGCAACCAAAAATAAAACCAATACTCGTTAAAATAAATGCACTAGTGCGAGTACGAGTCGATCCCACGAAAAGTGTCTAATCTAAGTTTTGTGCTATTTGAACAAAGATGGGGGGTTTTGAGTAAAACGAAAACTATAAAGAAACAATCTAAAACGAAGAATCGGATTGAATCAAGAAAACAAATCTTGGTCTAAGTCAACATCCACCATCGGAATCCAACAACTGATCATTGATGTAAGTATATATCAATTCATACCATGAATATTCACCGTTCGAATTAAATTTGAATCTCTCCTCGATCATAGTTAATTAGAAACTAGCGATCTAATCAACCCTAACTACTAAACAACCTAAGACAAGTATTGTACATTTAATCTAGTAGCAGCCTTAAGAATAGGGAGATCGATGAAGCTAAACAACAAAAGCACACGCGGTTGCATTTAATTTAGTCGAATATTCTTCCTAAGATCTACCAATCTCCGAAACGCAGTAAATCAATAGATCTCAGTTGCTTCGTAGATTAGAGGGATCAAACAATTACGGATTTGATATCCAACCTAGCAGTAGATCGCAATGAATAATAAACTAGTAGGTCTCCTAGCAATTAAACAAGACAATCATGAACATCCCATCACAGAAGAACATTCAATACTCAAGTATAAACTGAACAATAAAAATAGATTAGATATCACAGTTTCATTGATTCCGAGGTTTCAGTTTCCTTGACCAAGAATCAAGATTTAGCCACGCAAGGCCATCAAGAACAATCCTTGAAAGATTCCAATAAACTAGAGAAAACCTAGGAAAAATATATAAGAGTCGAAAGTAGCAGCCAAAAGTATTTAGGAATCCCCCCTCAAACCCTAGAAAGAGTCCTATTTATAGCCTTAAGTATCTCCATCCTCGGATTAGATCTGAGCCGTTAATTTTCTTCACTGGCGGAGGTAAGATCGATCCTTCCACAGGTGTAAGATCGATCCTTTGATATCAACATCTTCAATTTCTGGCTACGCCCGAGGAAGATCGATCCTTTGATATCAACATCTTCAATTTCTGGCTACGCCCGAGGAAGATCGATCCTTTGATAGAAGCATGATCGATCCTTCTCAGTAGGATGGATAGTAGGATGGATCCTTCTCAGTATGATGGATCCTTTGATAGAGTAGGATGGATCCTTTGATAGGAGAAAGATCGATCCTTCTCCTCGACGATTTCCTTAATATTCTCGAGTAAAAGGGAGATCGATCCTTCGGTGATCATCTGAAAAGAATGCACTCTGTCAGGTCTGTCTGCATAAAAGGATCGATCCTTTTAGGGAACATGATCAATCCGTCTTTCCTGAGTATTTACTGTTTTGCCATCCAGACTGCGCCATTGGTACTAAAATTGCCGTAACTTTCTCTAGAAAACTCGGAATCATGAACCGTAAAATTATCCAAAAACTAGACTTTAAGAGCTTTTCAACCATATATGGCACATCATCTAGTTCTTCATGAGCAGGTACAGTTTAATCTTTAAAGTTGATTCATATACTCTTTTCAGCTTCTTTTCGAACTTAAGGACTTCAATTGCATCTTAAATCAAAATATAAGAATAATGAGTGTATTTAGGTATCAAATAAACACATGAGACTAAGTATTAAGGGATAAAAATATAACATTATGCATCATCATCAGTTCCTTACATGTATTTTTTGTTAGGGGTCCTATTATGCAAAAAAACAGGGTATAGGGTCTTAAAATACCAAAAGTAAATATTGGGGGTTCTATTTGACAAAAAATCCATATGTTTTGCGTGCGGAGAGCTCTTGTTTTGTTAGACTTTGTGAAAACATACACAGAAAATAGAAGAAAAATACGAACAAACATGAATAGTGGAAAAAATTGCATATTAAATCTAGTTTATCGTATTCTTTGTAATTTAAGATCATTTCATATTTTTATTACAAAACAAACTATTTTGATTAGAACATATTTTCATTACAAAACAAGCCATTTTGGTTTGAAATCCTTACTTATAAGTCGACATTTTCAATTTATAGGTAAGTAGTTTATTTTCAAATGACCTATTTTCTTATGAAAAGATAAAACGGCCTAAGTAATAAGAACAAAAGTACAATGGACTTAATAGGTAAATGTTTTGTGAATACTAGAGAATTTCTAATAGGATACAACAGGGACTAATAGGAAGAGATCTCTCTACAAGTCTTAGCTTTCAAATGTGTAAACATAATTTTTTTAAGAAAATAAATGTCAAATTACAACTTAGAATGATGCATGCGTCACATTGGCAAACATGTCAAGTTTTTATTTTTATTTTTTTATTTTATTTTATTTGCTTAGTAGAGCCATCAATGGTTAATCTTTCTAAAAATTACATAATAGCGGAGTGCGGAGCCGACGACTCCACATGTCGGAGACCACCAGCCCTTTCCACCTCCCTCAACCCTCTGATCCCCCTAGCCATTCCATCAGCAACAGGATTGGCTTGCCTAGGTACATGCACAAAATTAACAGCCCTCAAAAAAGCCGATAAACTCCAAATACACCTAATTGTAGGCGCCAACTCCGATGGCCAAACCGAACCACCCCTAAGGTAGGAGGTAACACTTCTTGAGTCAGACTCCACCAAAATATTCACTCCACCCATCTTAACCACCTCTTCCAATCCCTTAACAACCGCCTTGAGCTCAGCCATTTCCACACTCATCGCCTCCACCTGATCCGGCACCATCCACCTCACAACATTGTCCTCTGTTAAGCACGCTGCACCAACACCCACCATAACTTCTCCATTAAACCAAGCAGCATCAACTTGAAGCACTGTCCCGGGCCACTTCCGCCTCTCCAAAAGAAGGTTTCGTAGCCTCCCAACATCAGTACATCACCATAACTCCTCAACCATCCTCACTGTCTTCCTCACAAATGCATTTGTTCTTGTGGGAGTACCTCCAAAAACAACCTCATTCCTCTCCTTCCACAATACCCACAAACCATAACCAATCAAAGTCTTTAGCCATCGTCTTCCTCGGTCCGAAGATGTCGCAGAAATAACCTCTAGCAGTGCCTCCAAACTCCAACCACCTTGCGGTCTCAAAGCAGGGGGGAGCAATCTATCCCATAATCCTGCAGCAAAAACACACTCTCCAAAGATATGTGAGATTGTCTCGACTTGTTTGCAGCCTCTAGCAGTGCCTCCAAACTCCGACTTGCTCGAGTCATATGTAGCGTGATAAGTCACAAAATATACATAATTCACCCATTCAACTAGGCTTTGTTAGCTCTCAAGCAATGCATTTTTAATATTTTTTCATATGGTTTCAGGTACAAGAGCTTACAAAGAGAGTTGCATTGATTTCAAGCCAAAAAGATATCAATTATACAGATTCAGCCTTATTTGGATCGATCCAGGAATTTTTGGATCGATCCCAAAGCGGTTTGGATCGATCTAGACCCTTTTCCAGAGAACCAGACTTTCTGTCAAATATTGCATCGATTCAAATCGTCAATGGATCGATCCAAATATCTTTCTCTAGAGAGCTTGGTACAAATTGGATCCATCCAAATCTGTAATGGATCGATCCAGATCTGTAATGGATCGATCCATATTCCTTTTCCAGAGAGCCATGATTCTCTGGTACATATTGGATCGATCCAGATCTGTAATGGATCGATCTATAATTCTTTTCTAGAGAGCCATGATTCTCAGGTACACATTGGATCAATCCAAATTGTTATTGGATCGATCCATAAGCCCTTTCCAGAGAACTATGATTCTCTGCTACATCTTGGATCGATCCAGACCCATTTTGGATCGATCCAACTTGTTAGAAACCCAGATTTTGACATCTTGGATCGATCCAAACCTATTTCGGATCGATCCAAGATCGGCTGACGGGTAAAAATGGACGGTTCTGATCTGATTTGCGGGTCCACGACTTGGGGCCTATAAATAGGGGCTTTGGCTCTGATTTGAGGATCTTTTCTCCATTCTTTTTCCCTCCTTTCTCCAGCCTTCTTCCCCCTTAGAGTGAGATAGAGATTGAGTGCTTTAAGGGTTGGATTTTGATGGAGAAGATGGGTAAAGCCTCCTCTTCCATGGAGACCCTACCTAAGATGAGTAGCTAAATCCCTCCTCCTTGGAAATTTCATGATGTATTAGGGCTTTCTCTTAAATTTCTCTTTTGATTCTTGATGTAATGACTCTTGAGAGATAGTTTTTGTTTGAATTCTCATGTAATTCTATATTTCTTTAATAAATTCCATTGTTGAATGGTTTGATTACCTTGTTTTACATGTGATTGCTTGAGAATATGATGATGCTTAATAGATGTTTGGTTCAATTCCTCAAAGAAGAGGTTATGCTAGAACCATAGCCAATTCTAGGGGATGAATCCTTGATCTAGGGATAGGATCTTGAGGTGCTAGAAGCACCCCAAGCCAAAGCTATCCTACCCACTATTCTCGACTTAGATGAAGGATGTGATTGAGGTATTAAACTCATCTCAATCCAAGACCTTATCCACACAAAGCCTTGATCCTTTGCCAACGATATGGCCTTAGTCCGGCAATCGTTGGGCTATGATCGAATTAGAGCCTCGATCATGGATCATTACCTTGCTATGCACGCGATGAGATGATCCTAACTCGACATCTCATTAGCGGTGAGCGATATTAATCCTACGCTCGTCGATATCCAATTTAGATGATCTCTTGAGTGTCATGCATCTTGATTCATAGAGATAATATTTAGACCCTAATTCGGATTGGAATTCCCTAGGAATTCTTCATTGATAAATTTCCTCTTTAGTTCTTCTAGAATACTATAGTTAGAAAACTCAAATAATCAATCCAATTACTTCCAACTATTATAGAGATTATATTGCATTTGTTAGTTCGATCATCTAATTCCTTGAGAATTCGACTCGTGCTCCCATTAACTACATTGTAGTTAATTAGTAGTTCGGTAATTTTTTTTGTCCGCCTTTGATTTAATTAACGACACATTTCAAGGCGAGTCAAAAATGGCGCCGTTGCCGGGGAATTAGATTAGTTGAATTACCCAATCAATATAACTCTTTACAATTAGTTTGTTTTTGATTTCTCATATTACAAAATAACAAAAAGAATTTTTCTTGCATAGCTATTTCTTTGCATTGGTAGGTGAAACTTCTGAGCGGTGAAGCAAATCATCTACGGATCAAGACCAAAGAGTTCTTGGACCAGCATACTGTAAAGTATCTCTAATTTTGTGTTGTTTTTAGTGAATGAATGAAAGTGATCCTGAATTAGAAATTACTTTACAAGCATACTTAGATTCTATGACATCTTTGCGCGTACAACAATCTATAGCTATGGAAAACGGACATCATCATAACGGGGATAGTGTAAACTAAGACCCCGTTCATGGAGATCGTAGGAGTATGAAAGACTATTATGTTCCTTCTAATTTTGCTCCTATGTCAAGCATACAACAACCGATTATACATACTGTCCATTATGAGTTTAAACCCCAATTTCTTCAATACCTTCCAAATTTTCATGGTTTACCTAATGAGGACCCTTACACCCATCTTGAAGAATTCTTTGAAAAAAGTTCTACGGTTAAAATTCCTAATTTACCCAAAGATGCTATGAAATTAAAATTGTTTCCATTCACTTTGAAAGGAAAAGCCAAGCATTGGCTTGGATCTTTAGAACCTCAAACTATTACTACATGGGAACAATTACAAAGTGCTTTCTTAGAAAAATTTTACCCTATAGCTAAGACCCGTGCTATGAGAACACAAATAGCTACATTTCGTCAATTAGATGATGAACCATTCCATGATGCTTGGGATCGGTTTAGGAAACTTCTAAGAAAATGTCCTCATCACCAAATTCCAAAATGGTCTCTTGTAGACTATTTTTATAATGGCCTTAAATTACGTCACCAACAAATGGCCTTAAATTACGCCACCAACAAGATGTTGATACGGCTTGTGGTGGGGTATTCATGACTAATCCTTATGAGGATTCTTGGGTGTTATTTGGTAAACTTACTATAAATTCACAAAATCATGCATTTACATCTAGGAATGTCATAGAAAATAATACTAAAGAACAATCTCATCCTAGGGGAGTCCTAGAACTATCCGATGCTACACGAGTAGCACAACAAATTGATGCATTAAATAAGAAATTTGATCAAGTTCTTGCTTATTCTTTGAATCAAATTCCTATTAATTCTTCCTCCCCAAATTACTTGCCAACTACTCCTTCATCGAATTATACTCTTCCTCCACCTTCAGGAGAGTTGTGTTTTCTTTGTTCAACTCCGGGTCATAATGTGACCGATTGTCACTTAGCCAATGAGTACCCCGAACTTGTACAAGAACACATTAATGCAATATATGGACAATCTAAGCCCAATATAATCCATACTCCAACACATATAATCCCGGACTTAGAGATCATCCTAATTTCTCATGGAGGAATCCCGGACAATCAATTCCACCATATAATCCGAGACCCCCACAAATAAATAATCAAAATTCAAATTACCCTCAAAGACCATATTTTCCTCCAACATCTCAACATCAAACTCCTCATCAACCATCTCAACCATATCCTCCACATCATGCACCAAATTATGCACAAGTATCTTATCAATCTCAAGCTCCTTATCAACCACAACCACCTACATATCAAGCTTCTCCCCAAGTTACACAAGCACCTAAACGTGACACTTATCTTGATGAAAAACTTCTTAAAGCATTGGATTCTTTTGAATCAAGTACCCAATTATTACATTCTCATTCTCAATCGATTTCTAAACTTGAAATGCAAATGGGTCAACTTGCTAACTCCTTGGCAAGGAAGGAGGAATGTCACCTCCCAAGTCAGCCGGTCATAAACCCTAAAGGACGACATTTTGTTGAGTCCACCCATGAAGAGGTAAGAGAGGTAACCTCTCTTCGAAGCGGGAAGACCTATCCGAATGTTGACATGCCTAAAGAATTAGAACATGAACATGAACATACATCTCCATCTTCACATATTGTTCATGATTCTCATGCATCTCATAAGCCATCATCAAGCCATGATTTACCATCACAACCGATTGATTCAATACCATTAGAGAATAACCCACCTATTAGTACACATATTCCAAAAGCTCCATTTCCATCGGCTCTTATTAATCCTTCTTCACCTCCTTTCAAGAATGAAAAGTTAGAAGACATGATGGAAATCTTTAAGAAAGTCCAAATTAATCTTCCTCTAATTGATGCTATTAAACAAATACCATCATACGCTAAATTTCTTAAAGAACTTTGCACACATAAACGCCAAACTCGGTCTCATGTATCTAAGAAAATTCTTTTAACCGAACAAGTAAGTTCAATTCTTAAATTTGATACACCTCCTAAACTCAAGGATTCTGGAACACCAACTATTTCATGCATTATAGGGGATAAATTGATTGAAAATGCACAACTTGATTTAGGAGCGAGTGTTAATCTCTTACCTTATTCGTTATATTAT
Source organism: Narthecium ossifragum (assembly GCA_963920575.1). Lineage (NCBI taxonomy): Eukaryota > Viridiplantae > Streptophyta > Magnoliopsida > Dioscoreales > Nartheciaceae > Narthecium > Narthecium ossifragum. The sequence continues at coordinate 23,135,399 of OY986966.1, forward strand.
GAATATGGGATTGGAGAACTTCAACCAACGGCAATGACACTTCAACTTGCCGATAGGTCAATTAAAAAACCTAGGGGTATAGTTGAAGATGTGTTAATTAAGGTTGAGCAAGCTGTTTTTCCGGTGGATTTTGTTGTTCTTGATATGGAACCCGGAATGAAACTTAAAAAGAATGTGTCAATTATTTTAGGTCGTCCATTCTTAGCAACTGCCAGTGCTTTGATCAATTGTAGCAGTGGAGTGATGACTGTTACTTTTGGTAATATGGAAATGCGATTGAATATATTCCATACATCTAAGTTTCCATTTGATAACAACGATTGTTTCATGATTGATAAGATTGATGGATGTGTGAATGAGTCAATCATTCTTCCTCACAATGTTTCTACTGATTATATTTTCAATGGGAGCAATATATATGGGAATGATGCATATAATAATGAGATTTGCGATGAAATTGTACCGGTTGTTGATCAGTTAAATAATCTTTTATCGGTTGGTGATGTTATTGTAAACGAATCGGAAGCTCTAAGTTTTTGTGATCAAAACAGTAAATTGAATGGTGAATGTAAGCATAAGTTGAGTTCTCCTACATGTTATAATGTTGCTTTGCCGGTTTATGAAGCGTTTTACGTGGTAATGCCTAATCTTGATGATGACGCATGTGATATTGCTTTACCGATTTATCAAACTTTTTATGAGGATAGGTCTAACCTTGATAATGATTTATGCTATATTGATTTGCCGGTTTATGAAGCCTTTTACGAAGACATATCTACTTTGAATAATGATGAAGGCGATATTAATTTACCGGTTTATGAAGTCTTTCATGACAATACTCCGAATCTTGATGAAATTTTATGTGAAAATAGTGTGTCGATTTTTGATGCCTTGCATGGGGAATATGATGAGTATGGGATGTGCTTTGATATTTTTACGGCCTCGAATGCTTGTAAAGGATTGGATGAGATTTTACCCGGTTTTAATGAGCACAATAATTTAGACAATATTTGTGTGATCCCATGGTCGAGACATCCATGGGAGTTCTCATCCACTACAATTTCCATTTTAACATTGCACACTACGATGTCACTTCCAATTTTGGATCTCAAGCCATTTTCTTTGATACTGTATAAACTCTTCGAACCAAATAATATGCTTGATCGAGATTTTTGACTTTTCTCGGGCCAAAATTGATAAAATAATACAATGGAGTTGTCGCGCCCCGACCCGCGAAAGCCCAACCGGGCCGGGCGACGCGAACCGGAACCTAACCAACGCGGAAAAAGAACGACGAGGGTTCCCTCTAACCTATTGGTCTCCCTAGCAATTCATCAAAGAGCACCCTCAAGAAAAACAATATTATATTCAAGCCTCGAACCACAGATTTAAAACTCAGAGTATTTAATATACAAATCCTCGGAGAGGTGAAGATCCAAAAAACAATACCACTCCCGCAGGAGACTAACTAACATAAGGGTAAAAGCAGTAAATATTTCCACCTCTCAAAAGCCACCAGGCGCCGCCGCACCGCCGTCCAACTGCCCGGTAGGGGCCACAGAGGAAGAACTGACGCCTGCACCTGCAAAACGCAGCCGGGGTAGGTGTGAGCACTAAGCTCAGTAGGGATCTACACTACAACACACAGAAGGAAGAGGGAAACGCAACAGTGTCGCCCTCAAGTGGAATCTGGGTGTATACAGGGGTCCCATAACCCCACCGCGTGTCCCTGAGGCCCACGATCATGGTCTTCCAGCCGAGCTGGTCACATGTCAGGTCACACTCAGTAGCAGGAAACGACACTGCTAACTCTCAACAGGACACTGAACACTGTTTGGTGGGAAGAGACACCACTGAGTAGGCAAATCCTCTACTCAAGAGTTTTAAGAAGAACCGGACACCGGCTACACCTCAGATCCAACTCGAGGCCGACACGACCTCTACAATCATCAAGCCATAAGTGTACCAGTCATCTAAGCCTATCATCGAATCGACTGGACATCACAATTCAACCGGGTCCTAACAGCCCGACCTCGGTCCTAGGGCTAAGTCCGAGCTTCCAGCCTCGGGACGGCGACCCAAGGATCACCTGCGCCCTAACCAATGCAACTAGTGCACAAAACAACAATGCATGTCATGACATACACAAACAGGAGATAGGCATGCAACAGTATGGCAAACATCATATACGTCTACCGGACCGCTGCAGCGGTACTACCGACCGCTGCAAGCCGGTCCGCAGCGGGTCCCGGCATTACGACGGTATCACGACCGTCAACTGCGAACTCCTGCAACGGGAAGCAACCCCGAAAACGATGATGTACAATAAACAATATAATATTATATTTCGAAATATAATATTATATTCAAACACTCAAAACCTCTACTTAGGGGCTAAATGATCCCATCGATCCGACGTCCAAACGAAGTCGGATTCAAGATCCAACTTAACCACCTATAGGTATGTATACCAGGATCATCATATCCAAATTTCATAAACATCTAACGGTTGGATTAACGGGAAAAATTAATCAAAAAATCGCTGATTAAACCAACTTACCCTTTAATTGCTGCAACGCAGCCCTCCAGAAAACAATTCACCAGAAATCGTACATAAATCGGAAAAATACGAAACAAGATGGAATGTAAAGCTAACGAGTAGAGCTACAACTTTTATGTTTAACAAAAACCAAGATCATGTACTCGCCGGCCGGAAAACTCGCCGCAAGCCGGCTGTTTCTCAAGAACAGCAGAAAACCAGAAATTCGAGACTAATCTTGCATAAAACCTACTCAAATCTCAACTGATTAACATGAAACTTAAATCAGTTATTCTAACAGGTATAAGGAATCCAACAAAGCAAGGATCAACAAGATCCAACGGCTAGATCTCAAGAAAACCCGAAATAAACACAGTAGGTATAACCCTACCTAGCTGCGCTTTCCTCGGCTGATTCCCCGCGATTTGATAGCCAACAAGCTGCCAAACCGCACCAGGACCCTTCCTCTCATTGTCACAAATCCAACGAGCCAAAGAACACCCAATTTGGTGGCCGGAGGAGGGAGAACGGAGGGAAAGAAGCTCGCCGGTGGTAAAGGGAAGAAACAGAGCACCGCGGGAAAGAGAGGAGGGAAGAAGAAGAGAAGGAGAAGGAGGAAGAGGAGGGGAAGAAAAGAGGGGAAAGGGGGAGGGGAAAGCCGGGAAAGAGGGAAAAAAGCTGGGGGAAAAGGGAGGGGAAGACTTCCCTCCCTGACAGGGGAGAGTGACGGCCGACGGCCGTCCTCGCGAAAGAGAAAACCCACCGACTCGAGCATGATCGATCTCCAAGGCATGTGAGATCGATCTCCTTTGCAATCGAGATCGATCTCCTTGAAATCCAGATCGATTTTCTTTGCAAAAAAAAAGCCAGATCGATCTCCCTAGCCATCCAGATCGATCTCCTTTACTCAGAAAGGCAAACTTGGGCTAAAACACAAGCCCAAGCTCAGATCTTCCGATCTCGGGTTCACCTAGCCATTCTAAACAAACACGAACACAGACAAGGCCAGTGTGTGCACACGCGGGTGTGAAACAAACCAATAAGGCGCAATTTACAAAATTGCCCTTGCGGTCTACAGCGAGCCACAGGGGTAGAGGGGCAGGTCCTCACATGTGTGCCTTAATGGAAAATTGGTATGACAATTGGCATGTGAGTAAAGCCATACGGAGATGGTTTATTTCGAGAATTTGTTGATGCTATTATATGACATATGTTGGTATTGAGTCTAGCTAAAGACGTTAAATTAAGCGCTTGTTGGGAGGCAACCCAACTTTTATTACTGGTATGATTGCTTTTTGTCATATGTTTGATTGAATGCATGCATATTTCACTTTTCTTTGTATGCTTGATTGTTTGTTCTTGTTTTGTAGTGTTTCAATTCGGTAAATGTCATTGTTGTTTGAGTGAAAATTGTATATATGTTTGATCTTGAGTCAATGCATTTGTGAGTTATAATTGTGATTGTAATGGTCTATTATTCATGGATGATTGAGAAGTGGAGTGAAATAGAAGTTAGAATTCATCTTGGAGTGAAATCTTGTATTTTTTAGACAACTTCGAGGATGCTTTAAAATTCGGGCTCCAGGGTGGATCGATCCACAATTATTGGATCGATCCACAATTACACTTTGGATCGATCCAAAGTTACATTGGATCGATCCAACGGTTTTCTTCCAGCGAACACATTTCTAGGTTATAGATTTGGATCGATCCACATTTTTCTTCCTAAAAGCATATTGTTTGGTTGAAAAAATCAGGATCGATCCAAAATTAATGGATCGATCCAACAATATGTGTTTGGATCGATACAAATCCTTATTGGATCGATCCAAAATGACCTTCCTGAGAGGACTCCCTGTCACCGTTTGGATCGATCCACTCTGGATGTGGATCGATCCACAGTCATTTTCCAAAATAAACATTTTGGGATTGAATCATTTGGATCGATCCAAGTCCTTATTGGATCGATCCAAACTGACTTTCCAGAGAGTTATTACTCTCTGTCACTGTTTGGATCGATCCGCATCTAGAGTGGATCGATCAAGAACCTAGCCACGTCATTCTAGTCACCATCTGCGATCACGACACGTGTTTGGATCGATCCACACTCCACTTAAAACACACTTAAAGGGCGTTTAAGCGTCAGTTAGGGCATTCTTCGGCCCTTCTTTCTCCGACACCCTCTTCACTCTCCTCTCCCCCATCTCCGGCGATTTCGCGGGCGGCGTGGGTGATACTGCCGTCCCTCACTACCAGTGCTCCTCCACACATCCGGCTGCCATCCTCTCTTCTATGGGGCCAAAGAAAATCATGAGCAAGAAGCCGCGGTCGACGAAGACAGCTACCAAATGGGGTGCCCCGGGTGCTTCTTCCTCGGCAAGACCGTCCACATCTTCTTCACCTCCTTAGCAACCCCTAAGCAAGCACAACAAATCTTCAGCGCCAGAGACCACTGGTGAAGTTATCCTTGACCTATGGAAAAATCATGGATTTGAATTTGAATTCAAATTTGATATTCCTTTCTTCCGCACTCATGCACAGTCATTGGAATCTATTCGATTTCTGGAACAACACCTAGCCTTAGGGATTTGCTCACCAATTAGGATCATCTACCCTAGGTTAATCCGGCTGTTTTATCAAAACTTGACTATTCTTCCACAAAATTCGGCTGAGGATACCAATTGTCCAGGGTTCACATCCTCAATTCTGGGTCATCGTGTTGTTTTCACACCTAAGGACATCAGTGACATCTTAGATGTCCCTATATCATCTCCTGGTACCCGATACGATGCCGTTCGAGGGTGGTTTGATTCTGAGGTCGTTCCAGTGCGAGCTTACACTGGCGATATCTATCGACGTGAACTAGGTGAACAATTGTGGTTCATCGATGATGTTCTACGACGAAATGTTTTCAGACGGCTCACCCTCAACGTCGCACAGGCGATTGGTTATAGGTTTTGTGGTGTATCCTTAAGGATGTTTCCCTTCCTTTTCCATATCTAATTCTCAATGACATGGAGTATTTTCTTAAAAAGGCTGATAACAAGAACAAGACGAAGCCATTTCCACACCCTTGCCTCATTTCTGATTTTCTCGTGCGTCAACCTCGATTTCCTTCTGACGAGCCTACTATGGACGCTCCAGCCTCTTCTTTCTTTGGCCAAAATACCTGGAGCAAGGTCATTTCTAAAATGGCCAAAGCTCAACAGGAGATTGCCTCCATCCTAGCTAGGAGGCAGCCTGTTCCACCAGCTGATCCTCAATCTGTCCGATCTGCTTCTCTTCCACTCTCAACAGCTGAGCCTGCTCCACAGGTCCCACCACCTCCTTCGGAGGATGAGTCAACCTCTGAATTAGAGGATCTTCGCCTCACCATGAACGCATGATTGGAGGAGGTTGATCATTCCTTGAGTGCTATCAAGACGGATTTGCAGTATTTTCAGTAGGAGACTCACCAAGAGCTCCGGACAATACTTGCTTATTTGGCGAAGCTGTGCCCGACAGGACTAGCTACAGTCTCCACCTCCACGCAGACGGAGGATGTTAGCACACGAGAGGACCCACAAGTAGATGATACTACCATTCCAACAGCTGTGCAGTCGGACCTGCCAAGTGAGGTCACGGGTTGATAGTGTTGATTTTGTAGCCGATTGATGTAATTAAGAAAATGACTGATGGTGTACATTTTTGGTTGATGTTAATGTTTAGGCATAGTGCTACAATTTTGGTCCATGGTGCCATGATTGTACATGATGCTCCTTTTTGAGACATTATGGATAGTTGAATGAATGACTATAGTTAATCACTTGCTATTGCTAGATGTTTTGTTTCTTAATATGGTTGTTAGTGTGTTGGTTGTATTGTGGATAGTTGAAGAGTTATGGGAGTGGTGTTAATCTTTGTATTTGGATGAAAACAGTATTTCTGTGACTTAAAAGAATGGTGTACTCCTTTTATTTTTATGATAGAGGGTGTGCCTCTTTCATGTGGTGTATTCTCACAGGATGTAAGCATTTATGCTATCATCTATTTACAAAGGGGGTGCTGTCCAATTTTTGTTAAACAAATATCAATTTTATTTCTATTCCCATTTGAATGTACGTGGCATATCTTCTTTGTTTTTTCAGGCCATTGGACCAAGCAATTCATCCACTACTCTCTTCTAGCATTCTCAACTCAACATTTACTTTTGACTTAACTCATTTCTCTCGTTTTATTCATTGCTTCTTATACCTCACACGTGTACATTTTCCTTGCAAGATTGAACGCCCTATACGTTTCTTGAACAACAATTAAGGTTATCTCTTTCCCTTTCCCTTCAATCGTGCTTGAGGACAATCCCGTTTAAGTTGGGGGGTATGCATTACACGCATGATAACCATTGATTAACATTGTTTATTTACACTTGGAGTGAGAAATACTTGCATTAATGATTATGTGAAACATTCAACTCAATTACCCTTTATGGATGATTGTTGTATGATATATTCGAAACTTCACATAGTTATAAGGATTTGCTAATCATGATTTGGATATTATTGTTCATCTACTTTAACCTGCTTGCTACATGTTAAAGTTGATTGAGTAATTCATCATCACTTTATATTCGCGCACTTACGAGGGGTTGATTAGTCAAATTGAGTTTGGAACCTTGAAGGATTAAGAAGTCGAAGGTAGGAAGCATGTATTGCTTAATCAAAAATGGTAATGCTCGTGTAGGGAAATCCGAAAGCTTAGTAACCGGGCAATGTGCGTAACAACGTGTATTGTTCGCGTCAAACGGCCTAGGAGTAAAAAAATATGTGTGTTGACTAGTTATAATTCGTAGCCTTCTAGGTTCGAGCAATTAAGTCCGAGGGGTGCGTTATCACCCAATGCCCTAAAGCCAATTGGTTTGGGAGCTATTGACCCAAAGCTCGTTACAAGGGCCTAGAAGAAAGCTTAAAGGATTATGACATTGCACGGTCGCATACCAATGAAAAAAAAATAAGAGAAAAAGAAAGAGAATGTGTGATGACTAGTTATAATTCGTAGCCTTCTAGGTTCGAGCAATTAAGTCCGAGGGGTGCTTTATCACCCAATGCCCTAAAGCCAATTGGTTTGGGAGCCATTGACCTAAAGTTCATTACAATGACCTAAAAGAAAGCTTAAGCGATTATGACATTGCACGGTCACACACTAATTAAGAAAAGTATAAAGAGCAACCATGTTATATTTTAGCAAACATGTGAAATACTTGAGATGACTGAATCAGATTGGGCCTTACTTGGTTGATTTTGAAAACCCCAAATATTTGTGCGGTAACATCCTACACTTGGATTCCTTGATTATACTATAATTGTATTAAGTGCTTTAAAGTCCTTGAAGGGTGACAACCATAACTTGATTAGCATATTTCTTATACTTATGTGATGTGAAGGGTATCATTATGCACATGATTATATTATTTGACATTGGAGTAAATCTAAATCACATATGAATTGATGTATTGTTTCTTGACATTCCAATTGTGAATGGGATGTTTGTGGGTATCATCACTATAAACCCTCACAAGACAACACTCGTCCTCTAGGGTAAACCTAGGGGTTTAACGGCTTGTTGCACATGCTAAGTGCAATCGTGAGTCCTACGAAAGTGGCTAGTTAGATTTTATTTGTCTTTTTTGCTTTGCTCGAGGACTAGCAAAGTTCAAGTTGGGGGGTGTGATAAGTCACAAAATATACATAATTCACCCATTCAACTAGGCTTTGTTAGCTCTCAAGCAATGCATTTTTAATATCTTTTCATATGGTTTCAGGTACAAGAGCTTACAAAGAGAGTTGCATTGATTTCGAGCCAAAAAGATATCAATTATACAGATTCAGCCTTATTTGAATCGATTCAGACAATTTGGATTGATCCAGGAATTTTTGGATCAATCCCAAAGCGGTTTGGATCGATCCAGACCCTTTTCCAGAGAACCAGACTTTCTGTCAAATATTGGATCGATCCAAATCGTCAATGGATCAATCCAAATCGTCAATGGATCGATCCAAATATCTTTCTCTAGAGAGCTTGGTACAAATTGGATCGATCCAGATCTGTAATGGATCGATCCATATTCTTTTTCCAGAGAGCCATGATTCTCTGGTACATATTGGATCGATCCAGATCTGTAATGGATCGATCCATATTTCTTTTCCAGAGAGCCATGATTCTCTGGTACACATTGGATCGATCCAAATTGTTATTGGATCGATCCATAAGCCATTTCCAGAGAACTATGATTCTCTGCTACATCTTGGATCGATCCAGACCCATTTTGGATCGATCCAAGTTGTTAGAAACCCAGATTTTGACATCTTGGATCCTTCCAAACCTATTTCGGATCGATCCAAGATAACCTGACGTGTAAAAATGGACGGTTCTGATTTCATCTGCGGGTCCACGACTTGGGGCCTATAGATAGGGGTGATGTCGCTCAAATGTGTCACGCACAGCGGTCGCGGTGCAGTACAGCATAAGAGAGGTCGAATCTCACAGAGAGACAAGCAGGAAAGATCCAGAAACACAGATAACAATGAGTTGAAAACAATGAAGAAAGCTAACTAAATTAAATTAGATCAAAGGATTAATGATAATGCATAGCAAAGATCTCTCGGTATAGAGCCCCAACCTTATCTAACCAGATCCCTAAGAATACACAATACCAGCTGTCACTACGGGCAATGCATAGCAAAGGTCTCACGAGACTCGGTAGGAGAATCAAAGGAGATAACTATGGGATCACAATATCATAAAAGAAGCATGACTGGATTTATAATAATGTTTAACCACAAAGCAATCTGTGAAGATCCAATACATAAGAAGAGTTTAACAATAAAGATTAAAAACTATGAACCACTGTTGGAGAAGAAGCCCTAGTCCTCGCTAGATCATCCGTCCGCCATGCCCGCGGATTACTCGGCCATGGATGGAGATTCCTCCATCTTCTTCCTCTTGAAAAAGTCCTGAAAAGAGCCTCCAAAAACGTCCAAGAAGTCCCCCTTGATTAGCCCTAAGTTTCCTATTTATAGGGTCCAAGAATTAGTAAACTCGGATTAATCAAAACCGTTGATTTTCGTCACTGGGCAAGTCCGATCGATCCTTCTCGGGATGTTGGATCGATTGGTCTCTTGAAATCTCCAATCTTCTATTTACGCCCGAGTCCGATAGATCGGACTAAGGGAGTCGGATCGATCGATTTCGTAAAAATCCTTCATCTCTGGCTCTTCCCGAGTTCGATCGATGGACGGATCGATCGAACTCTGCTCCTCTAAAAAGCATACGTTCTGTCACCCTTTAATTCCCAAGTCCGATCGATCGAATTATGAGTGTTGGATCGATCGGTTGAGTAAAAATCCGCTGTTTTTGGCTTTTTCCGAGTCCGATCGATCGGACCATTGGTGTCGGATCGATCGGACCCTATAGGAGCGAAGTTGGGATCGATCGGATCATATTCAGCCAAAAAATGCATGTTCTGTCACGATTCTGTCAGGTCCGATCGATCGGCGGATCGCTCGGACTTCCAGCTTATTTTCCTTTCTGCCATTCAGACTGCGCATCGGTACTGAAATTGCCGTAACTTCCTCTAAGAAACTCGGAATCACGAACCGTAAAATTCCCCAGAATCTAGACTTCAAGAGCTTTCCAACCATATATGGTACATCATCTGGTTCTTCATGAGCAGGTACAGATTAATTGTTGAAGTTGATTCATATACTCTTTTCAGCTTCTTTTAGCTCCAATTTCCTGCATTTTCCAAACAACTATGTGAAGCATATAAAAGTATAAAAATAGTGCTAAAGAAATTGATTAAAGGTGAAGATATAGCAATTGAGATGGTTTTAAGGTTGTTCAGAGTGCACTTTCATGCACTCATCAAGGGGCTTTGGCTCTGATTTGAGGATCTTTTCTCCATTCTTTTTCCCTCCTTTCTCCAGCCTTCTTCCCCCTTAGAGTGAGATAAAGATTGAGTGCTTCAAGGGTTGGATTTTGATGGAGAAGATGGGTAAAGCCTCCTCTTTCATGGAGACCCTACCTAAGATGAGTAGCTAAATCCCTCCTCCTTGGGAATTTCATGATGTATTAGGGCTTTCTCTTAGATTTCTCTTTTGATTCTTGATGTAATGACTCTTGAGAGATAGTTTTTGTATGAATTCTCATGTAATTCTATATTTCTTTAATGAATTCCATTGTTGAATGGTTTGATTACCTTGTTTTACATGTGATTGCTTGAGAATATGATGATGCTTAATAGATGTTTGGTTCAATTCCTCAAAGAAGAGGCTATGCTAGAACCATAGCCAATTCTAGGGGATGAATCCTTGATCTAGGGATAGGATCTTGAGGTGCTAGAACTACCCCAAGCCAAAGCTATCCGACCCACTATTCTCGACTTAGTTGAGGGATGGGATTCCGGTATTAAACCCATCTCAATCCAAGACCTTTTCCATACAAAGCCTTGATCCTTTGCCAACGATATGACCTTAGTCCGGCAATCGTTGAGCTATGATCGAATTAGAGCCTCGATCATGGATCATTACCTTGCTATGCACGCGATAAGATGATCCTAACTCGACATCTCATTAGCGGTGAGCGATATTAATCCTACACTCGTCAATATCCAATTTAGATGATCTCTTGAGTGTCATACATCTTGATTCATAGAGATAATATTTAGACCCTAATTCGGATTGGAATTCCCTAGGAATTCTTCCTTGATAAATTTCCTCTTTAGTTCTTCTAGAATACTATAGTTAGCAAACTCAAATAATCAATCCAATTACTTCCAACTATTATAGAGATTATATTGCATTTGTTAGTTCGACCATCTAATTCCTTGAGGATTCGACCCGTGCTCCCATTAACTACGTTATAGTTAATTAGTAGTTCGGTAATTTGTTTTCTCCGCCTTTGATTTAATTAACGACACATTTCAAGGCTAGTCAGACCGCTGCCATCTCAGAAGACTTCTCACTCCCAACCCACCATGTGAGGACCCGTCCCTCCATTCCTGTGGCTCGTGTTGACCATCAGGGGTAATTTGGGAAATTACGCCTCGTGGGTCGTTTCACACTGGGTGTGCACACACAGACCTTGGTTGATGCTTGTGTTTGACTAGAAATGTTAGGTGGACCCGGGATAGGAAGTTCTGGGCTTGGGCCTGAGTCTCGGCCCAGGGTTGCCGTTCTAGGCAAGGGAGATCGATCTACATGGCAATGGAGATCGATCTCTCTGTGCCTGGAGGTTGCCGTTATGGGCAAAGGAGATCGATCTTCATGGCATGGAGATCGATCTCTCTGTGCCTGGAAGTCGTTGGCGGTTGCGTCCGAAGGACAGCCACGGCGATGGCCGTCGCTTCCCTTGTCAGGGGAGGGAAGACTTTCCCTCCCCTCCCCCAGCTTTTCCCCGCCCTCTCCGGCTTTCCCCGGCCTTATCCCCTTCTTCCCTTCCTCTTTTCTTTCTCTTCTTCTTCCTTCTCTCCCCGAGCTCTGTTTCTTTCCCTTGGCCGGCTGAGCTTTTCTTCCCCGTTCTTCCTCCTCCGGCCACCTTTCCTGGAGCTTGAAGGCTCGTTGGGTTCATGGCGAGGCGAGGAAGGTCCTAGGCTAGGCCTTGTGGATCGAAGCTGCGTTGTAGAGGTAGGGTTCTTCCTCTAAGACTCCGGTTGATTTATGGGTTTGAAATCCGGTTTTGATTTCGATAGATCTCCTTGTGGAATTGGTGTTTTCCGGTTTTGAAGCCATGAGTAGCTTCGTGGCACTGAAAGCTACCAGCCCACCTAGTTTGGTGAGGTATGGTGGAGGTTTTCGGCGGTATCCCTCGCCGTCCGGCCGTCGGAGAAACCAATCAAGAGCGAGAGCGAGAGCGATCTTGTTTGGGGTGGTGCGCCCCGCCCGAGCGAGAGCGATCTCCCTGGGAGGGAGATCGATCTCTTTGTGGGTGGCGTCGGTACGTCAAGGGTCACATACAAGATCGATCTTCTTATGGGAGGAGATCGATCTCGTTGGGGTGACTAGGACGGGTGCTTCTAGCCTCGAGGAAGATCGATCTTGCTGCTATAGGAGATCGATCTCCTTCGGTGCAGAGAGGGTCTTTACTTGCTTTAAGTGCTGTTTTGCCCGCGGGGCTTCGCATGCAAGTGGTTTTTACGGTTTTGCCCTCGGGGTTTGTCCTGTTATGGATCATGCATGAATGCTTATCGCTTTGTGGTTAAACCGAGAGGGTGATGCCTCTCGGGGTGTGTAGAATAAATAGGTTGTCAGTATGCCCTTACCGCTTTGTGGTGAACCGAGGGAGTCATGACCCTCGGGAGTGTTTAGCATAAATGGGCCGAAGGTGTGCCTTTGCTGTGTTGATTGTTTACAGCTTTATCATATTTATCCTGCCTTATTTTCCTGTGTATTAGGCATGCTAGGGTAGGTTGGTTTTGTGTTGACTCTGCTACTTGGAGTACCGAGTGATGGTAGTCTTAGCCTCAGTTGTTCCGCTAAGTGTGGAGATCCCGCTTGGAGAAGGGTGTCCTACTGGTTGCGTCGTGTCCACCCTGCGTCAGGGTTTATTTTATCGGAGTGGGCCACCCCTGAGCAGTGGCGTTATCGGAGATACGCACCTAGGACAGGAATCCTTCGGGTTATTGACGGGGTTTATGGGATCCTTGGCAAGCCTCGGTACTTGGCATCAGAGTGTGTCCGGTTGCTTTACCCTTGTTTGTGGGAGTTGTAGAGTAGGACCCTGCTGAGCTGTTGCTCATGCCTACCTGGACTGTGTTTGTTGCAGGTGTAGGTGCCCGCTCTGTCCCTGTGTTACCCCCTCGGTCGTCCCGTGGCAGCGCGCCAGCTCCTGACTATGTCTGAGGGTCAGGATGGTTTCGTCTGTGCGTTCGTGGAGACTCCAGTGGGTGTTGTTCTTTTGTGGACAGTTGTCCTTGTACTCTTCTTTTGTAGAACTGTTGTTCTAGAACCCCTGTACTCTATTATATGTTTTTATAATAGATGTTGTTGTTGGTTGTTGTTAAACTTGCTTCCGCCCTTCTCTGTGCTGATCAGTTGTTTCCGCCAGCTGATCTGTGTGTTAGTCTCAACTGTTTTCGCCAGTTGAGGCTAGTATTTGTAGGTTTTCCCCCTCGTGTCCCGGCCCGGTCTGGGTTCTGCGGGTCGGGGCGCGGCACACCATGTTCAATTGGTGAACACACCCTTTACCAGGCTACCCCTGATAGATTTCCACTTCCACCCCAGAGAAAGATGCGGCATATTGCCTCAAAACATCGCAACACCGTAGCCGGCACCACTGTGGCCATCATCAAATTAACTGGGAGAGCTTGCAACACTAATTTAAGATTGACAACTCATCCAGTCTCTGCTAGCAATGATGCTTTCCAAGAAGAAACCTGTAAAACAAGCTTATCAATTAGTGCATTAAAATTTGTTGCCCTGACCTCTTTTCGCTAATGGGAACTCCCAAGTAAGTCCACACACCCTGCCCTTCACTCATTCCCAAGATACGAGTAATCACCAATTTAAGTTCTGGAGGAGTTGTAGGAGAGAGCATAATGCTACTCTTCCAACAGTTTGTTTCCAACCCACTAAAGACTTTGAATTGTAGAAGAAGCTGTTTCAGTCGTCGTGCTTCCATAGCCGTTGCTTCCGTATCAAAAAGACAGTCATTTGCATATAAAAGGTGGGAAAACCTTCTTCCTAAGTGTCTTAGCTGCATACCCATGAGGCCTGCCCTGGCCTTTTAATGAGTTTGGATAACACCTCCTGAACTAGAAGAAAAAGATAGCGAGAAAGAGGATCCCCTTGACGAATTCCTCATTGAGGAAACAACTTTCCAAACACCTTCCCATTAGTAATTACTGACGTACTTGAAGATGAAACACATGCCATGACCCACTTGATCCATATCAATGGAAACCTCATCCTTTCCATAACTTCTCTCAGAGCAGCCCACTGAATACTATCATAAGCATATCGTAAATCAACTTTTATGACCATTGCCGCATGAGTCTTCGGAGCCACTACCAATGAATGCATGAACTCTTGCGCCACTACCACATTGCCTTGTAATGATCTCCCCGGAATAAAAGCAGATTGTTCTATTCCAATCAAATCTTCTAAAACCCCCCCTCATCCGCTTTGCCAAAATCGATGTGATAAGCTTGTATCCCACATTACATAAACAAATCGGACGAAAATGCTTGACCCGTCTTTGATTAACGCACTTCGGAATAAGAGAGATAAATGTATTATTTCAAGGTGGAGGAAGAACCACTGTCCTTAAGAACACATCAACAATTCTTGACACCTCCTCACCAACAATCTTCCAATTCTTTATATAGAACTCGACCGGAATTTCGTCGGTCCTGGGACACTTGGAAGCTCCCATCTCACACAAAACCTGCTTAATTTCCTCCTTTGAGACCCCCACAACCAGGGAGTTAATACGTTCTTGATTCAAAGTAGGCAACGGTGGCAGCCCAGCAACACTAAACATCTCCCTATCCTGCCATAATTCCATAAAATGCTCAAGAAACACCCCAACAATATCCTCACACCTGGAGACCACTGATTCATCCCCACAAACAAGTTCTTTCACCCTAGACCTGTGTCCATGTGATGAAACCAACTTATGATATAATGCAGAATTTCTATCTCCAGCCTCAACCCACTCCTTCCGCATATGTTGAGCAACAGCTTTCTCCTGCCTCACAACCACAACAACATGCTGGTGCTCGATGGCTCTCAGCTCTGCCACCTCCTCCGCCATGAGTCCTTCATGCTCCTCCTTAAGATATAGTTGATTCGCACAATCATTAAGCCTGGCACATTTCCCAAACATGTCACCTTCCTCCCTTCTATTCCACCTCTTTACTACCACATTAAGACACTTGATTCTTGTTGACATCCTATATTGAAATGAGCATGTTAACGGATTCTCCCATAAACGCCTTACCAGTGCACGAAAGGATCCTTCCTCCAACCAATGTAGCTACAGTCTAAACATGGAATGCCCTCCCCAATCCTCCTCCACCTCCTTGGCTATAATCAAAAGTGGACAATGATCGGATGCTTGACGGCTAAGATGTCTAACCTCCAAGGACCATAAGAATTCTTTCCCTTTGGCATTGCAAAGAACTCAATCCAGTCGTTCCAATATTCTTCTTCTTCCCGACTGCCCATTACACCACGTGAAGGTGGTACCAGTGAACCCCACATCAAATAGGCAGTTATCATAAATAAATGCCAAGAATTCCCAAACCACAGCTGAAAGTACAAATGGCCGCCCACCCATTTCCTCATGAGGAGCCAATATGGTGTTAAAGTCGCCTGCAAGAATGTGAGGCCAACCTATCTTATTGACATTAGAAAGAATAGGCCATAACTCCCTATGTTTCATTGCTTGCCTACCACCATAAATTGCTGAGACAACCCACTGCTTCCCATCCATCTGAGTAACCAGGCCATGAAGCGCCTGAACAGAGCCGTGCAAAAAGGATACCAATCCTAACGATCCCCTACAAGCCGCCAAAATTCCCCCTTTCCTCCCCTGTTCAAGAATCAGATAAAGCTCCCATCGCCTTCCTAGACTTCTCCTGATATGAGGAAACTAAGTCTCCAAGACAAGAGTATCAATGATGAATAACATATATGGTATATACTCTCTAATCAAACCCTCACAATTAGTGATAACCCTCTCCAAACCAACCCACCTACAATTCCATGCGACAAGCTTCATCGGGAAACAGATTGGGAAGAAGAAACCCCTCCAGCCTCCCTAATCTTTGGCTGCAAACCACCTACTGATGGAAACATTTGAGATCCAACCTGGATAGCGTGACGGAGGATTTCATGCCCCTCTAATGCAACGTCGAACGTTCCTCAAGAGATATCACCTCCTGCACAGTGGCAGCCTGCATATGAAAAGGAGTTCTCGGCCTGCTCGTGTTTGAGTCATCAAATGCTTGCAATCTATTAGAGTCAGATCCATCTCCACTTGATAGGGAAGCCTCATCTCGATCTACAAAATCTGGGACATCCAACCTTGCACCCCGGTCCAGCAAGTTATGAGTAGGCTCATCCAAATTTCCAATGTCACCCAACCCAATAACATTGGCCCAACCCAGACAGTCTCAACCCCATGTTCGCCACGTACCGCAAATCCTGGAGGTAAGCTTGGCCCTGAGGAAGATGACCCTCCAGAAGCTTCTCTAACAATCCTTTCTATTACCTTTACAGGCTGTCCACCATCCTCTCCTGCCGCCATCCTTTCACCAGTTTGGGAGCCCTACGCCACCTGCCATCCATACCTCAACGGTGCTTCAATCCCATTCGCTCCACTCTGTCTCCAATCCAATTTGTCATTTCCCCTCGTGGATCGCGCCTTGGACCACCTCGGAACCAACGCCTCCCTCTTCCGACAATGATCCACCCATTGTCAAACTCCACCGGAGCAACCATCTCCTTCCCCGCATCCTTCTTCTCTACCTACATCGCTGGAGCAGTCACATGCATCTTCTCCGCCTATGGCAACGGATCAGCCACCCATACCATCCTCATCGCCGGAGCAGCCACCTTCTTCACCTGCATCAGATGAAGCCCATCCTCAACCCCCATCGGCGATAAGTTATCCTTCCTTCCAAACTACTCCCTCACCACACTCTCCACTCCAACACAGCCATCTTTCACATGCCTCTGATCATTTTGGATGCTTTTCATCACCTCCGATACAGAGCATTTCTCTTGCCTATGCGGCTATGCCCAGCTCTGCCACACTTACTGCAAATCACAACCCCTTCATATTCAAATCTTTCAAAAAAATCCTTCCCCTTGTATTCTACTTCCACACCCACATTTAGAGGCTCCTCTAGTTTGACTTCCACATAGGCTCGTGCCAATTAGAATGCCAACGGTTTAGGTGGAACATCAACCAGTAGCGGAGTCCCTGCATCGGCCACAAGCTTTCTCACCGCCTTATCATTATGCAACTCCGATGGCAGCTCAGGCAATTGCATCCAAACAGGCATCCTATTAAAGACCACCTCCGATGGCCGAAAACCCCTTTCCCACCTAATTAATGACAATGGTCTTCCTTTTACAATCCATGGGTCAGTAGCTTGGATGTTACACCGGTCCTCCTCCCCTTCAAATCTAACGACAAACATATTCTCTGCCAATCCTGCAACCTCAAAACCCCCCTTCATCTTCCACATCTGACATAGCTTATCCCTTGGAATCCCCATAGGAATTCGCCTCACCATCACCTTGCCAATGAGAGCATTCTGTCATCCACTACAAAAGGAGTCAATCTCATCCCGCTCAAACACTACCTTAGTCTTGCACCTTGCTCTAAGAACCGCAAAGGCTTCCGGTCCCATCGATGGTTTAACAGTTGGAACATCCAGAGGCGCCTCCACCCACGGCCTACCCACTTCAGCATGGTTCCTAAACCATTCAGTCTCCGCCGATGCCGTCATCGCCTCAGCATAGGACCTCTTAGGTACTTGCTCCACCACACCGCTCCCAGCTATCAAGGGTGCATCACCTTTTTCCATCACCAGCCTAGAGCAAATAGAGGGTTCCTGGAGCCCAGCAGCACCAGCTCCAGCGACCATCTCCACGCTCCTATCCTCTCTGCTACTATCAATTACTAATGCCTTACCATTCTTCTTCTCCATCTTCCTTTCTTTCTTATCTAACCTTTGTTGCAAAAGAAGACATCTATAATGAGTCAAGAAATTCTTCTCCCGCTTCTTCTTCATTCCCCCCTGATCCCATGAATCCCTAGCTCAGCACCCTCCAAATTTGTGGTTGGATCTACTAAGCCGATTCAAAATGTCGATTCACTATAAATTGGCACATTATCCGCATAACACTCAACACACACAACTATTAAGTACCCAAAGGAATAGACTGACTGGGGATAAGATTGAAGAGGGTGAAATATCAAAGATTCTTACTAGTTGACTCGGGACTTCATTAATGAGACAATGTTCGTCCGTCTTCTCAATATTAGGGAAATTTAATGGAGTGGCATTTATCCACGTAGCTACGGAGGTAAACATCAAAGCAAACAATGGATTGGTGGGCCTGTCAGCTGACATGGATGGAGCGGAGATTCTGATAAGTCACTAATTATTTCTAATTAAACTCCTTAAATTACCTTTATTAGGCCTAGAGTAGGTGTATTTGATATCATATTACTTGATTTCAGTTTAAGTAGGATTTGAGAAGAAATACAAGAAATTCGGCCAAAAATCACTAAATTCTGTAAAAAGACTGCTTCATCGACTGTTTGGAAATAAATCACCAGACATTCTACAAAATTCCAAATATTCTGAAATTCTGGGAGATGCAAGAAGACTTCAAGAGCTACAACTTTTATATTGAAGACTTTGTGAGATTCGGACTACATTGGCGCCAGTTTTTGAATCAAAGTCAGAAGTATGGAAGTTGGAGAGAAAAGCTGAAGAAATTAACTAATGACGTGCCAGTTATTGACCCAATCAGACCAACTACATCGATGGATCGGATTTGAGTCCGATGGATCGCTCCGATGACATCAGCAGCCCGGAATTTATGGAAATTAGAGTTTAAGTTCAACTCTAACTCCTAATTCCGGGATGGAGGGTTTCTAATACATAAGGGGGTTATTCCAGCCGAAAATTGGCATCTTTTGGAGCACTTTTGGAGGAGAAGGTTAGGGTTTTGAAGACGGTGATCTTACCGCGGGGATCAATGGCTTCATCCTCTACACCGATTCATGATTTCCAAGAGATGAGTGGCTAGGTTTCTTGTTCTTAGGAATACCATGAAACCCTAGTGTAACTTTTGATCTTTCTTAGTTGTATTCTTGTGAACTTCTCAACGTATAATCTCATGAATATGTTCTTAATGATTATAGAGTTAAAGGAACAGAGTTCCGTTGTCGTATTCTTAGTCCTACATGATGGTTGTACTTGATTATAGAGATTCATGAGATACTTTTCATGTGGTTTGTGATTTACCTTTAAGATAATCTATGCTACGTGAAGATAAGTCATGCTAAGGTCATTAGGAGTAGAATAACTTAAGATAATGGTAGGACCGAAGATGATTTATGTCAAACAAAGATAATTTATGCCGTAGGAAACATAAAACCTTCTTTTAGGGATTCGTGTGAGCTTGTAGCCATACGATCCATAATGCTTAGAGAAGTGATCAAGATGATAACTATGGAAGATTAAGGGTGAAACTAGGGTGGATTGTGTATTTCCTAAGACATCTTTTTTCATCTGATTAAAACCTTAATATTTTCTTTTGCTTTCTTAGATAGTTCAAGTTAGATCAATGTATCATTGAAGTGTTTGGTTTATATCTAGAGTTTTGAGAACTGATTTTGGTTTTCCTAGTAATTCCCTGTGGTTCGACTCCGGATTTCACCACTAGTCTACATAGTAGTATTAGTGATTGAATAAGGATTTAAATTTAAGATTTGATTGAGGTTAGCAACGTTTTAACGACAATGTTCGCGAGCGATCAGATTCCCCACCGTATGTTTTGCGTGTGGAGAGCTCTTGTTTTGTTAGAGTTTGTGAAAACATACACCAAAAATTAGAAGAAAAATACCGACAAACATGAATTGTGAAAAAAAAATGTTATGAAAAGATAAAACTGCCCTAAGTTAAAAAAACAAAAGTACAATGGACTTAATAGGTAAATCTTTGGTGAATACTAGACAATTTTCAATATGATACAACATGGACTAATGGAAAGAGATCTCTTTACAAGTCTTAACCTTCAATTGTGTAAACATAATTTTTTTGAGAAAAATAAATGTCAAATTACAACTTAAAATGATGCATGTGTCACAATGGCAAACATGTCAAGTTGACAAAATGCCGATTCACTATAAATTGGCAGAATACCATTTTCATTCGGAACAACTCTATGCTTGGCAACCTTACAATCTCTCCCTACAACTATTGGATATCCTCCAAGTTCACTCTTGGATATCTCTCATAAATTCTACTTCACACTTAAAGTAATTTTACAAAGATTAAGGTCTCAAGAAGAAGACTAAAACTTGTTATAATGTTTACAAATAATCCCCTAAGTCTTACTGCAAGTTTGTTGCTCCTTTCTATTTATACTTGAGCTCCATAGCCATCCAAATAGCCTTCCAACAGCTAATTTCTGCTTCTGCAACGGCTCTTTAACGGCTAGTTTCCTGACTGGCGATTGACCGTCGCATCGTCTGCTATATCGTACGCCGAGTTCAAACCATAGCTTGGATCGACCGTCGCATCAGCCTTCCCACTTCACGGTTACCCCCCCCCCCCCCCCCCCCTAATTACACAGTTATCCCCAAACAATGATGGGGTTAAGAAATGGGGTTAGGCGGGGTTACCCCCCCCCCCCCCCCCCCGATGTCAATTACCACACTACGCTCATACCTCATCAGATCTGTGAGAGAGTATCTCCAGCCCCTCTCCCCTTCCCCTCTCCCTCGTGGGAGATCAGAGAGAGCTATGATCTCTAGCCCCTCTCATTCCAAACTCGCGAGACCCACCTTTCCCTCGCTGGAGTGCGAGACCATATCTATGAGATGGAGTATCTCCAGCCCCTCTCTCCTTCCCCTCTCCCTCGCGTGAGAGCATATGTCACTCTTTCCTTCCCGCGAAGCCAGATCTGAGATTAGGAGCCTCTCCAGCCACTCTCTGGAGAAGCTCTCCTTCCCCTCTCCTGCGCTCCGGACCAAATCTGAGATCTGGAGCCCCGATATCTCCAGCCCCTCTCATTCCAAACTCTCCTTCCCCTCTCCTCCGTGTGAGACCAGATCTGGAGCCCCGATATCTCCAGCCCCTCTCTTCACAAGCCCATCTCCATCGAAGATCTCTCCATCCCCTCTCCTTCGTGTGAGAGCAGATCTGGAGAAAAATTGGGGTGGAAAATCTATTCCTCTAAATAGACGTGAAACCGACGCGATTGGCGGCGACAACCCGATCTGATACATACTTATCTGGTAGATGTGAAATGGAAGCTATTGACGATGCTGAAGACAGGGCTCCTCAAACTTTCCCTCGCCAACTTGGTTCCCATGCAGGAGATGCATTGCGGGACATGATTGCAACACAATTATGGGTGAACTGATAAGTGGCGGTATATAGTCTATATATTTCATGGTAAATATGCTTACTATCTTCAAATGTGTTTGATTTGGTTTCAAATTAGTACACTTTTAAAGTTGTTATGAGTGACGTTTGTTCTAATAATTGCAATGCATTTGTTGTAGATGACCTATTACGTTATCTATCGCGGTCGGCGGCCCGGTATCTATGAAACGTGGCATGAGTGTCACACTCAAGTGACGGCTTGTTTACCTCTCTTTTATGTGAATATGTACTATGAATGCTATTTAACTTGATAGCATCAAGTGTACTGGTGGTGGGTTGGCGATAATATTACTTTTTGACAATTATCAACATGGCGTGGTGGTTGATTGGTATATGATTTTGACACATTACATTTGTGGTATATTATTTGTGCTATTATAAAATGAATTGGTGTCATTTTAAACATCCGACGTGATAATGTAATGTTAATTTATCAATCACTTGCATGTAAAAATATAATGGGTAAAATTCATTTTGGTCCCCTCTAGTTTCAGGGTTTTTCATTTTAAACCCTGTGATTCAAAACGTAACAAAGCAGACCTTGTAGTTACAATAATTTCACTTTAAACCCATATTTAGTAACGGCCGTTTGTTGAAACAAGGTTTAAAATGAAATGAAAAATATCATTTTGGTCCCGTCTAGTTTCAGGGTTCTTCATTTTAAACCCTATGGTTACAATAATTTCATTTTTAACCCAAATTTAGTAACAGTCGTTACGGACTTAACGCAAAACGGTTGTCTCGTCGTCAACCTCGCCGCCCGCTCGTTCGCCGCCCCATTACAATCATAGTTGTCAAAGCAAGCATTCCATGCATGGACCAGCTGGGTGAAGAGCATGTTGACCACAGAGAGGGTCGGCGGGTACTCGAGGATGCGCTGGAGGTGGATGTGGGGTGTTGTAAATAGGTAAGCTGTAAAGTAGGGAAGTAATATATATTAGAGTATTTTAGGGAAGATGGATAGAGAAGCTGATGCGGATGGTCATAAGGGGGGTTATCCCTCTTAACCCCATTCCTATCCCTAAATATCAAATACCATCATTATTACTTTATCCTCATTCCACCTACCACCATCACTCTATTTTTTTCTATCCACATTCCTTAACATCAATTTTTCTAACCCTATTCCCCCTTAACCCCACTTAAGTATTTGTAATATGTCATGTGTTATCATTATTTATGGGGGCTTTAGTTGATAACAATATAAAGTAAGCACATTATTGGTGTATTTTGAACCGTTGGGATTGTTTTTACAAAAATGAATTTGTTTTTTTATGCAGTTTGATCTTTTCTTAAGGAGAGTATAAGGTTAAATTCTTTCCAAATTTCCTCCGGCTTCGCCCCGCTCAGACATAGTTCTCTAGTCATATGTCCAGTCAAGGAGTAGGTCACTTTACTTCCAATGTGAACATAGATCATCACCATGCTTTGCATCCACTATAAGGACTTCAACCATAGACGATTAAGACATTCCAAGTAGGTGTTACAAACATGAACTTTGATATCATAAACGAGGACTAGACTAGGTCCACAACACCTGCGCAAACCAAAACTATGCCAAGTACTTGACAAGGCAACATTAAACATGAAAGGCTCAGCAAAGCTGTTTAAATGATGGTCCCGAAAATAGCACTACTACAGGCATTAAGAAAATTGTCACAAGCAACGAAACACAACCAAGCTGATGACGAGAACTAAGTTGGCAAGGAGGGGTTCGACAGAGCCATCATCGCAGCCTCCTAGCTTCCCTCTCAGACTCGAGGAGTGTAAGGATGTCGCCTTCCCTCACAGGACCCTTCACGTTCCTCATGATGAGCCGGTTCTGGTCATCCAAAAACTTGACACGAACCTGGGTCACTTGACCTCTTGATCCAGTACGGCCCATCACTTTTACCACGACTGCAAGCTTAGTCTGAGTATCCATGCTGCACGCTGAGAAAAAAAAAAAATGTCAACACATCTGGTCGGGAAGAAAAATTCTTTCACAATATTACAGTGTATTTGGAGCAGTGAAAAAACCTATCAGCGACTATGAGCAAATAGTTAGAGAAAAGTTATAAAGCTACTCTGCCATTTAGCTTATAAAACTATAACCAGTTAACTTGTCTAATGGCTTCAATTTAGGGATTCCTATATGATTTAAAGGAAACATCCTTCTTTTTCCTCATAAGCGCAACCTTCACCTAATTCAACTTGATAAAAATTTGGTGAACTTTTATCTCTTAATACATGAGCATGTCCAAGCATACCAATGGACTGAAAATGTAAGCCATGTCAAAATGAATAAACACTCACTATAAGAGATCAGTATCCCAAGGAATTGAAGCAACCTTCTCGCAAGCGTACTATCTCTGAAACAAGAAAATATTCTACTATTCCACCTATTTCTCACTTACATCTACCATTATAAGCATCACGAGCATATCATCCATGTGTAGTTGACCTACCTCAAACAGCAAAGAAACAAGCTAAAGCAACTCCCCAAAGCCACCAGATCCAAGACACTACAACCTCTCAGCTTCCTCTGTTAACATCAAAGAAGACATCCTAATCAATCGTTTAACTATCCCATCATCAACTCATTCACAACTGGGAACATATCTATCAAAAGGAAGAAAACAAAGCATCAATCCAAACCCAAGAAATCAATCCCACAAAACATCGCAGTAGAACTGAACAGAGGGATCCAACCCAGCCAAAGCTACTATGGCAAAGAAGCATAACAACAAACACACTACGTGCATGCCAGAAGAACACCAGCCAGCACCTAATGGGCACGGCCATAGCCTCCCCTGATTTCGATTCAAAAACAGAGAGACGAAAAATAGCAATCCATAGACCAGCAGATGATCCCACAACAAACACAAAACAGAGAGGGGAACTAGATCAAACACCTCGCAGCAAGCGACCAAACCTCAATTCCATTACAAGATCTCATCAGAATATCTAAACCCAAACATACAGAATGGCAAAACTCATCAAAGAAGGCAACAAACCCTCCGATCTATCTAGCATTCCATGGAAATTTGATCAATAAGAAGAATCCAGCAATAAAAACCAAATCTTTCAAACAACCCAAACCAACCGATCGATGGAATCCGTCGGAGGAAATCGCGGCGAGGAAGAGAACAAAACCAAGAAGGAAGGAGTGGAGAGAAGGAGGTCGCTAACCTCCAGCTAGCGAAGTTCCTCCCCGCCGGCGGCGCGGATCGCGACGGCGTCAAGTCCCTCTCACCTCTTCGCGAGCGGCGGCTGGAGACGGACGCAGCGAATAGGTTTAGGGGATTAGGTTAGATGATCGGCTGAGTCTAGGGTTACATGGATTCGGGGGCCTGACGTAGGGCGTGTTTGGTTGGCTGAGTTAGGGTGTTTGGCTAGGTGCGAAGTTGTCGAAGTGGTCTGAAGTGAGTTAGAACCTGAACTCATTTTTTACCTACGAGTTCAGATATCGACTTCGGGTGAAAAAGACTCGAAGTCGCTGAACTGACCTCAGTTCAGTGTTTAATCCCCAGCCACTTCACGATCTATCCATCGCCACTTCAAAACCCTTGGCTTCCTAGGGTTCTTCACGAGAGACCCTTTCCTTCTTTGTCACGATGAACCCGATCTAGGGTTCTTCCTCCTCTCCGACCTCCCTCCTCCTTCCCTATGACCACTTATGTTGGCTTTCGTCCTCCTCCGAAGAAGAAGATGGCCTCCTCCTCCGCGATGACCCTGATATAGGGTTCCTTCTTCTCCCCGATCTCCCTCCTCTTTTTCCATGGACGCTGATGTTGGCTTTCGTCCTCCTCCGACGATGAAGATGGCCTCCTCCACCCTTCTCCGACGGCGATCTAGGGTTTCCTCCCACGCTTGAAGCCGGCCTTTGGATCTTGACTACTCTGGCCGATCTCGAGTCCGATCTCCCTGGAAGTGGCTGTGCTGCGAGCCTGGGCTGCAATATTGAGAAGCTTCGTGACCGGCGGCATCTGATCCCCTTTGCCTTCAAGCAAAGTACCTGAATCCCCTAACAAAGGTCTTCCTAACATGATCCCTCTGGATTTCGTCTCGATACTTGATTTCTTCGTCTATGATCGCTGAATTGGTGGTATTTGTTTGTAACGTTTGGGGTTTCGACTGGATTTGGAATTTTTTTTGTGCTCTATATGTCTGATCCCCTCTACGTTGGCGTGTATCTTGGGATTTATTTGTTGCTCAACGTATAAGGTGGTTTATTTCATCTGAAAACTTGATTTCTTCGTCTCTGATCTTTGATTTGGTGGTGTTTGGTTGTAATGTTTGGGGTTTTGATTGGATTTCGAGTTTTTTGGTGCTCTTTGTATACTTGATCATCTATGTTGGCATGTATCTTGGGATTTCTTCGCTGCTCATCGAATCTGATGGTTTATTTCATCTGGATTTGTGTTTTCCTTGCTCTATGATCTCTAATTTGGTGGTGTTTGGTTGTAATATTTGGGGTTTCCACTGGATTTGGTGATTTTTTGTGCTCAACAAAGGGATTGTTTTTGGTTGGCATGTATCTGTGTACTTGATCTATGTTGGCATGTATCTGCGTTCCTAATCAATGCTGGCATGTATCTGTGTACTTGATCCTCTATCAACAAAGGAATAGTTGTTGGTGATTATGTGATGGATTTGCTTGTTACTAGTTTTCGGCAGCAATGTGTTCTTGATTTAAGTTGGCATGTATATGTGTATTTTGGTTATTTATCTGATTTTCCTTCGTATTTTTCCTCGATTTTTGTTATGGCATATATGTCTGATCCCCTACTATGAATAGTTCGGCTTTGTTTGTAATGAGGCTGCTATTTTTGTGTTCTTATGCATTGGGTTTTATCTGATCCCCTACTCTATGGTTTCTTATGCATGCTATGCCTTGTATTGGGGCTCTCTATGTCACGAGAGCTCCAATGTTATTGTACTTGCTGATTCAATGGAACCTTAAACGTCGTTATGCTAGAATTTAGATGCTCATGCTTGCTTTAGTTGATCCCTTACTTAAAGCTTTGATTTCAGCTGTTTTACATGATCATGTATGGACTTGTGTGTTTGCCAATTTGAGTTGGTTTCTTGTTGATTGGCAACTTGTGTTAATTTCCAAATGCATGTTTATATTTGACTTATGGTTTTCTAGGTTTATGTTTCATTAATGCTTGTTACGGGGAGGTGATGATGGCAGCCCATGTATGGACTTGTGTGTTTGCCAATTTAAGTTGGTTTCTTGTTGATTGGCAGCTTGTGTTAATTTAGAAATGCATGTTCGTTGGTTTTATGTTTTACCGTTGCTTATGATTATGGCGAAATGATGAGAACTGATCTTATGGTGGATGGGAGGGTTGTTGATTGGCTCCTTTTTTTATGGTTTGTTGGTTTATGATTTACTGTTGCTTATGATTATGGGGAGATGATGAAAACCGATCATATGGTGGATTGGAGGGATGTTGATTTACTGTTGCTTATGATTATGGGGAGATGATGAAAACTGATCCTATGGTTTTGTTGGTTTATGATTTACTGTTGTTTTATTGATGTTTATGAGATTGGGGAGATGATGATCTTAGGGAAGTGATGATTCGAACATGATGATCGGGGATGAGTGGTTTGGTGATTTGGATGACTTAATTTGTTAAGCAACCAATTGCCGCCACAAAAGGGCAATGATGATCCAAATCCTGAGCCCTTCTATTTTTATACACGATCGTAAGAGGCGAGGAATGTGATCGACAACAAATTGAAGACTTGTGGAATACTTGTAGAGGAGTTTGTATGTACAATGAATCAAGTCCTATTGTATCATGTGTATGTACCATGAATCAAGTCATATTGTATAATTTGTACTTATCCCAATGGTTGCATGTATAATTTGTACTTCTCCCAATAATTTGTACTTGTATGTACTAACATCCCAATTTGTACTTGAATGCATACTTCCCTTTATATAAGCTTTGATATCAAGCAGTTAATTGTATGAAATCTATGCATGTGTATTAGGTGGTTCAGTTTAATTCTAGTTGCATGCCCCTATTCAGCTTATATATACAACAACATCATGTTAATTTTCTAAATCTGATTGGGTTGAAGTGCATCAGTATATTTGCAATTGTTTCCATAGAAAACTATACATAACGATTGATCACGCGCGTGATTGTTGGAAGCTAAGAGTTAAGGGGATCATCTACTGAAGAAGCTTGCAGGCTTGCCAAAAAAGTAATTATTTCTTGTTTGTTTTTGGTCAGGAGACTGGGTGAGCTACCTCGTTGCTAGCTTAATTGCGTACCTAGTTCCTAGTTGCTAGTAATAAAAATTTAAATGCTTTGAGTGGCCAATGTCTAGTTGTAGTGTCACAGCCCGACCCAGAAAACCCATCCGGACTGGGACATGAGGGGAAACCTACACTTTTTACATCCGATACGGCGCGACAGTACACAAAGTGGAAATAATTTGAACTTAAAGACTTCCAAGGGCATGAAGGTGAAACTAAATATTATATTACAGAATAGAACTCAATTAAAAGAGGGAATAAGATTTCATGTATTAAACGTTAAGTACATCATCCTCAAAGGTAACTATAAACAAAAAGTTGTAAAAAATGTACATCTGTCCCTCTAAGACCTAAAACGCCTCCGGAAGTTGACGCGTCGCCAAGACCTGATCCAGCTGGAACCACTGAGGAAGAGCCGATGCCTGCACCTGCAAACGCAGCCCGGGTAGGAGTGAGCAACAAAGCTCAATAGGGTTCTACTCCACTCTACGTCGCATAGGAAAAAGGAAAAACTATAAAGTCCCGTGTTCTGCCTCATCTCTAAGGGAAACTCACCCTATGTCCACCGCCTACCCCAGAGCACACGCCCTGTGACCTCCACTGTCAATAGCATTCCCTCACAACAACCAACCGCTCCAAAGCTAAAACAACAGGGCGTAGGACACATGGTGGCACATAACTTCCCTTAACCCGGATACTGAGCATGAGACTAAAACTCTGGGCGAACTCTACACCTCAAACAACAGATAGTAGCCAACTAGACCCATCCTCAAGAATACATAGATTTAGCACTATAATCACACCCTAGTCCTTGCTACCCAGCCACGGTCGTAGAGCTAGATCTGA
Organism: Narthecium ossifragum; assembly: GCA_963920575.1. Lineage (NCBI taxonomy): Eukaryota > Viridiplantae > Streptophyta > Magnoliopsida > Dioscoreales > Nartheciaceae > Narthecium > Narthecium ossifragum. Next base: position 23,164,217 of record OY986966.1, read on the forward strand.
GCTACCCGAGAGCCTCGGATCGACGAAGACCCTATTCACCCACGCCCTAACCTTATGCTATAATGCAAACAAAATGCATGCAATGTTCAGGCACAAATAAAGAGATATAAGCATGCAACAAGATGACATCAATTATGCATGGTTGGGCATAGCCTGAAGCTCGCCAAAGGGTGAATATAGCAAGGGTCTAAAGTAATGAAGATCTAAGTAACAAAGCAATGATAAAGCAGATATACAATAGCTTTCAGTGCACCCCCGCACCTGACAAGCTAAGGTTTCACAGTTACCTACGGGTTACTGGTCCACCAGCAACAACAACCAATAGAGCCAATTTTAGCATTACAACGGCGTCCACAGCCGTCAACCGGAATCGCTACAACGAGGATGCAACCCCGGCAAACCCCAAACAATACAAGATATATCATTCATTTTCACACTAGTACCCCCGGCGCACGCTGGCAATCAGTTGGGCTATATTAAAGCAGTAAAGCTATTCTAGGCATGCAGGGCACACCTTTGGCCCATTTATACTAAACATTCCCGGGAGTCATCATCCTCCCGGTTAACCATAAAGCGATAAAGCAAACACAAACTATGTCTACATAGGTATAACATGCTTTATCGAAAAACTGCTTGAAAACCGATAGAAATCGGTAAACTGATCTGAAATACAAATCACGGCGTAGTCCGAAGGCAAACCCGTCAAAATCTCAATTAAATTATTATAATAATCGTCACCTACACATGAGAAAATCGGGTTGAAAAGAAACCGAAAACACCAAATTCGGTTCAATTATAACCAATCAGCATATAAAAAATCGATCATCTTACCGAAGATGATCGATCATTCATATGGGTGCTCACTGCCTTAAGGAAGAGATTGATCTTCACCCAAAGGAAGATCAATCTTCCTTAAGGGAGTCCTTTGCCTGAGAAAGAAGAGATCGATCTTCATGGCATGAAGATCGATCCTTCCCAAACCAAGGTTCTGTCTGGGAAAGAAGAGATCGATCTTCATGAAGAAATCGATCTTTATACCATGAAGATTGATCTTCCTTAAGTGCTCCCTCTGTCAAAGGAAGCTTCAAAGTTGGCAACCGACGTGGCAGCAAGAAGATTGATCTTGATTCCATCAACCGCCGACATCATATATGAATAGTGATTGGAATCCAATTTCTTAGATTCGATCTATCAAAACGTATCGAAATCAAACCAAACTTGGCTAAGGTGTGCAATTGGATATGGGGAATCTAATGGCACTAAGAAAACAAATTTTGGATGATCAAATCCCCGAAAATCAAATAAATTGCCAAAAAGTCGACAAAACCGATGAAAACTCAATTTGTGGGATTTGATCTATCAAACGGTGATGGAATCCATTCAAACTTTGCATGAAGATCTATCTGGTGGTGGGTGATTCACTCATGCAATAAAAACCAAACTTTGATCGTGAAAAATCAGATCTGAGTCCGACCCGTCGAAAAACCGACAAAAATACGGAATCCGTATGAAAGAATACATAAATGAAATCATGGCTAGCTTCTAAACATAGCAAGGAACTAGAATACAGAAAAGAAAAGCATTCCAACAAACACAACAGCCACAAATCAAATAAAAGCGATCCTAGGGTTACCAATTCACCAGAATTGGGTAGAAACACCTACATGTAGCAACAAGCAGGCAATCTACGAATCCCTCGCCTCCGATCCACGCGGATCCACGCCTAAAAGCCGCAACCCAAGCTCCAGTCGGCAGTCAAGGGGAGAGAGAAAGGAGAGAAGAGAAAAGAAAGAGAAGAGAGAAAAGAAAGGGCTTTTTATAGAGATCATGATCGATCTCGGCCGTTCGATTCGATCTCTCCCGATCGAGCTCCGATCTTCCGATCGAGCTCCGATCTTCCGATCAGAAGCACCCCTAAGATCCTAATTAATCACATACATCAATCCAAGGCAGTGTATGCAATGCAGGTGCAAAACCGACCGCCTGGAGGCAATTTTACCACATTGCCCCTGGGGTCAAAAACCACCATACGATCGTCCGATTGTACCTGACGCGGAACCAAATCAACAGGAAATGGCTCTCGATCTACGCAGTCGGGCCAGGTTAGAAGAACTGGTCATCACATGTAGTTCGTAGGTCCTAATCAACTAACTGATTGAGCAAGTAAGTAGGATTTTAAAACATGGATTGCCACGTGTCGGCAATCCAGGTATGCCACATATTGGGCGGTATGCTCACCACAGACAATGGGGGGTGACCATATCCCCACTCCAGCACCAACCAAACACTAAAACTCAAAAAATCCCAAAGTCAGCCTCCACTCCAGCATCACTACAGCATCAACCAAACAACAAAAGTGTAAGAGTTTCCCAGAACTCAGCATCCACTTGAGCACCAACCAAACACCAAAAACTGGCAGCCCACTTCAGGTAAACTCACTCCAATGAAGTCACTCCTCAGAAAGTCACTCCAGTCCAGCCTACTCCAAAGCAACCAAATAAGCCCGTAGCAAAAGCTATGTCAGGCCCTGCCATAGCTAATCCTGGCCGTTCATTTGAATGGATGGCCAGGATTCAATTGGGTGGGACCCTAGGTCAAAAGCCCCAAACGAAACCATCCATATTCGCCGCGACGATGGCGCAAGGCCGGGAGCTGCAAGGAGGTGAGGGTGGCGCAAAGTTAGGAGCCGCGAGGACGACGTTCTTCTCGAAGACGTCGTCGTCGAGCATCCTCACCGCCGGAAGCGATGAGGTTGCTAGTTGTGGATGAGGTGGAGGAGGGTGAGGCTGGGACGAGGTCGGTGGGGCGGCCAACCGATGAGCTAAGGGTGATCATGAACGGAAGCACGGATGGCGCTGGGAAGTGGAGAGAAATGATAGAAGGGTATTTTAGACATTAAAATTTAGGTGTAATTGATGTTTAGTCTATTTGGGAGATCTTTATTGCACTGTAGTCTCATTGCTAAATTAAAAGTCATTTAGTCTCTTTTTTGACAGCTGTAAATTTTAATGTCTAAAATACCCTTCTACCATTTCTCTCCACTTCGCAGCGCCGGCTCATCTTCCACCGAGTGTCCGGCGAACCACTCCGGCGAACCACTTCCCAGCGCCGGCTCTGTCTTCCCCCGAGTGTCCGGCGAACCACTTCCCAGCGTCGGCTCTGTCTTCCCCCGAGTGTCCGGCGAACCACTTCCCAGCGCCCGCGACGGAGGGCGTCGGGGAAAGAGAGAATGAGGTCAGAAGGTCGTCGGAGGTCGTGATGGGGATTGGGTGGATGTTGGGGGTGATGGGGATGGGGGATCGGAGGTGGGGATGGGGGTGGCGATAGAGATTAGATGAGGTGGTGATGGGCTTGGTGGCGACCTCGTCATGGATACGACCGGATCGGTTGGCATCGCGAAGAAGAGGAGGCGACGCGACGGGATCAGGCGATTGGCGACTGACGGCGAGCGCTCGAGATCGGGATCGGGATCGGGATCGGCGAGCTTGGGACATCGAGCTTGAGACGACGAGCTCGGGATGGCGATGTCGGGACGGCAAGCTCGGGACGACGAGATCGGGACATCGAGCTCGGGACGGCGAGATCGGGACGGCGATGTTGGGACTGCGACGACGAGATCGGGTCGGCGATGGCGGGATAGAGTTGGGTTGGATCCGTGGCGAGCTGGGATGGAGGTGGGTCGACGAGATCACCGCCAAACCCATCGCCTCCTAGTCCAATCTCCAGGACGTCGATGTCGGGACGGCGACGGCGAGATGGATCCGACGCGAGCTGGGATGGAGCTGGGATGGTGACATCGGGGACGGCGATGTCGGCATGGAGCTTGGATTTTATATTGGAAAAATCCAAATAGGAAAAAGCTAGGGTAGGCGACCTATAGAGAAAATGATGAAAATAGGGGGGAAAAAAGGTAGGAAAAAATGGTAGGATAATTGTTGTTTAGTAACTATCATATTTTTTTCAAATTAAAATGGTAGGATAATTGTCGTTTTGTAACTATCATATTTTTTCAAATGAAAAAATAACTATTATATTTTTCCAATATTGAAAAGTAACTACCAGCATTTTTTAGATTTTTTTTTGCACATATTTTCGCAAATTGGAAAGTAACTAGAAATATTGGAAAGTAACTACATATATTGAAAAGTAACTACCATCATTTTTTTAACTGATTTTTGCATAAATTTTGCCAAAATTAAAAAGTGACTATGAATATTGGAATGTAATTACAAATACTGAAAAGTGACAACAAATATTGAAACGTAACTACCAATATTTTTTTAGATTATTTTTGCACATATTTCCCCAAAATTGAAAATTGATCACAAATATTGGAAAGTAACTACAAATATTGAAAAGTAACTACCATCCTTATTTAAGCTGATTTTTGCACATATTTCCCAAAATTCAAAAGTGACTACGAATATTAGAATGTAATTATAAAATACTGAAAAGTAATTACAAATATTGAAAAGTGAATTCCCCTACAAAAATTGAAAAAAGCAACCACCATGGAAAGTAACTACCAATTAAGTCAATCATACTTTTTTGAAAAGTAACTACCGTGAAGAAGGGCCCCCAAAATTTTTCTTCATTTATCCTTTATTTTTCTTATTTTAGTTGATTTTTTCACATATTATTGGTGAAAAGTAACCACCGTGAAAAGTTACTACCGCGAAAAGTAACTACCGCGAAAAACAAGTATGGTAGAAACTAAAGTTATTTGTCATTTTCAAAAAATGCAAAATGGAATTCCCCTATTAATTTTCTTGATTTTCCCATAGTTTCCATATTTTAACTAATTTTTGCACTTATTTTTTGTGAAAAGTGACTACCGTGGAAAATAACTAATAAAATTGTGGAAAGTAACTACCACTTTAGTCAGCCCTATTTTTTTGAAAAGTAACTATCGTGGAGAAGGGTCCGTCACTATTTTTTCAATTATTATTTGTGAAAAGTAATTACCGTATTTTCCCAATATCGAAAAGTAACTACCAAAATAAAAAGTGACTACCATAATGAAAATGAAAAGTAACTACCAAAATGAAAAGTAACTACCATGATGCAATTGAAAAGTAACTACCAAAATGAGAAGTGTAATTTTCCCACTAATTTTCTTGATTTTTCACATATTTTTCTTATTCTAACTAATTTTTTCACACATTTTTTTTATGAAAAGTAACTATTGCGAAAAATAACTTCCATATTTCATGAAAAGTAACTACCATATTGTATGAAAAGTAAGTCCCATATTGTTCACAGTATTTTCCTCTATTTCCTTATTTTTCTACTATTTTTTCCAATTTTTCTGAATTTTTCTCATATATTTCATTTTTCCCTTTGTTTTCTCTCTCCCCGTTACTTACTCCCTCCAACATTTTTTGTTTTATTTTTTCCAACGGCTTAGAGTCGCCGGAGCATGATCGCCGGCGAGGAGGGACGATCGGCGGTCGGGGAGATCGGAGGAGAGGTTGGTCGAGCGTGGGGAGTCGATCCAACGGCTTGGATCGTGTCGTTTACCGGCGATTTAGGCGGATCCAAGGTACCTCGTCGGTTGGAGGCGGTGGCGTCGTCGGAGATGGGGAGGTCGGCGTCGGTGATGGGGATCCGGACCATGTCGTGATGTTGTCGGCGTCGGAGAAGGGGAGGTCGTCGGCGTCGGTGATTGGAGATCATGGGATCTGGACGGGGAGCTCCGGGATGATTGGACGCAACTCGGAGAGATGATGGGTCGTCGGGGAGATAATCGGACGTGGAGCTCCGAGATCTAACGGCGTGCTCGGGATCACGATGGACAAGGAGCTCCGGTGATGGGTTGGCGACGGACGGGATCTGACGGCGTGCTCGGGATCGGCGACGGACGATATCGCGACGGACGGGATCAAGAATTAGGTGGCGCTTGGGATCGCGTCCTCGATCGTGGGAGATGGCGACGGGGGCGGGGATGGGATGGAGATCAAGGAGGAGAGGAGGGGAGCCGAGGAGATCGAGGAGGAGGGGAGGGGAGCCGGAGAAGTAGATGGCGGTGGGGATGGCGCCGGGAAAGGAGGTGGCGACGACGGGCGGTGACGGGGATCGACGTCGGGCGGCAACTGTGACGGCAAGCTCGGGGGTGGGGGGCTGAAATATATATAAAAATATATAAAAGGGTATTATGGTCTTTTATTCCCTAAAGTGGTATTAAAAGACTGAAGATTTTTTATAGGGGACCAAATGACAAGTTGGTCTCTAATAAAGGACCATTTGACAAATCCCCCATAATTTTATGACTAAGATGATGAGTCATAAAAATAACTGTCATTCTATCTTATAAGGCAAACTAGGTGGTGGGCCCGTGTCACCTTGCACGGCTAACTGCCCCGCCCCCACTATCTCTATTATAACTTACGCCACATCAGCCCATTATCCTTTATTTTCCTTTATTTAATTACAATTTTATGCCACGTGTATGCCATGTGTATATAAGTTTATGACTCAGATGATGAGTGATAAAAGTAACTACCCTTTGATCTTATAAGATAGATATAAGTATTGATAAAGATGATAAAGCTAACTTAGGGAATATGATAAAGCCAACTTAGGAAAATATACATGTAAACAAACTAATAGAAGAAAACGGTTGTAACCGTTTTTGCTCTGTATAAGGTTGATATAATATATTAGATAGATATATAGAGAGGGGGTTGTTTAAGCTTAAATAAACGGTTCCGAGACTGCTATTTCGAGTCCGAGAATCCGAGTCGATTGTGATTGATATCGAGCTCGACCAGCTTGTTATTTGTGGCTGGCAGCGTCCTCTCCCGCCACGAACGTTGATGACTTGTCTAATGCCGTGGGTCTCCTTTGGGGCCCACATATAGTTCGTTAGCCGTCAACCACGACCATTGTCTTCTTCCTCTCCGGCTCCGCTCGTCTCTATCGGCGATTGAGACGCATAGCTCTACCGATCGAGAGAGATCTCGACTCTCTCGAGGCTGTCTCGAAGCCCTCTCGCGGATGCGCTGCTTCATGACCGCCACGGGTACTCCTCCTCATCTTAGATCTGGGGTTTCTTCGACGCATTTGATCTTAGGATTATTCTTTGTTTTGATTTCCGTAACATCTTGATATCGAAATGATGTCTAGTAGGGTTTTCTTGGTGTTCTAATGATCTGGGGCGTCTATCTGCTTCTTGCATGTGGGTATGGTTCCAATTGGAGCTTTCGCTGGTAGTTCTTTAGCGATAAACCTATAAATTAAGCATGCTCTAATGCTGTGTCATAAGAGTATCTTGATGTACTAGGCGTAGCTTTTCTTGAGGCCAACGGATTTAGACGTGGAAATTAATGATATCACACTTCCCAGAAAGCATACGTTAAGATAGCTAAGAACTAAGAGCGCCGTTGCCATAGCATAACTCATTTTTCTTGTATGTTCATTCTTGATCGTTCCAAAGGGGCCTAGATTCTCCCTTGGCTAAGAACTAAGAGTAGTCTCGTGACAGTAGCATAGCACATTTCTTGCAGGGTTCCTTCTTGATCTTTGAAAAGTAACCTGGAGCTTTCCTTGGTTAAGAACTAAGAGCGCCATCACCATGGCATAACACATTAATTGTACGGTTCCTTCTTGATTTTTCAAGATTAACCTAGATTTTTCTTTGGTTGTGCTTTTGGCCAATCATTCATTCTAAATAGTGCAATTATATAAAGGAGCCTAGATTTTTCCTTGACTGTGTCTTTGACCCAACGTTCATCGAATGTGGACCATAGCAAGTCGAGGCGTATCGGTCATAGATTTCCCTGTTAGTTTGTGGTATGGTAGTCAAGTGGCAGCACATGCTATGCCAGTGAATGACATGGAGCCTGCCAGCTGAACAATTAAATCAATGGTTTTATGATGCCTTTCACCATTAAGTTAGAAGGTATGACGAAACTGAGAAGTATTCAAAGGTTGACAGAATTAGGAAATTATTAGTGGGGAGATGGATTGGCATGTAGTAGTTCTTTTGGTGCTACATATCGATGACTTATTGGAAAGGATTTGGAATGCAACTTGCTAAGAAGTTGAGTAGCCATCAATCTAGAAAGATCATGACTAAGTTTAGTTCTTCTTGGTCATGCAGTCTGTTAAAATAGAATAGCTCATTTGTTTGTGAAGAAGTTGTGTAGCCATCAATCTAGAATTTGTGCGGTGCAGATGAAGTTATTTAATAGCCTTGTACACTGCTACTTGTGTTTGTTAGACAGCAATGAAGCATGTTCTTCCATGTTAAAAAGCGTGAGAGATTGCATTTTGTTTTGGAGGGAAAAACGAAAAGTCTTTTTAGCAAAGGATATTTACCCACATCTCCAGGGCGTACTTTGCCAAATTGACCAATCATCTTCACAGTAGAATCAAATCACGACCCAAGAGATAACAGAAAACATAGCATCTAATTAGGAAATTGGCATTTGCAATTTCTGTAAAATCGACCCACTGATGCTTGCTAGGAGAATTTTTCCCTAAAGCTTGGGGCAATATCTTTGTCTGAGGCATCCACTATCAGCTTTGTCTCATCAGACTTCTAGTCAGGAACCAAAAAGTGAGGAGCAAGTGCATCTTACGATGATGTTATTGCCAATCTCATTCCGAGACAGAAATTGAGCACTTATTTGATATAAGGGTAACTAGTTTCAGTTTTACTCCATTGTACTATAGTGAGCTTGCTGTTCATAATTTTCCTCGTAAATGGAGAAGAAAGATAAAATTTCTCTGTTGATAATTTCTGAAAGTTGTGATTTGCGTATTATTTATTACTACACTAATTAATTGTTAGATTTATTCATCTTTTTCAACATATTCACTAAATTATATAAGGGCTGGCAACTTTTTGCAGGAGAGCTTTTACTTCTTGTGCTAGATGAATTTTGGCTCCTAAACCTACAGTTAATCTCATGAAAGTATGCAATGGAGAATTTTTTATCCTCACTTAATGACATTCAGTTCCTGCAGGTTGCCAGTCCTAGTGACCTTACATTCAGCAACATGATGTCATCGAGTGCTGGATATGTGACTATAAATGCAAATCTTGAGATTCCGAAACCAACTTCAGAAACCTTAATTAGGTAAATGCTCATTTCAGGGCATTATTGAATATTCCAAATATGTTGCATTAAAGGAAATACAGTTGCCTTTTTAGACTCTACGACCGATTATCTGGTAAGAAACAACTTACAAATTTGTATTTCTTGCTTTTTAGGCATCAATTTCAAAGAGTTTCTGGTGCTCAGAGTTTAAGAGGAGACAAACCTATGAATCATTTTATGGATGCAGAGATCACAGTAATGGGTCTTGCTACTTATTTTGATAATTCTTTAGGTTATCCTTCCTCTTACTTTTTTTATCCAACTTAGGCTTAAATAGAATTTTTCTAGAGTGGTTTTCCTTAATGAAGTCTATGAGCAGGAACTTCATTCAAGATCCTGTTTGCAGGAAGAAGAGATCTTGGTACTTCGCAAGCAAATTGCTGATGCATGTGTACAAGTAAATTCAAGATGTTTCCTCTTTTGATGCTAGTTCTTCTGAGTCTGACTTCTGTTAAAGCATGCTCTCTATTTTGCTTTCAGGAGCTTCAGTTATTGAACGAGAAACATGTTTTAGAGCGCAAACTCGCTGACTTGCAAATGGTTTGTGTCTATAAGTGGGAAATTTTTGTACACTGTTTACAAGCTGAAAATTCAGATTGCAAATTTGTTTCGCATAACAGGCACTTGAGGAGAAGCAGAATGATGCCATATCTAATGCCTTCAGAGAATTAAGTCAGAGAAAAGGATATCTTGAGGAGAATATACAACTGACAAATGATCTGAAAGTATGGCACCTTTATGGAACATTTTTGGTCTAGATTTATAACATTTGATGCTTCATAACCAGATTCCATTATAAAAAGTTGTGCTTACCAATGGATATTTGTCATGCTATATTTAATTATGTAGCTAACTGTTCTTTTAACAGTCCCTGTTATTTGAATTCATGAATAACTAAGCAACATAGAAACAGATGTTAGAGATAGTGCCAATATATGAAACTATGCAAAGCTCTTACAGTAAACAGTCCCTGATATCTGAATTCTAAATGTAGCTCTATGGTAGCTCTTACTTTTAGTTTCAAAGTCATTACCTAAGCTTTTTAATAAGAGCTCATGGAGATACTAAAGTATGGTATTTGTTTGTGGCAACAATTTGAAGCTGCCGAAAGAGCTGCTTTTACTCGTTTGCAAAATGATATGGCAGGTAGCAAGTCTCTTATTTTAATGCTTTTCCTGTTGATGCCAATTGTTTTTTATGATGTTGTTTAGGTTGCAGAAGAAGACATTTATGTTTTGACTTCATCATTGCTCAAGCTACTAGCTGAGTACGATGTTCGACCCCCAGCGATAAATGCTTCTACAATTGCTAATGGTGCAAAGGTAATAATCTAGGGGCATTTTGTTTCTGGTCATGAGTTTTTTTGGTGGATTACAAACTTAGATGTGTGTTCAAGTTGCTAATTTGGGTTGTTGCTGTTTACGTTTTTTGAACACTAAGTGTTCTGTCCCTTGTATCATTTGATTACTAAACATTGATGTGTAGAGAATTGAACTAAAGCTGTCTTGAGAACTTGTATATTAGTTGGCAGGATGAGAGATGTTAGATGCTCAGTTGTGCCATTTTCTGTTATGTTAGATATTTGAAGTATTTGATGTTCTCTTGTAAGAAACTAGAATGAGGTTAAAAACATAGCTCTTTCTCACTCTACTAAAAAGTGCATAACTGTTGCTTTAGTGAGTTAGTCCTTTCAACACTTGAATTAGAATACGGCAATGTAGTTGGTCGCTACAATTTTTGCAGCCATCGATGATCAAGTTATGCATGACACTGAGAATTGATTGTTTGACATAGGCCACATGTAATAAATCATTATATCTTAATATTGAGTGCCTTATAGTTGGAAACCATGATTTAGTTCAAATTGTTTGGATCATCATGTCTTGTTTTCTATAATGTGTGTTTGACCTTCATAAGAAAATATTATAGGTAAGAATTTGGTTGGCTACGAAACAAGGATTGTTGTACCAATCAAAACGTACTGTTTCAGCTGCTATTTACGACCCAGTCCAAAAACAGGCTTCAAAGGGGCTGGTGCTAATTGAAACTATTACGATCCAAACTAAACGACCGCAATTACACGTCTAAACTATATGGCCGTTAATTGATGAGATGAGGCACTGTAGACTCATCCCTTTAGCTTGCTGGATGTCATGATAGCTGCATAAGGGAGAGGAAGTAAGAAGGAGAAAAGGAAGGAAAGAAAGAGAAAAAAGGAGAGGAAGAAAGAGGACAGGAATGGTGACGTGTATCGTGGCGGTCAAGTACTGGCATGCGTAATGCTAGCGAAACACAAATCCTTGCTAGTTTCTTTTAAAAAAATTTGAGCTTTTACCTTTGCTTAGGGTGATTAAATACCCATACGATTACAAATTCCGCTCATAATCGAACCAAGACCTCAAGCAGGAGGTTTACAAGCCGCAACTGCTACACCACCACACTGGTGGTAACAGAAATACTTGCTACAAAGCATATTTCGAGGCATATATATGTATCAAAATTTCTGTTGAATCTTCAGCACAAAATGTACATTTAAACATATATATGCAACTTGCTTTTAGGTTTGTTTCCCTCACAGATTGCTGTGCCACTAGCATGTGTCATGCTAGGACACAATTTGTACCTTTGGCATGGTATGTGTCTGAGTGTTGGTACCTCTTTGTGCTGAAGGCATGGATGTGGTGGATTATGGACCAAAGTTGAGATTAGAGAGATAGTGATAGGTAAGGATTGTATGCTGGTAAACTTCAAGCACAATACTTTGATCACCTAGCACATTGGAAATTGTGCCTTTTTTTGACAAGCATAGGCATGGTATCATCCTGCAATAGTCAGTGTAAGCATTGTATAGAGCAGCATGGTTTAAGATCGGGGAGGCTATTTTCTGAATATTCAAATGCAAATCCGAGATGACAATCCTTGGTCTTGGGCAATGCTGGTCATTCTTTGCCTTAGTGGGTATGGTACTGCACCAAAATTCTGTACTGTTGGGTATGTTTCTAGTGCCATGTCAGTATGTCCTAAACACATTGAGTTCAATTCTTTTTCTCAGATTTAGCAACAAGCTCGAAGTGCTTAATCCATTTGGTTAAAAGCATAGTGGCTGAATACTTGCTTCCCCTAAAGAAGACTTAATCAATAATATAGTGAATTGGAATGACCCGAAGATTTCAGTTTCGTCAGCACCCTGTACCGGTACTTGACTAGCACAACACCCTGTCGGTTGAAAAGCATCGACACTTTTCTTCGAGTCCTTGGCACTCAAATTTTCTTCTGTTTTTTCCATCCTTCTATCCTTTTTCCTCTTCCTTCCTCTCTCTTCTCCTTCGGCAAGCTGATGGGATGAGGCTACAGTGCCTCATCTCATCAATTAAGCACATAAAGTGGTGGACCGGTAAATGTCGGTCGATCAGCACCATTTCTTTTCAAAGTTATTGGCAAACCTGGTTTGGAAGCCTGTTTTCAAACTAGCTATGGTCCGGGCCAGTAAAAACCTGCCGAAATGTGCCATTTTGGCTGGTACAGCAATCCTTTGCATGAGCAATATATTAAAGTCTATAAATAAGAGGAGCTCTAGAAGCTGTGACTGTCTTGTTGAAGGTTACTACAGCGATATTTGCTTGCTTTCTGGATTGGAGCTATGATGCTATAGTTGTGAATCACTATACTAGGAGACTTGACAGTATTGATATCACTATCTTTTAATCAAGTGGCTTCCATACCTTTTCATACTGAATCAATCATGAATGATCCACGAGGGTCAGCCCTTTCCTTTGCCTGCGTTTTCACTCTCTCTTATTCTCTGTCACACTCTCTCTCACCCTTTGTGTTAGATGAGGACTATCAATTCCTATCCTCTCTGGCTATATCCATATCTGTACCTTAAAAATTGTTCAAAAACCTTTTGAATAAGACTTAAAGTCAATTACTTGTGAGCTTGCTTCTTTGACTAGGCTCATGCTTTTTAGTGCCGGTGGGCATGGCAACCATGCCGATTGGTATGTAGCATGCCAACATGAACCATGGTGACTGGTGTGAAACTGCAAACTGTGCAGACAAGAAGTCAGCACGAAGCATACCGTGTGAAAGCTGGTATGATCTGTGCCAGCACTAGCAGCACTTAAACCATGATTAAACTCAATTATTGCCGATTTTTGCAATTAGAAATAGTTAAATAAGAGAAACTTATATTATTCATATGCCTTCTGTTGCTTATAGTCATTTCAGATGCTTTCTTTTTCTTGTTTTACAATTTTAAAGATGGGCTTTTAACATCCTCTTTCTTGTATGGTACTTCTGTTTCTGTATTTTGGGTATACTAGGAAATGAATGTTCCTATAGATGAATCTTAACATTTCGTTTGTTGACATTGCAGCGTTTATATCACCAGATGCACTGGAAGCTCAGATCTTCACATGTACCTCTTCTAAACACATCATCACTCTTTTTAGCTGTGAACCCTATAGTGCTATGCAACTGTATGATTGTAAACAATAAGTATTGAGTTCTCCTGTGCTTCCATGATTCCATCATTATTTGTCTATACAGCTCTTTATTAGTTCTTTGATCTTTATCATTTGACAAAGGAGTTTTTATGCTTTTTGATACATCATACTTGCAATCATCTCCCCTAACATCTCTAGCTTTGTTTATGTGCAATTCACAGTGCAATGATTTTTCAAATAATGGATGAAGGAATTCTCATGCTTTATTCAATTTAGACTTACAAAAAAGTAGAGGATTGCATGATTTTAAGTAAATATCTCATGCCTGGCCACTTTTTTTGCCAAGATTGTTATGTTGTATGTTTATAATATGTTTAAGGATGATCAATTATAAATGAGTTGACATGATACAAAAGGTAGTGATTCTACTTTAAACATAGATACATGGATCATGTATGGTTTACTATGGCGGTATTTTGCTGGGATGATGCCTGAGATGTATCCTTGCACCAATATTTTTGTTTATCGGATCAGATTCAGGCTGTCAGGACAGTACGCTGGAAACCCATGAGGGTTAAGAACCATGCAATATGTAAGTTTCTAACCTGTGAACTGTCGATGCATCCTTCTCCTCTCTGAAGCACTCCGACACGTTCTGTAGCCAATCTCCCACCGCGGGACCCCCATATGTGTCCCTCATGGGCCCTCCTCTGAGTCCTGTCCTATACTCTTCTTCTAGATGCCTAGGAAGACCAATCTTACTAAGATTAGGACTCTCGGCCAATTAGAAGTCATCTGCTGAAGATGGACTTTCAGTACATAACTAGGACTCTTATGCCCATGTGGACGCACCATGGCTCCCATGCAACATTTTCCACTCGTGCACAACAGCCATTGCATATTTCATATAACGTGTTTCTCACCTACTTTCCTCTTATATAGGAAAATGAAGTATGCGACCGTAAGAGAAAGTTACTAGTGAGGAGTGTCATATTGAGCCACCATCGAACTAGGATAACCCCACACTCAAATATCTCGTGTAATGTGTATACCCTGAATCGTTTTGTCGCAGCAAATCTTGCACCTCTGATCCACTATGTTGTAACTACTGAGTCATGCAAGACTTCTCAATGCATTTGTACTCGACCTTATCAAGGGCTATTCTAGATATGAATGCTCTGGTTTTGAGTCCAAATTGTTAGGGTTGTATCAGATGATCTGTCCTCAGACACTCATGTCAATCCCTCTAAAGCTGACTGTTTTCCTATATAATTTTCTTTTGGCCTTTGAATAACATGCTAATGTAGCAGCATCAAGTTTCAACTTCTTGACATAATCAGAAGTCCCAAATGATATAGGATTGGGCTATTTTATCTATTGGTACTGAAAGGTTTTCAGACTCATTGAGCTTAATTGAGCTTATCTGACTAATTATGGTAGATGAATTTATGCTTTTATTTTCGGGCCTGAAAGCATATGCTTGGATTTGATAATTTGATATTTCACAGCTTAACAGATCTCCATGTGAATTTAAAAGAATAACAAAATTTGAGTTTGACTGCTTTTGTAGTCATGGTAGTCAATGTCTCAATTGCTCCTGCTTTTAGATTCTGCAATCCTTGGTGGGTTATGTCGGTATCAAATGCCGAATCTACTTGTAAATTGTAGTGAATAATTTTTGGTAAATGAGGGTGTCTATTGCTTACTAAATTACATTGAGTCAATAACATAAACTATCCACGAGGAAATCAAGCTTGTTCTCTAACCTGCAATTAAGCAAATCATAGTATCCACAAGATAGTCAAATTTCTCAACAAAATACTTTCATTTGCATTTGCTTTTTTTCAAAGGATGGTAAATTTCTATCCTATACTACGTGTGTCACATTTTGACGTTCTATGCAGGTTCCGAACACAACAGATTTTCATCATCACACTCACATTCCAAGCGATGGCCATCTCGAGTCAACATCTAATCGGTTGAAATTTCTTAGAGATCATGAATTCACAGACAGGAAAGAAGAAAAATTTGCACCAAGTCTTGAGGTGCAACATCCATTTAGTCCCAATAGACCAAGGTAGCTACCTTTTGACAATTTATGATAATGGCGCTCTTATATTATATGAAAATGTACATGACTAGAATGTACAATTCTGGCTTTTCTCTGGAAGCTCTATGTATCTGTCTTTAAATTTGCTCAAGTTTGGTACAATTTTACCATAGGTAGCGTACTTTTTTCTCGTCTATAGTTACTACTATTATTTGAAAAATAGTGGTCATATTTTACCACTACATGCATTTGGAAAGAAGAACTATTTACAATTCATATCAGATTTTGTGTTTCTTTTTGCTGTGTGGGCACAACAAAAGAGCCATATAAAGTGCACGCAGAAATAGTTGTCTGACCACAAATACTTGTTTGGACACATTCATGGGATTACAGAATAGATTGTCACTCCCTGGATTTTGAAGCGTTAAAAACCATGCTTGATAAATCATATCATGGGTTATCACACTCGTCTAGCCTCCAAATCCCACTCAATGAGCAAGGGACTCCCACATATGGATCACCTTGTTTACGCTGCCAGCCTAACCTAACATTGTTCCCTCATGCTTTCCTTACCATCCTTCAGTAGGAACTATGCTTTGAATCGCCCGTCTCTAAAGTTGCTAAGAAACTGGTGCATGCGATATCCGCCTAGCCTAGTCGTGCAGCCTCCAGCACATTTTCATGAGCATCCTCTAGTAGTTAGAGCCACGATGTGGAATCATCCACCTCCAAGGGTGCTAAGTCATTCCCTTGGAAGGATCCACACTCGAGTGGACCAACAGCTACCTTTCCGTCCTATGGACTTGACATAATCTAGACGAGTTCCAAAATTGAATCTCTAATCTATCTTCTGGACTGCGATTCATCCCTTGGACCTGGATCCTAGTATACCCTGTTTACCACCATTCATTTGCAGTCCTCTCAAAGAAAATCAGTATCACCTCTAGACCGTGTCACAGTCTTAGGTTCTCTAGCCTGTCGCAAAATTCTCTTCATCTCTAGGGTCCGACAGCCTAGGGTCTCTCTTGGCACCCAATAGGAGCCAAGGTTTCGAGACCCATGGCCTCCATCTCAGCATATCTAGAATGCACAATCAACACGGCTGTGCGAAGTACAATGCAACTCATGCGAAGTACAACAATTAACTAATAGGTTACACACCTGAAATCCATTAAATTCTAAAGGACGCACCCATTAAGTAAACAGTCACTCAAGACGAACCTGTTAACGTTTTAAAATCAGATAGGACCCGTTCACCCAGAATGAGCCCGTTACGCTGTTTACGTAATGAACCGGCATTGGCTATGAGCTGGGACCAGGTTCAAATATCGAGCTGATCTCCCACGGGCTCGAGAAAAGTCGACTGGCACATACAGTGCCAGGCGGCGACAAAATCCTTGGTCTATGTACCCATGATAGTTGCATGTCAGTAGATCTTTTTGTATATTGAAGTCCATATACCCCAGATAGTTGTATGTTAGTAATTCTTAAGAGTTCAAATGACCTTTCACTTTGGCTTGTGCTTGGAACTTGAAAATCTTGTGGTTTTGATGTCTTAGCTCCTTACAAAGTTTTAGACTACATGCTCATGAGCAGTGTCATCACAGGGAGCTTGGAAGGAGTAATGCTGCAAACTTTTTGGAAGATAATACTGGTGAGGTTATTAATAGAAAAGGAGCCACGGAATTCCAGTTTTACACAGGCAACATGCATGAGGCACAACCATCCTCTATCACAGGAGGTAATGGAGAGCTAAAACTATTAAAACAATTGAAAGATCTTAAGCATGTACTAATTGATTGTGTTCTGGTAGGTGAATACTCTTTACCTGGAATAGAAGGATTTCAGATTGTTGGTGATGCAAAACCAGGATCAACACTGAGGGCATGTGGCTATCCCAGTAATGGGACTTCTCTTTGTATTTTTCAGGTCATGCACATTTTCATTGTCAATCCCAAGCTTCTTAGTTTGACCACTTTTTTTCAAGTTCTTAAGTTGTTTTATTGTGAATAATACAGTGTTTACTAGTTGTTATTGTGATTTTAATATTTTACTTATTATGTAGTGGGTTCGTCATCTTCAAAATGGTACCAGGCAGTCAATCGAAGGTATTAGAAGGACCAAGATCCCCTTTTGCACTACATCATGCAAGGCTGATGTCAATTCCTTTAGAATAACAGTTACTGATCTCAATTCCTTTAGGATAACAGTTAATTTGAATTTGATCTTCTTTTCTAATCGCAGGTGCAACTGTTCCAGATTATGTTGTAACTGCTGATGATGTGGACACTCTTCTTGCCGTTGACTGCATACCAATGGATGACAGTGGCCATCAGGTTTCTCGATGGCCTTTTATTCTAGTCTTCTTTTCCTGCATTATTTAATTAGTCACAAATATTCTCAGTTGTGAAGATGCTTTTGGTTGCTATTATAAGCAAGGATTCTGATGCCATTTAAAATCCTATTTTTGACCGGCAAATATTGAACCAATCGGGTGCTCTGATCAAAAATGGCTACCGGCTTGAGCACAAGCTGAAGTCTATTAGTGCCAATTGGCTTCGGTGAGTTATCCGGTTCTTATTACTTAATTGGGTCGAAATCCCGAAACACTTTAACTACTATATAAGCCTTCCAAACCCAAAACCGATTAGCTAACCCTAAATATACCCCAAACCCACCCCCTCCTCGATTCTTACTCGTTAATCCAATCTCCCTCTCCTCTCATAGCTTGTTGGCACCGAACTACTTCGCCGGACTCCACAAGTACCGGAATACTCCTCTCCTCTCCTCCCCTCTCCTCCGCCTCAACCTCACCTCCTCTATCCCAGGACACACCCCACCCCAAATCTGTAACTTGTCGGAAAGACGTAGCCACCCTAATTCAACAGATGAAACCTAGAAAAAGTTCATTGGTTCTCTAATTTAATTAAACAAGACTTGAATCCAATCTTATGATTAAGTCTAAAATCTAAAATCTGAAAATGAGGAGGAAGAACATGAAATCTGAATCATGAAACTTAGAAATCTGAAATCTAAAAACAAGGATATGAAATCTGAAATCTAAAAACAAGGATATGAAATCTGAAAACAAGAACCAGGAATCTGAAATCTGAAAACAAGAACCAGGAATCTGAAATCTGAACTCTAAAACCCTAAAACTAGAGAAGATCAACACTCAAGTTAGGGTAACATCTATTACATGTGTACCTACCTTACTTGTCCTTCAAAAGCCCTAGTATTGAACCCTTGCAGCCAATCGAAAAGCCCCCAAAGCTCTCTTGAATGCAGGACTTGAAGAAAGAGAGGAGAAAGATACATATAAAACCCTAAAATAAAGGGCTGCGGCTTTTATATGTAATAGGAAATCTAGATTCTAATAATTAGAGCCCTAATGGATTCTAACCTAATCCAATTGGTGATTTATAAGAACTTAAACACAACTTTTTAATAGACTTAGTTAACTAGACCTAATTCTAATTGGATTCAAACCAACTTATAGTTGCTGGGATTTGGTCTAAATAGAGTCTTAATTGACTCAAACTCTTACAATTAGGTCTCAAAAAGGTACTTTAGGCTAACCTAATCAACTAGGGTTACAATTAACTGATCTACTACCCTAATTAGAGTCTTAATCCAACGTGAACTCTAGGGCATCTTTCAATTTCGGGATTTTACACTATGTTATACAGAAAATGATAATAATGAATAAGCAGTTTATGAACTTAAGTATAATTTGGTAAGGTAGATGATTCTCTAAACAAATGGCCAAATGCTAAGGTAGAAGGTTCTTCAAACTTTTGTCCCTTCAGTTGATTGAACCTTCATTCCTATAGCACAAATGCACTAATCAAAATGTTTTGTGATGAACGGCCAATAAGTAGCTGGTGTTGTTGCTTAATTCCATTGTCAGTGATTAGTTACTCTCTTTGCAGTTATTTTTATGTCACTTTTTCGGCCTATGGCATCTTAACTTGTCATACGTGCTACATTAAAATGTAAATCTGGTAAATCTTGTGCTTATCCTAAACGGTTTCAAATCCTAGTTCCACGTATGTATCCTGCGAGCTTCTAGGTTTATCCTATAGCTGATACCCAAAGCAGTTTGTTTTCTTTTATTTCATGTTGAAGAACAATACGTATGTGGACAAAAAAAATTTAAGTCGCTTGGCATCTTATTTGAGAACTCAGATTTAACTTCTTCTAACATCATTCTTAGATTGGCATGGAACATCTTTCTACGCTTCTGTATGCCTCATACTTTGCCATCTTATTTGCATTCTGTCCATAAAGTCGAACTTTTGTCTTTTTCCTTGGTTGTAATCACTTTGCCATGGTTGGTGAATTTGCATAAAGGGACTCTGTCAATAAAACCAAACTTATTTATGTCCATAGTTGTGATCATGTTCTGATTCAATTAATGCTTGTTTTAGGGGGAGCTGGTGAGTCAATTTGCGAACAATCACTTTAAAATAACATGTGGTGAGTTATGTGCACTTTCATGCCAGAAGATGCTCATCATGTTTCAACTTACAATCATGTGAAATTTTGACTTTCATTGTGTGTTCTTCAAAAGTTGCAAACTATAAATGTGAACTCAAACTAAAAATAAGGTTTTTCGTCAATACTCTTTGATTCTGCTCCTGCATCTTGTCCTTAGGTTCGTTGTCCTCCAGAACACTTTTCTTTATAGGCGTAGAGGTAGCGAAATATGTCACCTCATAATGACTTTTGTCACATTTTTGTGAAGCGCAAACTAATGTTCTCTCCTGTAGTTTTAGGTAGTCCAGGTCTGTAATGCAAGTTGATTAGGAATTGAAGTAAGGTATACCTTATAGAACCAAAGCTGCATAAATGACACCATGGAGGACTGGCCCGAATGTGGACAAGGAAAATGACATCCTCATCTCAGTGATTTGTGACATGAGCACAAATGTCCCCAAGTAAATAAGTTATTATTTATATCGCTTTGATATAAGTGAATAATCAAAAATGCGAATAAAGTACTGATTTTAACAGATGTCAAATATAAATAAAGTAGCTGCTACAAGAAAATTAAAATACCTAACCTTTAAACTTCAAGCAGTAAGGGTAACCTAATCTTAAAGTCCTTGTCATCTGTTTCCACAATGCGCCTTCAGTTCTTTCTGCATCTGAAGAAAAAAAGCATAATTGTATCTTGCTGAGCATGGTGCAGGAAATCTTAGAGCCTAATAGTTGAACTACGGTGAACCTTTAAGGAATAATTTTGCAATAGCTTATGCTAATCTGTTGTGCTGGTCTTTGACTGACAAATACATGCCGACAGCGCTCAATACGGAGCCTCTTTAGGAGGGAAATATGTTCGGCACGTACCTCTTACTGAGTGTTTCTGATGTGTCTGCAATTCTCCAGCATGGTATGGATCGGGGTGCATGAATGCAATCCTTGCTTCTAAGTAATTGGGTAAATCCATGTAACTAAGGATTGCAGTGTCGGTGTTATCTGGCCGATATGAGGCACAGGCTTCGTGCCGGTGGCATGAAGCTTTCTGAGTTTATACATGTATGCCCACGGGGATTGTGCCAATTTAGGCATCGTGCTGGTACTTTTCCAGCACAATCCAAATCGGTAACTAACCATACCGGTAACTAATTATACCATCATCATCATTACGTCTAAGATAAATCACAAGCCAAAGAACATGAATGCCTAAGAATCATAAAGCTAATGTAGGGCAGCATGACAAGTTTTCACATAGGGAATCATGAAACACAAATGACATGAATACATGTGAATGCATAAGCTAATCTTGTCATAGCATAGTTAGCACCAAAAGTACAATGCTTGAACTCATTACAGCGTTGAGTGCAATCATAGCATGAACCCTAATTTGATTTAGCACAGATGACATATAACGATATGTTTCTACATATGGTACAGTAAAACATGTAATGAAGGATCTTAAAATATGCTAACCTGAATTAAAAAATAATAACTGTGCAATCATATCAAGCCCAAGCCCTACACTTGACAAATTAACCTAAATAATTGAATCCCTTATGCACAAGTCTCCTCCGCATGAAGAGTCTTACCTCCATTTGGTACAATCCCCCAAGGTAACTTCTACAATAGCTTGCCCCTTGAAGATCACTTTGCTTAGCAAGACCTCCAATCATGGATTTCCGTGCCAATCTGGCACTGTGCATGCCGCCCGAACCCCCCCACCCCAACCATGCCAAGAAGAAGGAGTAGGAGTAGGAGGAGGAAGAAGAAAAACAAGAATGGCACGGGGGCGTGCCGGTCCGGCACATACCGTGCCAGCAGGCTGCCGGCACGGCGCGTGCCACCAGGACGGCAATCCATGCCTCCAATAACATTTATTTTGAATCCACACATTTGCTGTGACAGATTTGGATGAAAATAAGTGAAAAGTTTAAGTCTATTAGTGCAGATTGCTTGATCCTTGTCAAGAGAGATCAAATGAAGAAACGTAGGGGATGAAGGTGTTATGTCATAGTTGCAATAGTGGCCTCTTGCTGCCATTTTTCGTGCTTTACATTGCTGCACTACAGCTGCAGCAATAACATGTAACCGTGATGTGATACCTAGATATCATGTCATGTCAAGAGGAAGTAGGATTAGCAAATCTCTTAACTTGTTAGCATTCAGCTCATGTTGACTAGCTCATCCGACTTTGTTTCGGTTCAATGGTCGATGCTCATCAGCATCTTTTGTTCTCCTATGTGACATCATTATCAACTGATCGAACCTGACTTGATGGCAACAATGAGTTATTGGCTTCCAATAACCACGTCTTGTGTGATTAGAAGCGGCACAATCCAAAGGCACCCAAGAGAAGGGCATTTTCCCCTTTTTCCAATGACAGACTTTTGTCCAATGTATGGGGCAAATGGGGACTTTTTTTGTTGAAGAAACTATGATGAGAAACTCTTGCTTGTACTCTAGGTCTACGATAACTTGTGTTGTGTGTCAGGTTCTTTTACATCATCTTCTTGCAAATTGAGGACATGTAAAAGTGGCAGGCTCCTAATTTCGTGCTTGGGCCCAAATTGTTGTTGGCATGATTTGATTTTTGGGAGGCCCAACAATTTTTCATCTTCCCTCCTTTGCTTTCAATTCAACTTTTCAGCTCCCCTCCTTTGATTTTCCCCTCGTTTCCCTCAATTTCCCCCTCTGCTTTCAATTTTACCCGCCAACCCAAGTACCTACAGCCCGAAGCTAGTACGAACCGCTCCGTAGAGTTTCGACCAGTGCGCCCCCAACCATGGATTTCCATACCGGTGGCTAACCGGGACGGTTTTCTCCCCCGGATCGGATTAGGGGGAGACCGGATGTGTACCGGCCGGTTTGGATACAAACTGGCTGGTACACGCCGGTTTGGATGAATACCGGCCGGTACAAACCGGCCCTTAAAAAAACCTGAGGAAAAGAGGTGAAGGAGAGGGGGAAGCAAATAGCCAAATTACATAATATAATGACGGCCGCCCATATACACCATCATATTCTAAGGTTTCGGCACATAGGGTATAGAAAATTATATAAACTACCCCTATCAACAGATCTCAAATCCGTTTTTTGTTCCGGGGGCGCTGTCCCGGGCCCCACGACCTGACCGGGCAGGTATATCCCCGCCGGGGCACTACCCCGGACCCCGTCAGCTCTGCGTAGTGCGTCATGCTCGGATCCGAAATGATCAGGCTCCACAAACTCAACAAGGAAGAGGGAGGGGAGAAAGAGAGGAAAATGTATTAAGCTATTATAAATGTAGGAAAATGGAAATGTAGAAAATTGAAAATAATTGTAAAACTATTATAAATGTAGGAAAATGTATTAAGCTATTGCTTATTTTTCATGTATTGTATTATACTACTTTGACAACTTATCACTCTGCTTTCATATAAGAAATGATATTTGGCTAATTAGAGATATTGAATACAAATGAATGTCAACTTTAATTGTTAATTACATTAGTTAGCTTCAATATATTTTAAATCAAATAAGAAACGAGTGGAAACCGCCCTAAAAGAAGCCAAACCAGCCTTTCATGACCGGTTTGGATGCGTACCGGTACGGTACGCACAGTACCGGTACGGTACGTACCGTGCCGGCGGGTGGCCGGAACGGCGCGTACCTCCGGGACGATAATCCATGCCCCCAACACTGTTTTGGATGGGGTTTTCGACCCAGTATCCTAACGATAAGTACCGCTCGGTACGATACGTACGTGGTCAGTAAATACCATAAGTATTGGCCGGTATGGCGATCCAATTCCATGCTTATGGTAACCTCTAGACCTCACAGGTTGGTTGCTGGTAATTCGTTGCCCTACTATGTGCTAGACAATAGATCGACCCAGAGATTGTTAATCAATGAAGCATGGGTGCTTTCTTCACAATGAAGATTGCCAAAATGGTCTTCAGCTCGGTGAGTATTACTGTCACACTCGTGATCCCTGCCAAGGTGTGGTACAAGATTCCATCCAAGGTCCATCCGATAGAATATATTCTCGTTGGGTAGCAAGCTCCCAAATTGTTGTTGGCACAATTTGATGTTTGGAAGGCTATCGGTGGATATAGGATTGGATTTGAGGGTTTGTGTGGATTTCTGAAATAAACAGTCAACAATCTCAAGGCTTTGCTTGATACTCAAAGACGAGTTTGTGGATGAGAAAGTGATATATCATCCAAGGATAGATAATGTCATCCAAGGATAGATAATGTCATTCGACGACTGATGTCTAAGTATCTGTCCCTGTTCACATTGCGATATATATCATGTCCTTGCCGAAATCATGGGACAATGTGTTGCTGATTGTGAACAAAGATGCGTATTTAGTGAAGTTGGAGAGCTTTTTTCCTTTGCAAACAAAATACTGTTGCCGAAAAGGTGACACAAAACTGCTCCTGTTCAGTCAACAATGTCTAGCTGCTTTAAATACTTCCCAATACACAGTGTCTTGGGAATTTGTAACTGAACTGTATTAGTATCTAAATTTTCCAATGATCATTTTTCTTTCCCTAAATCTTTGAAGTGGCTTCTAACTTGATTAAGAATCTTTAGATCCTGAAATGCAGCGTGATATCGATAACCACATTACTGCTGGGCGTGCGTCATTTAATGTTTTTATGTTGGTAAGTGTTGTCAATTGTTTTTCTCCTTTTCTTGGCTTCAATGTTTTCTTTTTATTATTTGTCTCATCTTTAGAAATCGTTGCCTTTCCTATGGGTAATATAAGTTTCGCACTTACGAGAGATTAAGTAAATTTTGAAATCTTGTTTGTCTGAATTGAATTATTTGCTTATTTTATATAGTTGATTGCCAAACTTAATTAATGCGTGCGAATTCTCAATACCTTCTGTTTAAAATTCGTCGACTTTGTGCTTCAATATATTTTCTTGTCTAGACTATGAGGCGTTTGAGTATTATAATAATGCTAAATACCAAAGGCATCCCATTTCTTACTTCTCTGCAAGCAATTGCATGTTTGTTAAGGAAGGAGGACTTATATATGATTTTCTTGATTCTTGATTCTTGATTCATGGCCATTACGCCTTAGCTGATTTAAGCACCAAATGGTGCAATGAAGAAATGGAAATGAAAGTGAACTATGAAAACTTTTTTTCACGAGCTGGAATTCTAGGACTTGAAAATCACCTAAGCCCCAAAATACTTGGAATCATATGGCACGATACATGCCGGTGGCATGCACAATGCTGTTGTCACTGTAACCCATGGTTTGAATCGGGAGCAAAGTGGAGAAAGGCATCCATACTGCAGGCCAATAATAACAGAAATAGAACAAACAACACAGGTGTTATATGTGATTTGCTCTGGAGGAGAATCAGAATACAACGATCGGAGAGATGAATGTTATGATATTGAGCATTGCTAGTAAATTTTGAATATATGTTATATTTGCAAACATGCCAGTTCCACATTAGCTCGTTATATGCCAGTTCCACGTTAGCTCATTAGATTTACCTAATCTGACTTTTATACTTGTATGCCCATCACATGCTGTCATGGTTTTTCAACATCTGTGAGTTCATGAATGCTTCATGTTCTAAACAAAACTAAGACCATGGATACTCGACAGAATTCATCGGAGGAATGGGACCCAGTAATATTAGTTTTGAAACGAGCTGGTTATCAAATTAAGAAGGACCGTACAGATGCTGTGATAATGGAAGAGAAGTATTCCCCTACGTTACATGTATGCTTTCTTCAGTTCATAGCCTTTGTGTACTTGGGATGTTTTTTTTTTATCCTGAGCACCCTTTCTATGAAATTTTTGTCGGTTATATTTTCCAGATCAAAGTTCCATGTGGAGTTTCAACACAATTTGTGTTAATAAGCTCTGACGGAGCATCTGTACCTTTCAACACGAGTGGAGCATCTCAAAAATATAACACAGACAAACATCCTGGGTAAGAAATTGCCTTTTGCTGCATCGTCTTATATTATCTTTCATGTTGTTATAATTTTGTAGGCTGATTAAAATGTTGAACCACTATCTGAGCTCAATTTATCCTCTGTATCATGTAAAAAAGTTTCTTTCATTTGGTTCCCCGACAGAAATTATGGCATGCTAAATTCGTCCGGCAAATACTTACTAGTGTCTTATCAGTTTAACTGGAAGCAGATGTGGGGAACATTATCAAAATAAAAAATAGGCTTGAATTCATTACTTTATTCAAGTCGACTAAAACATCTTCTAATCCTACATGCTTGCATTATGCTTGAATGTCTCACAAATGCAAACTGTGAAGTGTTAATAAAGCGTCTAGAGAGATCTTGGTGTGAACATGATGTAGCATTTCAGTTACAGATTAGATAATCTCCAATCAGTGAATACCTTAACTTTAGGGTTTTACAAGTTGACATTTACGAGTCTTTTTGAACTTAAGAAACATGGAGGAAACTAAGTTGTTCTAACTGCTTATGTGTGGAGTTATTTCACAACCTGGAACTGCATTATGATAAATGCTAAAATTGAGCAGATAAGACTCTGTCTCATGTTGTTGAGCTGCTAGTGCAGTTGCATTTGTAGCACTTGAGAACTAAGCATTGTAACGACCTGAATCCTGAAGAAGAAACCTCATCCTCTAACATGACACGAGACGAAACACACAGACTAATAATGCTTAACTAAAAGAAATATCATATTAGAAAAAGAAACTCTTACTGACCATCAAACTAAGACAATGTTCTGGAAAAGAGAAATTGACTAATAAGCAACTCGGACCTTAAACTGAAATAATCTTCCTAAAAAGTCACATAAAACATGATTAAACTGAAAGGAGCTATAAACTAGTTCTAAACTCTTCTCTTCTCTACTCCCATCCCCGCGCCTACGCAGAATCTTGGGTATCTGAAAAAAAAATCATCTATCTCATGAGCATAAAGTCTAGTAGAAGACAACACATAATAGAATGATATCCAAACAAAAGTGTTCGCAAAACAAAAACTGAATTAAAACACATCACTTGAGAAAGAGAATGATCACACTTTATTAAACTTAAAAGCTGAACTTTTCATGCCCATAAATCACACTTAAAGCTTTTGCATGACATGAACATTGATGCATGATATAATGGTATGCATCTTTTTGGCTCTACCGCCGAGTACTATAGCGGTGTCTGGTGATAGCACCCCACGTGCACTTGGGATAACTATCCTTACTCATGCTAGCATAAGATCAAACGTCCAGGACCCACAGTTGGTCTCGACCAAACCGTGAACCCTTTGAGTACTCATCCTTAGCTACCCAACCACGACAACTAAGGATAATCTTGAATCCCATACCACCTTGGTGGCAACTTCTGAATAGCAACATGCATGATCGTGCATTCACATGAGATGCTATGCTTCAAAACTTGATATTATAAACTCATGAATCGACGCATGTTAATTAATCATGAGTAATAAGAAGTCTGAAACTAGTATACCCGACTAAACTGATGTAAACTAAACAAAAAATATAAAATATGCATAGTTAAGAACTGAAAATCTGAAAGATTACAAATATGCTATAAACTGAACTTTAAAGATGCAGAAAATAGCAAACCGCATATATACTCATACATTAAAATCTGTAACTTGTCGGAAAGACGCAGCCACCCTAATTCAATAGATGAAATCAAGAAAAAGTTTATTGGTTCTCTAATTTAATTAAGGGATTTTTACATTCCGGTACCATGTACTTTCCCAGAAATGCACTTTGGTACCACCAAGTTTGAGATTTGCAATTTGATACCACCAAGTTATAAACTAAGTGAAATTTAATGCCGACCCCCAACTCCGTTAGTATAACTTGACGGGAAACCGCTCATGTGCATGCACGTGAGCGGTTTTTCATCCGTTTCCCGGGTTTTGCGCCCGTTTCCCACCTCTCTCCTAAGTCTCCTTCACCCTCTTCCTCTCTTTTCTTCTCTCCTCTACTTCTCTCGGCGTGCCGGACACCAAGGTCAAGCACCTCCGTCTCCGACTCCAAGCACCACAAGCTGTCGCCGCTCTAGCCCCCCTCTCTCTCCTTGGCCTCACCTCTGCTTCCCTTCTCCACCTCTTCCCTCCTCGCGGCATCCCCTTCGCCCGCGCCCTGCCAAGCCGCTGTTTGGGAGGTACGAGGTGGGCCGGTTGCTGGCTTCCTTCCTCGACGCCACCGCCGTCCCTCCTCGCCATCGCCATCGTCACTCCGCGCTGACTCCCTGCCGCCGCTACACAAGTCTAGCCCTCTCTCTCTGGCCTCGCCTCCGCTCCCCTTCTCCACCTCTTCCCTCCTTGTTGCATCCCCTTCGCCCACGGCCCGCCACTCCAGCTCCCAACGCCCGCACTAGCCGACGTCCCTCCTCACCATCGCCGCCGTCCCTCCGTGCCGACTCCTTGTCGCCGCTACGCAGGTCTAGCCCCCCTCTCTCTCCCTGGCCTCGCCTCCGCTCCCCTTTTCCACCTCTTCCCTCCTCGCGGTATCCTCTTCGCCCACGGCCTGCCACTCCAGCTCCCGACGCCCGCACTAGCCACCAGGCGTACCACCGCGCTACCAACGCCATCACACCATCACCGACGCCCGCACTAGTCCCAGTCTCTCGATGTCGTCGATGAGCTCGTTGCCACCGTGAGGTGGAGAGATGGGCGAGGTGGTCGGTGGCGATCCGAGTGGTGCAACTGATCTTGCTATCTTCTCTGCTCTGCTCTGTTTCTCTTCTCTGCTCTGCTTCCTCTGTTCTCTGTTTCTTTCTATTCTTCCCTTATTTGCTATCTTCTTGTTACTTGGCCGGTGTTGGTGAGGGCGCTGCCGTGAGCCTCGATGACAGTGAAGGAGGTTAAGCTCTCGGACGCGATGAGCTCGATGCCCTGGCATTGACAGTGCTTCTCCTTCTCAGTGAGGTTGTGGATCTTGGGGTCGACGGTGGCCAATGGGTGTTGCCCCATTCGTTGACGGCATCCATGGTGGCGATGGAGAAGAGGAGGGAAGAAGGAGGTCAAGAAAGAAGCTGAGGAGGAGGCGGCGAAGGCATCGTAGTTTGCATGCGTATGGGACACTCCGGCGATAAATGGGATGATGGTGGTCACGTGACATTCACGTGACCAGTTTACCGTCATCCCTCGTAACGACTTTAGGGGTCTAGACCAATTTGTCCTGGTATTGTAAGTTGGATACATCAAATTGCAAATCCCAAACTTGGTGGTACCAAAGTGCATTTCTGGGAAAGTACATGGTACCGGAATACAAAAATCCCTTTAATTAAACAACACTTGAATAAAACCTTATGATTAAGTCTAAACTTAGAAATCTGAAATCTTGAACAAGAATCTGAAATCTAAAAACAAGGATATGAAATCTGAAAACAAGAAGGTAGGAATCTGAAATCTGAACTCTAAAGCCCTAAAACTAGAGAAGATCAACACTCAAGTTAGGGTAACATCTATTACATGTGTATCTACCTTACTTGCCCTTCTAAAGCCCTAGTATTGAACCCTTGCAACCAACCGAACAGCCCCCCCAAAGCTCTCTTGAAGACTTGAAGAAAGAGAGGAGAAAGATACGAATAAAACCCTAAAATAAGGGATGTAGCTTTTAAGAGTAATAGGAAATCTGGATTCTAATAATTAGAGTCCTAATGGATTCTAATAATTAGAGTCCTAATGGATTCTAACCTAATCCAATTGGTTATTAATAAGAACTTAAACACCACCTTTTAATAGACTTAGTTGACTAGACCTAATTCTAATTGGATTCAAACCAACTTAAAGTTGCTGGGATTAGGTCTAAATAGAGTTTAATTGGTTATTAATAAGAACTTAAACACCACCTTTTAATAGACTTAGTTGACTAGACCTAATTCTAATTGGATTCAAACCAACTTAAAGTTGCTGGGATTAGGTCTAAATAGAGTCTTAATTGACTCAAACTCTTACAATTAGGTCTCAAAAAGATACCTTAGGCTAACCTAATCAACTAGGGTTATAATTAACTGATTTACTATCCTAATTAGAGTCCTAATCCAACGTGAACTCTAGGGCAACTCTCAATTTCGGGATTTTACAGCATGGTTAAGCCGGAAGGTCGATCAATGGGGTCCCATAAAAATGGGAAATGTTGGGTTCGTCAGTTTTTCTGTTTCTCACCCCTAAGATGTAGTGAGGCTCCACTGATGAACGTTTTTGCATTATGATGTAGTTCCACGATGATGGCGGATAACATAAAAAAGTAGGGTCTGAATTAATGGTTAAATGTTATGTCTATCTTCTATGACATCTATTTTTACCTGTGGAATTGTTGGACCATCAAGAACTTCTATGTAAGATGTATGTTTTATCACAAGAAATATTGTATTTTATAATAATAATACTCAAATCTCCAAAATAGCTCTAAATGTATAATATACTAGGAAGAACATCATCATAGTTGTGAAAGTATCGGTTGGGGGCCGTTGGGCAGCCTCATGTTGTGCTACAATATGTGAGAAACATGTTGGATGCGTGGCCGTGGTCATGCCTGTCGGGTGTTGGTTCGCTTTTGGGATAGCTTGTGTTTGACTTGACATTCGCATGAGCTTATTCGAGAAACTTATGTCGCTTCATTTTCACAAGCTCTCGTAATAGATGTAGGATGGTTGGTAACAAGGAAGTGAGATCGTTCCTTTGATGGTTGCGTATTTTGATAGAAATTAAATTAGGGTTGTTTGCATATAGATACCTACACTATAGCAATATTGCGGAAAACTACCCGCATTATTAAAATTGCCACCGGTACTTCCATTTATCCACTTCATTGCAACTCACTACCCTAATTTAGTTGTCATTCTATTCAATCGGTCTATATAGAATATTTTGGGAATATTTCCTCGAGTAGATGTTGACTAGGACAAAATGACCAAATTGCCTTTATGTTAAGCAATCATTTCTTTTACCACCATCCTATTAAAATATCTTTATTATGATTACCATTAGATTATTAAGGCGTCCCACCATCAACCCCATTATCACCACCAACACCTCCAACGATCCAGCAATCACACCCAAGGATTGCCACGTCGGTCTTACCACCAGTACGTCCCATGCCAGTTCCAAAGGCTCAGCATGGCCATTGTTCTAGTATTTTTCCTCCTTTTTTGCTTCAATTGGAATTTTTTCAAGATAAACAATATAATTAGCAATTAAAACTAATATTCACTCGTATTCAATATCTACAATTGGCCAAATATCATCTCTTATATCATAGTAGAGTGAAAATATAAAGTACTAGTATAGTACATTTCATGAAACATGATAAATAGTTCAATACATCTCTCAAAAGAGTACACGCACCAAAGCTCTCTTAGACTAACCATAATTCATCATTCAGTGGTCTCATGTAAATGTTCCTAGTGGAACTCAGGTGTTGCAGATATTAAGCGAAAGTCATATAAGATGAATAATAGGCCTCGAACTCTCTGATGAGCAATGATACTTTGCAGCATCATGCTCGAAATCTATGACATTTTCAGGAGCATGTATAGTCACCACATCAATCTGTTGTGGTTGGTATGGCTTGTAGATACCAGGATAGCCATATGAATATCCGGCACTACCGTATGAAGCAACTGATCTAGTATCTTCAAAAATACCATGCATGAAGGTAGGCTTCTGTGGCTGCTAAGGTTGGCTGATGTAATTAGAATATTGGGACGTAGCGTTATTGTCCTAGTCATATCACTCCATAAAAACCATGCTAGTATGAAGGGGCAGAGGAAGGTAAACTGATCTCTACATCTATCGCTGCCAGTTCATCGCGCATGTGTACTCATGCTGAGTCCCTCCACTTGCGTCGCCCTTGCCCTTTCTTTTATGCGTCTAGCCCTAGGCCTCTAAACGTCTTCTATCATTATTACTGCCTACTCATGGTCATAAAACTGCTTCTCGGTAAACTATACACCTCTTTGGGACTTTGTTGCGGGGATCATCACCCAATTGTTTTCGTCTCTGAAGAGGATGACTCGCTCTCACCAGACCAAGTCTCAACATCTCCAATATCCATGGGAATTCAAAATCGAAGTCTTGCGATTGTAGATGGATGAGAACTAGCAGCTCGTCCCCATTGGTCTCTAAACACCTGGCTCGTATGACCTTTTCTACCTCTAGCACCCTGCATGAGGTTTTCAATCCCTCTATCATCATCCTCAGGTCTCGGCTCACTCGGTCTGGCAGGTGGTCTACGCGAACTCTCAACAACTCTATGTGATCCTACTAGAAGCCAAGCACCCATGTTCTCTCCCTTCTCTCCTCTCTCCCCCCTTTATTTCCTCTCTTGGCTTTCTCTTTTCATTCACCTTCCCTGCAGTGGCCTTCTCATCCTATCCTCCTTTTCCACTCTGTCCTCCTTTTTCTCTCTCCTCCTCCTCTTTCCCAAAATGGAAGTTGAATATATTCGAATTTGGGGGTCATTGGAGGATTTCTACTTGATTTCAGTTTATTCTACTTTACAAGGATGTATTGATGATGAACTCTTGGGATTATGTCAATTCAATTTTCATGTATTTGAATTTAGGGTTTTCTAATAAATTATTGAATTATATTTTGGGAATTTGAATATATGCTGATTTATTTTCTCTTCAGATCATGTTCAATGTTTTTCTTTTTAAATTGAGAAAAATGATGGGCGTCCAAGGAACAAGTAGTACATTTTGTATTGGAATTTGAATAGGTATCCTCACGTCTCGTGCCCGAGATTTACATATCTCGGGATGGGGCGTGACAAGTTCTCTCTTATTTTCTCCTCTATATCCGGCTGTACTCTTCCTTCTGTCCTCCCCTCTCTTTTTCTCCTCCTCTTTCCTTCCTCCCCTCCATCCCTTCTCTATTCTTTCCTTCTTCTTCCCTTCTCTATTCTTTCCTTCTTCTTCCCTTCTCTTCTTCCCTCTTTCTCTACTCCTCTGCTTCGCCACTCTCTTCCCCACCCCCTGTTTATAGCAGCGAGGCCCCAACAGCATCTCAATTGCTGCATTATTATGATTCAATAATGGACCTAAAGTGCTAGATGCTAGATCCGGTACATGCCGGTCGAATCTGATAAGCACCGGCCCATACTGGTTCTCACCGATTTACCCCCAACCCGATACCGAGTGTGATTTCCAACTCGATGAGCCATAAGGTCAGCAAATACCAGCCTGGTATAATACATACCAGTAGGCAAGCACAGACTTCCGCCAGCGCCACGAAGCTCTTTTGAGCTAACTCAGGATCGGCATTGGATTTGTGCCAATACAAGCATCGTGCCAATAATTACGATACATATGGTTCATGCCAGTAACATGCCGACAAGCATGACAAGGTAGTAAGCTTTTTGCCATGTTACAACATTATCGTGGATACCACAATGGTATTTTTAAGTGTTAATCCAATTCTAGCAACTCATTTTAACTGCAATGTTGTCAGAAAATGATTTTTTGTGTCCTCTCTTTCAGGCAATATATGTTCAGAAGCAGCATTGATACTCTACTTCTTTGAAGTTATGCAATTTATAGTTACTTTTGTTTTTGTTAAAGTGAGTAGAAGTTATAGCTTCTTAATATCTTTGATATCCATGGTATGAAGTTGAATGTAACACTGGAACTTAAGTTCTAGATGCTTTTGTACTAGGCAATCCTATATAGATTGATCTGTCATATACCAGGCATGATTATGTATCTAGTGTGTCATTATTCAGTTACTAGGTGATCTGATTTAATTTCAGGTTGCGCGACATTATTGTGTTGACCATGAGAATCTTCCAGGCTAAGGTATGTTTTGTCCCTTGACCTTGTTTTGATATATATCTGAAAATATCTTGTCAGTGAGGCACCATAGATTGTACACTATGAAACATGATCTCGATATGGTGAAGACGTCTGTGTTCTTTTCCTATTGAATCCTTGATAAATAGACATGAGAAGGGAAAGCTTGATTCTATTTTTAGGATTCTAACATTAAAGGAGCAGAACTATATCAAATTAGTTTTTTCTTCTAATTTAGTGCTAGACAGCTAGTTGTCACTTCAATTATTGAATGAAATCAATTCTGACATATACAACCCTGTTAAAATCTGGAACATAATGGTATGTTATAAGGATTAGGACTAAGCAAGTTTTCTTGTTAACTTCATTATTAGACTATAGGCATGGTTCTTGGAGCTCAGTATTTTTTGTCATCTTCTATTCTGTTATTTGCTCATCTGTGCACATGAAATAGATCTTCTCTGTTATTCTGAACATTTTTTAGGGTGTTTACATTTTCAAAGAGAACTCAAGTGATCAATTGTTAACTGAAAACCAGAAAGGGATCTTTGTTTGGCGAATATGATGAAGAGAAGCATGTTAACACCTTGTGATCCACCTAAGATTTATTAAAAATTCTATTTGCCAGCTTGTGGAGGAAGATATTGTTGGTGTCCTTCAAATGCTGAAATTATAGAGCTAGCATTTGAAACTACTTCTTCCATTGTGTAACATGTTCTTCTTATCCAATCGTTTAACTTTACAAACCTCATTCGTATTTACTTCCTACTCTTAAAAGAGGCTGTGACGTTATTTACTTAGACAAGATTATACTAATGCAGCCTCAGCTTGTCCATATGTGGATGATGACCATGTTATATCCCCTATTAGCTTACATTGACATGATTCCAAACATTTTACAACAATCACTTCACATACCTTAATTCCAGCAAATGATCTTAATTTGTTGTTTTGCAGGCTTTGGATGGCAAAAAGAAAGCCAAGGTGTAGACACTTTCTCGAAATTTTGGTGACAATTCATCCTGGTAGAATTCTACCACAAGTTGTAATTGGTGTATGTTGTTCATGCATGTAAATAGAGCACATCCCATATTGATTTGTATACTGAAGTAACTGAACAAATAAACCCTGCATGACTTTTTCTCCAGGTCGATAGTGAATAAGGACAATTGTTTCCTTTTTCCTACATGGGTTATTCAATTCATCCTGTACTCGGATCTCCGAGATAAATCTAAACGTTTTATCATATTAGAGTTCCACATTCATGAGATTACGGTGATACTTCGTTGCAAAATCTCAGTTTTTGTGGGGTTACTCATCGTGTACTAATAGAAAGGTTTTGAGTAGTTTGAATCATGTCTCAGTTGTGTTTGGATGGTGCCCAATTATTTCTATCAAAACTTTGATGGGCTAGAAGTGTGGAAACTGCTTCTTTATGGTTTAGAGCAGTATAGTACCTACGGGCTACGGCTAGATGATAAACTGATGGAAACTCAAATTCTAAAATTAAGGGCCCTGTGTGCTATGATCAATAGAGGAGTATAATCCAAGTCTGAAATAGAAAGAATCAGGCAGATTGCTGAGGGCCAAATCTCAATCGAAGCAGAGGGAAAAAAGCACATATCTTCTGTCGGTAAAAAGCACAACATATAATAAATGTACACATTAAGCATTTCATGCCGGAGAAAAAGTTTCATACAGAATTGCAACAAATCATCTTGATACAGTTATCTTTCTTCATTGTAAATCCAAACTGACAAGGGAAGCAGCGGACTGGAGGAAGTGGGATAAGAATGTGAGAGAGAAAGAGGGAGAAAGAAAGGCAGACTAGTTTTGCTTGGCATAGAATGAGCAAAACTTCATAACATCTTAGATCAGCTTCCGGTCTTCAACTCTTCATACGATTGCCTAACCCGTACGTGGAGCTATGACGGCGACTGTGACTGCTGGAACAATGGGAGTGTGATCGGCCGCCTGGGTTTGGAGGGCCTCCTACAGCGGCGAGAGGACCTCCGACTAGCAAAGAGTTGAGAAAATCTTATAAAGCTGCTGCTGCAAAACTGAAACCAAAGCCATGGGATGGTGACGCCGGAGGAGAGGGCGCGGCTGGGGCCGCTATAATGCAGATGAAGTCTATTTGGATGATAATCTAATGGACCGGTGTTGCAAAGGCTGGGAATATGCATTGTTTGGCAGGTTTCTAAGTGGCCGCGTTCACCTCAAAACTCTGAAACTCAAGCTCTCGATGCTCTGGGGTATGTCGAAGAGCTTTAATGTCATTGACATGGCCGGTGGGATATTCGTATTCGTATCATGTCCTTTCGAGAGGTTCGTGGTCGGTCAATGGCTTTCATGTTATCGATGATCCGGTGGGAAGAGGATTTTTATCCAGAGGCCTCAGACTTCACCAAAGCCCCCGTTAAAGTCCGGATTACTAAGCTTCCAATCGAGAAGGTTGATAGGGAGGTGGTGCTGAAAATTGTAGCTTCGATTGGTCTTCCACTAGAGGTGGATGTGTTCACGATGGATGCTGCCGGAGGGAAGTTTGCTAGAGTCACCGTGGAGGTAGATCTGAGTCGGCCGATTTGTCTGGGGATCACTGTCAATAGCCGGAGGGGACCTCGTTATGTGCCCTTTATTTATGAGCACATCACCATCTGTGCAAGGTGTGCATGCATTAGCCATCATGATAGTGCTTGTTTGATGAAGAAGGAGGATATTATGCTACCAGTGCCGATGTCGGTCAATAAAGGGTACGCCAGAGGGCAGTGGGGGTACGGCGGAGGCCGGTGGCGAGGGGATGGTTGATGGTGTGGAAGCCACGAAGGTTCAGGAAGATGGCGTACCTGGTGGATCTGTCGAGGAGGGCTTGATAGACGTCAAGAATCCGGCTGTGGTTGTTGTCGCCGCCGGTGAGAGTGGCACGTCATTCGGTGGGGCGGGTTGGATTTATTGCCTAAAAAGCCCCCTCATGATCTCTAATAGCGGACCGAGACCCATGTCAATATCTTTTACAGATTCGGACCCTAAAGCTACTTAATTTCAAAATTACCCTTCAAATTCAGCCAAGTAAATGACCATCCAATCGACATCCCCACTATCCCACTTGAGATGACATCATCATCATTACATGGGGCACTTGGCGTGTTTTTATTGGTCCACGCCAGATTTAAATATATATAAAAAAAGAAAACATCCCATCGCAAGTGAGAGGAGACGCTGTCACTCACCTCCTCCTCCTTCCCGCCAGTAGATGTTTCTGCCCACCAAAATCCATGCCGGTACTTACACCTTCACCCGCTTCATCTCCTTCCCATGGTCATCGCCTTCTCCCCTTCACCTGCTTCACCT
Source organism: Narthecium ossifragum (assembly GCA_963920575.1). Lineage (NCBI taxonomy): Eukaryota > Viridiplantae > Streptophyta > Magnoliopsida > Dioscoreales > Nartheciaceae > Narthecium > Narthecium ossifragum. The sequence goes on from OY986966.1 coordinate 23,201,421, forward strand.
GCTTCATCTCCTTCCCATACTCCCTTTCACCTGCTTCACCAGCATCCTTGCATGGCAGTCTTCTCCCTTGGAGATAGCAGTCTTCTCCTTTGGAGGAAGACATGGATGTAGAGATGAGAAGCATTAAGCTGCATCTCCACTACAATGGGCAGGCCGTTTGCAATGACGGACTGCCATACTATTACGGTGGATCTTCCGATATCGAGGAGTTTTCGTCCAACCTAACACTCGCCGAACTGAAGTCTCGCTTTTACCTTTTGAGCAATCTGACTCCAAACGATGTGGAGATGTTTCTAAGCTACGAGATACCCGACGATCCGTATAAACCATTTACTCGCCTAAACAACGAGGAAGACATGGATCATCTCTTCATCCTTCTCGGACGACCATTGTGTCAAGTACTTAGAGTCTTCGCGTCCACAATACAATCATATAACCCTGGGTATGCCTCTTGTGCACTGTGCGCATGAAATATTCATGTCCTCTTTCTAATGCTATCCTGCATGACTCAGTTCTGACAGAGCCGATTCGGTGTGTGAGAAGGCACGTAAGCGCCGCGGCTTGCTCAACATTGACCTGAACATACCCATCGAGCCAGATCTCAGTGAAGAGGATGAACTACAACGCATTGTCGAAGATATGTGGATAAACGGACTCACACCGGAAGCTGATGGGTAAGTAGCAGAATAGCGAGTATTTTATTAATACACGTGGTTTCGAAAACAATTGTACGTGCTCTAAATTATATTCATGTGTACGAAATTTTATATATGCGTGTATAAACATTTTACACGTATATCTTGTTTACATGCTTGCAACGTTGTTGTCATGCGCATAAATAGTTTAGACTCGTGTTAAATAGTTGTTACTCGTATTAAATTGTCGTGTATAAATACGAGCGCGTTTCTTCATTGCCACTAATGTTGAAGTAAGACTTGACCCAATTGTATGCGCAGCTATGTAGATGGGCTTGTTGTAGACACATATGATATGTACGATGACATATATTTCACCCAAGACTGGTTACATGACAGCAAGTGTGAGGAGCCGCATGATGTGTTAACAGGCGTTGAAAAAGATGAGTACATTTTGAACTCCGAAACACCGGAAGCTCGAGCAATCTACTTTTTGAATGCCCCGGAACCATATGTTGGGGAGAGGTACCCCAATAAATCAGAACTGAAGATGGCGCTAGCAAGATACGCCATAACACGTCGGTTCGAGTACAAATTGAAGAAGTGCAAGGGAGATAAGGTCCTCGCACGTTGCATCCATACGGGATGTTCATGGAAGATCATAGGTAGAAGAGTTTCCGGAGTACCTACTTTTCAGATAACCATATTCATCAAAAAACACACGTGCAACAGACCCTCAATCGGGCACGGCCACAAGCAACTAACGTGCCCCTTTATCGCCGAGGAGATCAAAGAGCAAGTTGCTGCTAATGAAAAATATAGCGTCAAGAGGATTGTCACTGATATTGTCAAAAGATACGGCGTGTGTGTGTCATACTGGAAGGCATATCGTGCGAAGCAGAAAGTGAAAATAAAGGTAAGCATATAATATAGTACAAGCACAGAATGAGCTACACGTATATTTCAATGTATATTTTTTTATACTCGTCCATTATCAAGAGTGACAAAAAATACAACAGTGGTTACACACAAATGTCTTGTATAGGTTAGTACACGTATAATTGCACGCATATTTTATAATACAAGAGCGGTGTATAAAATGTACAACGCACAAAGGGTTGTGTATAGGTATAGGTAAGCACACGTATATTTAGGTCCTTCTTTACCCTGATATTTATTTATATACGTACTTTATATATGTGTATGAAAAATTGCTTATGTTGCCATGTTTATCGTGTAAACAGATACATGGCACATATGAAGACTCGTACAACATGCTCAGACCTTATTTGCGGGAGTTGATGATGAGGGATCCCAGAACAGTAACGTCTCTCCAGGTGGATTCGTGCAGCCATTTTCAACGGCCGTTCTGGGCTTTTGGTGTGTGTATACATGCATTCAAAATTTATTTGAGGCCCGTCATTGGGATAGACGGGACATTCTTGACCGGAAGGTATCCAGGGACGATATTTATCGCCATCGGAATGGACGCCAACAATCACATCCTCCCTATAGCCTTCGGCGTGGGTGAAAAAGAGTCTGGAGATTCTTAGAAATGGTTCCTCGTACGCCTCCGTGCATGCATCAGTCCATTCAAGCCTTTGACCATAATCTCCGATCGCCACAAAGGCATACTTAAGGCCGTTGAGGATGTTTTTCCGGAAGCAAAACATGGATACTGCATGGTCCATTTGTCACGGAACCTGGTTAACGCAGTAAAGCATTCTGCTCCATATAACAAGTTTTGGGTTGTCGCACGTGCGTTTACAGAACTGCAATTCACACGGATAATGGATCAGATGAAGCAAATGCATCCGGAACAATACAACTACATTCAAGAGATCCCCGTAGAAAAGTGGACAACGCACTGCTTTGCAGGAAGAAGATACAACATGTTGTCAACTAATATGGTTGAGAGCTTCAACGGTGTATTGAAGGGCGTAAAAGCACTTCCAATCCAATTCCTCATAGAAACAACGCGTCGGAAGGTGGCGGAATACTTTTTCTTGCGAAAGAGGGAGGCAGCAACCATGGAGAGCACTCTCACCCCATGGGCGGAGAACGAACTCCTACTTGCCAAGGAAAAAGGACGGCATATGACCGTCGCGCCATCGAGCATGACAGACTTCCAAGTCCGGTATGGTGAAGCATACTACGTGGTGAACTTAGAAAGACGTCAATGTTCTTGTAGGGAATGGGATGTGCTTGGAATACTATGCCCACATGGTTGTGCAGTGTTTATGTGGCAGCGGTTGTCCGAGTACGAGTACTGTGAGGAGTGGTTTACATCCGATAATTATAGAGATTGCTACGATGATGTGGTCTACCCTACCGCGTCACAAGAGTTTTGGCCAAAGGGCGCTTGTGAGGACCCGTCCCTCTATTCCTGTGGCTCGTTGTTGACCGCAAGGGAAATTTGGTAAAATTGCGCCTTGTTGGTTTGTTTCACACCCGTGTGTGCACACACAGGCCTTGTTTTGGTGTATGTGTTTGAATAGGATGGTTAGGTGGACCCCGGGATCGAGAGATCCGAAATTGGGCTTGAACAAGGGCCCAATTTCCCTTCCCAGCGCAGGTTGGATCGATCCGAACTCCACTTCGGATTGATCCAAGGTGGAGTTCGGATCGATCCGACTCGCACTGAGGCGTCTGTATAAGAACAGACACCGTACCTCCTTCTTCTTTTCTTCCCGATCTCGCCGCGTCTGAGCTCGTTTCCGGTGATTTCTTGGAAGGAGATAGGAAGATCCAAGGCGTTGCTTCGTGGATTGAAGCAGCTCTTGTGAGGTAGGGTTCCTACCTATGGTATACTTGGGTTTTCTCATATTTTCCGTTCATTTCACCGGACTTTGGATGTATTTTGTGTAGATTCCCTGCATAGGCGATGTTTTTCGGTTTTGAAGCCATGAGTAGCTTCGTGGGCATCGGCTCTACCAACTCACCAAGTTTGGTGAAGTTTGGCTCAGTTTTCCGGCTGTGATCGCCGTCAGAAGCTGGCCGGAGGGTCGGGTGGGATCGATCCAAAGGTGTTGGATCGATCCGAGCCTGTTCGTTAGTGGGAGTCAGATCGATCCAAGGTGCTAGTTGGATCGATCCAACTTGTCCCAGGAACAGTGCCTGAGGGTGGCACTGCGCGGCTTTCCTTGGTCTTTCTTAGCCGGATCGATCCAAGGGCTAGTTGGATCGATCCCAAGGTTAGCTGGATCGATCCGAAGGCCGAGTTGGATCGATCGACCTTGTTTGTTTTCTTTGTTTCTCCCTAGCCGGATCGATCCAAGGGTGAGTTGGATTTGGATCGATCCAAGCGCTAGTTGGATCGATCCAAGGCCAGTTCGGATCGATCCAAAGATGTTGGATCGATCCAACTTGTGCCAGAATGCCTGTTTGAGGCTGTTTTGCCTGCGGGGCTTCATATACATGCGATTTTAGCGGTTTTGGCCGCGGGGCTTGCTATGATGGTTTTGTGTACAACTTTCTGGCATGTTTAGTAGTATTGTTATAAACTGTTGTTTGTTTACAGCTTTGTGGTTGAACCGGGAGAGTGGTGACTTCCGGGATTGTGTAGTATAAATGTGATATCTGTATGCCCTTTACATGTATACCCTTTACTGCTTTGTGGTGAACCGAGGGAGTCATGACCCTCGGGAGTGATTAGTATAAATGGGCCGAAGGTGTGCCCTTGTTGTGATGCTTGTTGATATTGTTATATCACTTGTCTACTTACTGTTTTATATGTGCATGTTGATATTGCTATGTTTGTCTGTTTCTCTTGTGCGTTAGAGGCATGATAGGCTAGGCGTGGGTCGGGATCTGTCCCTAGTACTCCAATATCAACTGCTAAGTGGTGGCTATCGTTACCCTGACATGGGTTATCCTACATGGGCTGAGGTTCTCCTTGTTTGTGGCGAGAGAGGTTTGTGTTACGAGCGGTCTACTCGTGATCCTCTCGTAATGGGTCTCTACTGCTCCAATTGATCAGAATCGCCCTGATCGGACTTGATGGAGTCCAATTGGCTGATTTGGCTAGCTGGATCAGATCTGGCTTGAGCTGGATCGGATCTGGCTGAGCCTGATTGGATGGGACTTGATTGGGTCAAGTCTGAATTGATCTGGATCAGGTTAACCAGGTTCAATTGGCTGGATGTGGCTGAGTCAGTTGGTTGGCTGAGTCTGATTCAAGCTGGCTTGGTTGAGCCAACTTGGTTGGGCTGAACCGGACTGACTGGATCTGAAGGCTGACGTTCGCTGGAGTGGATCGCCGGTGTAGGGACGGCGACGGTGGTCGGGACAGTAGCAGGGAAGGTCGCTGACGTGGCGGAGAGAGAAAGTGACAGGGAGAAAGAAGATGAAGGTGAAGGCGATGCCGGCTGCGGAGAAGATGACCGACGGGGAAGAAGGTGGATCTATGGTGGATAACTGGTGGAAGCTATATTATCTCTACTCCTATGATATTCTACTCCTATGATAATCTATCAACTATTCTTAATCATTCATCTCATGCATAACCTAATACAAACTAATGAGGTCCTTTTATAGAGACCTTGACATAGTCCTAATCCAACAAGAAAACCCCCTTGCTTAATTAGCAAGTAATAAGGTGTCAAACTCAACTCAACTTCCTAACTCAAATATCAACTAGGACTCAATTAAATATAAAAGACTAATGATAAAAACTAATGATAAATACTAATTAAATACTCTAGTTTGAACTAAGGAAGACCAAGTCAAACTAGGAAAGAGGCTGAACCAGTTTGGTTCCTCTTCTAGGTTCGGGTCCAGTTGGTCGAGTCGGATCGACTCGTATCAGTTTGCATGGGTAGGAACCCTAGGGGGGTAACGATGGGACTTGTGGGCTCCCTGTTTGGGCTGAGCTTTTGATTTGGAGTTTAGGGGTTGTATTGACTCTGTGCTTTGAGTGCTGGGAGATGGTTGTCGTAACCACGGTTGTTCAGCCAAGTGTGGAGGTCCCGCTTGGAGAGGGATGTCCTACTGGTAGCGTCATTGCCCACCCTGTGTCAGGGATTTTCGGAGGAGGCCCACCCTTGAACAGTGGTCGTCGGAGGGACGAAATGAGGACAGGCACCCTTCGGGTTATTGACGAGATTTATGGGGTCCTTGGCAGGCCTCAGTGCTTGGCACAAAGTAATACGGTTGGTGTCGCCTTGCTTGTGAGTGTCGTAGAGTAGAACCCTGCTGAGCTTTGGCTCATTCCTACCTGGACCGTGTTGTTTGTAGGTGCAGGTACCAGCGCTTCTCCGATGGGCCCCTGTGTTCGTCCTGCGGTAGCGCGTCGCCAGCCAACCATGTCTGAGGGCCAGGAGGGCTTCTGTTGCGTTTTTTGCGGAGACCCCTAGCGATGAAATTTCTTTTGTTATTTGTAAATGTTGTAAATTTGTATAACTCTGATGTATATGATATTTTGATCTAGTAGATGTTAACTTTACTTCCGCCTTTTGTTTATTGTATCTGTCTCCGCCTGTTGGTTGTCAGTAGATGTAGGTTTCCCCCCCTCGTGTCCCGGTCCATATGGGTTTTCTGGGCCGGGGCGCGACAGCGCTAGTGATGATCCCATCATCTACCCACCCAACTGCCAAGTCAAGAAAGGTAAGAGGAGGAAGAGAAGGCTACCCTCACAGGGCGAGGCACAGTCGAGGCCAATGCGAAGATGCTCAAGGTGTAAAGTTCTTGGCCATAACAAAAGGACTTGTCCGGCACATGTTCCTCCGGTTAATGCACGTCATACTACAACACCTATTTCGTCATGATGGCGATGTGCGTATATGATAAGTCACAAAATATACATAATTCACCCATTCAACTGGGCTTTGTTAGCTCTCAAGCAATGCATTTTTAATATCTTTTTATATGGTTTCAGGTACAAGAGCTTACATAGAGAGTTGGATTGATTTCAAGCCAAAAAGACATCATTTATTCAGATTCAGCTTAATTTGGATCGATCCGGACATTTTGGATCGATCCCGACCCTTTTTCCAGAAAGCCATACTTTTTATTCCATGTTGAATCGATCCAGATTCTTAATGGATCGATCCCAATATCTTCTCCTAGAGAGCTTGGTACAAAATGGATCGATCCAAACCGTCATGGGATCGATCCATATTTCTTGTCCCAAGAGCACTTATTCTTGGGTACAAATTGGATCGATCCACATTTAAATGGGATCGATCCATATTTTCTTCCCAGAAAGCTATGATCTTTTGCTCATCTTGGATCGATCCAAGCCTACTTCGGATCGATCCAAGATCGCTGACGGTTATAAATGGACGGCTCGGATCTAATCCGAGGATCCACGACAGTCTATAAATAGGGGTTTTGGCTCTAATTTGAGGGGCTTTTTCTCCCTCTTGTTCCCTCTCTTGACAGCTTTCTTCCCTCCTCTATATTCTTGAGATTTCTCCTTTCATTCATAAGGATTTAGGGCTCAAAAAGGTGGAGATCAATGGAGAAGATGGGTGAAACCTCTCCCCCCATGGATCGGCCAACCAAGATGAGTAGCTAACTCCTCATCCTTGGGAATTCTATGATGTCTTAGGTCTTTCTTCTAGATTTCTCTTGTAATCTTTGATGTAATAACGTTTGTGAGATGGATTCTTTGTATGAATTCGGATTCAATTCCTTATTTCTTCAATAAAGTCTACTCTTGAATGGTTTGAGTATCTATATTTGCATTTAATTGCTCAAGAATTAGGTGCATGCTAGATATTTGATGAAATCTCTCAAAGAGTAGGTTATGCTAGAACCATAGCCCACTCTTGACCTAAAGATAGGATGTTGAGGTACTAGAACCACCCCAAGCCAAAGCTATCCTACTTACCATTCTTGACAAAGATGGAGGATTAGATTGAGGTATTAAACCCACCTCAATCCAAAACCTTAGTCATACAAAGCCTTGACTACTTGCCAACAATAGGACCTTAAGCCGGCGATTGTTGAGCTATGATCGAATTAAAGCCTCGATCATGGATATTCACCTTGTAATTCACGCGATGAGATGATCCTCACCCGACGTCTCATTAGCGACGAGCGATACTAATCCTACGCTCGTCGATATCCAATTTCGATCATCTCACTTAGATGTTATTCATCTTGATACATAGAGAATATATTTAGATCCTAATTCGGATTAGAATTCCCTAGGACGTCTTTCTCGATAAATCTCTTAGCGTTAATTGATTTTATAATACTTTAGTTTAAACAACTTTAAAATCAATCCAATTGTTTCCAACTATTGTAGAGATTATATTGCATCTACTAATTCAACCATCCAATTCTCCGAGGATTTGACCCGTACTCCCATTAACTACGTTGTAGTTAACTAGTAGTTCGGTAAATTTGTTTTGTCCACCTTTGACATAATTAACGACACATTTCAAGGCGAGTCAGTATACCATGTGTAGGGTTCCTGATAAGACCAACAATGTTCGGCCTGACAAGCACCTATTTGTGGACCTTTGCATGTTTTGTGTGGTATTTAAGCATGCATAGAAAAATATACGCTGTTAAATGTACCTGTACATGTCCTTATTTACCTGTATTTTTGAAGGTATAGACGTGCCCTGAAGTGAAAGTTTTCACTTGTACAGATTTCATTTCAACGAGTATTCTACATGTACCTGGACAGTTTTAACTGATCCATATTTCATTTCAACGAGTATTCTATATGTACCTGTACAGTTTCTCCTGGTACAGATTTCATTTCAACGAGTATTCTACATGTACCTGGACGTGTATTTATAAGCAAGGGAACATATTTCATTGCAGCGAAACATGTAAAATTTGATATACGTGTAATAAAAGCATGTATTCAAGGTATAAATCATGACATGGGCCACATGACTTGTTTTCATTGTTTTCATTGGTACTTACACCATTCTCATCTCCTTCTCCCCTTCACCTGCATCACCTGCTTTCTTTTATCCATCCAAGCTTGTAGGCTCTATAGGTTGGCACGATGGCGGCTGCGGGGTAGGCGCTGGCAGATCTGGCTGAGGGGTAGGCAGCGCTAGCAGATCTGGCTGCGGGGTTGGCGGCATTGGCATCACCGGCTGCGGGGTAGGCGACACTGGCACATCTGGCTGCGGGGTAGTCGGCACTGGAAGATCTGGCTGCGGGGTAGGTGGCACTGGCAGATCTCTCCCCACTTGTCCGCCATGCATGACTAAAATTAAGGCAATCTGTGCACGGAATGCCGCCGTGTTAAAATAAATACTTGAGTATATACATCGTGTAAAAAAATTAAACTGGTAAAAGTCCAAGTTTTATGCACGTGTATAAAAAAACACAAACGTATAAAGTACGTGTATGAAAAACAAAAGGGATGGTGGCCTAGTTGTCCTCACCTGTCCTCGCATAGCCGACATGTCGCGCTAGGTGAAGTTGAAATTGTACCAAGGGAGGCCTTGTTGTATGCACTCTTCATATTTCAATAGAAACACGGCACAGTCGAGTCTACCAATAACAAAATACACGTAATTAGCAGATGAGAGAGGCAGCATGAAAGTGTGCTTTCAGTTTGAGTGTCCTTACGATCCACGCTGGATGGGTATATCACACGCCCGTTCTAACTTCCAGCCCCCTTTTTGCATGCCTGCGTCATATAAGTCGAGCAACCACGTATCCAACACCTTTTTGACCCATTCTGACATTTCGGCTGCAGCGCGGTCGTACTCTGGAGCCGAGGATGATGTGTAATGCTTGGAAACACCACCATGAAGATCCATGACGAGCAGGTGCCAATGGTCGCTTGTGTACAGCGGAATGGGTTCTCCCAGGTTCGCTGCTCGATTCATCTATAGGATTGTATACACGCGACAAATAAAATAATACATGTATATAATGACACATATTAACGGGAAGAAGCAATGATACGATGTTAACAATGAGCATAAAAGATGCGCAACACAGCGGGTAAAACAATGCATGAAACAAAATAACATGACTTCATATCATCTGCTATAAAAATATACCCGATGTTAACAACGAGCATAAAATAGTACGCAGTAGGGCAGGTAGATAAATAACGAGCACAACATACCAACACATATCATCGAGTATAACCATATACCCGATGATAACAACGAGTATAAAAAGTACGCCATATAGCATGGAGAAAATTTGCGACCACAAAATACGAGTTAATACCATCGGGTATAAAAAGATACCCGATGTTAACACCGAGCATAAAAGGTCCGCAAAACAGCAGGTGGAAAAATGGCGATCACAAAATACCATGAGTTAATATCATCGGGTATAAAAATATACGTGATTTCAAGATAATCAATGGGCGAAAGTGTGGTCAACGACTAAAAAAAACACCGGAATAAGGGTTAGAGTAAGGTAAACGATGGGAATGATCCATAGAAGGAAATAAATGGAGATTCCTCATTGCAATAAGGGTTTGTAGGTGTTCTTCTACACACTAGGGTAGAATAAAGATACCTACCATTGGGTTTGGGTTGAAGACTTTGGATTTTCTCGGCCGCTATTACAATGGCTGTTTCCATGGCTTTGGCAAACGCATTCGAGAGTACTCCCTCCATTTCTTAGGCAATTGGGTGGACTCCAACTTCGGGCCGTAAGGTATGGCGACCGCCGGAGAAGACTCGGAAACACCGTCGGAGAAATGTAGGGGGGGTTTCAAGGATCGGGAGAAGAAACACCGGGCTAGAAATACTCGACGATCCGCCAGAGAAGACTCGGAAAGACCATCGGAGAAACGCAGGGGGGGTTTCAAGGATCAGGAGAAGAAACACCGGGCTAGCGATAGGATGCTTCTTTTTACGGGTAGGAGTTAATACCCGTCGTTGAAGTCCGATTTTGGCGCGAGGGGCAGCCATTTCACATCGTCACGCCGCGTCTTCTCTGACGCGCCGTACAGCCGGCGAATGGTAGCGTGCCATCTGGCCACTACCATACACTCTCGAGTGCCCTCTCGAGTCTCGCGCCGGTTCAAATGCATCGGACGACATATGAATCGCATGGCCATTAATGCCAGGGGCAGTTTTGGGATTATGTAGGTTTGGGGTCCGAATGTGCAAAAGATATACGTGTAAAATGTTTATACACGCATATATAAAATTTCGTACACGTGGATATAATTTAGAACACGTACAATTGTTTTCGAAACCACGTGTATTATTAAAATACTCGCTATTATGCTACTTACCCATCAGCCTCCGGCGTGAGTCCGTTTATCCACATATCTTCGACCGTGCGATCCAGTTCATCCTCTTCACTGAGTTATGGTTTGATGGGTATGTTCAGGTCAATGTTGAGCAGGCCGCGGGGCTTACATGCCTTCTCACGCATCGAATCGGCGCTGTCAGAACTGAGTCATGCAAGATAGCATTAGAAAGAGGACATGAATATTTCATGCGCACAGTGCACAAGAGGTGTACCCAGGTGAAGCAGCTGAAGGGGAGAAGGCGATGACCATGGGAAGGAGATGAAGCAGGTGAAGGTGTAAGTACCGGCATGGATTTTGGCGGCCAGAAACATCTACTGGCGGGAAGGAGGAGGAGGTGAGTGACAACCTCTCCTCTCACCTGCGATGGGATGTTTTCTTTTTTATATATATATTTAAATCTGACGTGGACCAATGAAAATACACCAAGTGGCCCATGTAATAATGATGATGTCATCTC
>OY986966.1:23217716-23335141 GCA_963920575.1 Narthecium ossifragum
AGAAAAGGGAGCGAGCCGAGACGACAATCAAAGAGATGGGCCTGAGAGACGCCATGGATACCAGGATTGGAGGGTGGGGTCACAAGGGAATCAGTGGAGGTCAGAAGAGGAGGGTGAGCATCTGCATGGAGATCTTGACACGCCCGGAGCTCCTCTTCCTCGACGAGCCCACCAGCGGGCTTGACAGTGCCGCCTCCTTCCATGTTATGAGCCGCATCGCCGAGCTCGCTCGACGTGAGAACATGACGGTGCTCGCCTCCATCCATCAGCCCAGCAGTGAAGTTTTTGAGCTCTTCTCAAACCTTTGCCTCCTTGCTTCAGGGAAAACAGTTTATTTTGGAGCATCGTGTATAACCAACGAGGTACATATCCTAACAATATATAAGAACATTAGCTTCTTATTGTTGTGTGTAATTCAAATGTAAGCCTGATCGAACTAGTTCTCCTTTCTCTCAGTTCTTCGCTTTGAATGGATTCCCATGCCCGACTTTGAGAAATCCTTCAGATCACTTCCTTCGGACTATCAACAAAGACTTCGATAAGGTTAATTTGCATGCATATATTCTGTCTTTGTTTTTCTTTGTTAAGTTTGTGGATGTAGCTAGATCTTATATGGCGAATGAAGACGTACGTTTGAAAATCTCAATTAGTTATTAGCTTTGTTAATTTATTGTTTGCAGGATATTGAACAAGGCTCTGATGCCCAACCAACAACTGCTGCGAAAGCGATTGAGATCCTTACAAAGTCCTACAAATCATCTATTGCCTCACAAGAAGTTACATCTCACATGGCACAAATATGCAAGACGGTAATTAATTTAAATGACCTTTTAAATTTGCATGTGTTTTACTATCAATATTTGTATGTATCTCCTCTATACATACATCTTGCATGATGCATGCATGAGTGCGCGCATGGGCTAACCTATCATGCAAGTATGTTTCGTTCCTAATTATAGGTTTCTCATCTGCTTGTATAATATATATATATTTCACCTATTCCTTTTGCAGGGAGGAGATTTGGTCAAGAATAGGGATCATGCTAGCTTCTTCACGCAATCATTTGTTCTCACGAGGAGATCATTCGTGAACATGTACAGGGACTTGGGCTATTACTGGCTGCGCTTTGCAATCTATATTGCCCTTTGCCTCTGTGTAGGCACCATTTACTATGATATTGGTCATAGTTACGGTTCAATTCAGGTTAGTTCTCAACAATTAATATTCAATTCAACTACTTATCTAATAGTACCGCAACAATATTGGTTGGACACATGCATGGATTCTGATTAATTTGATCTTAATTTCAGGCTCGAGGAGCTATGCTCATGTTTGTAGGAGCATTCCTTACTTTCATGGCTATAGGTGGATTTCCATCATTCGTTGAGGACATGAAGGTTGGTTGATATCTCTCTCATTCCTAAGGAATTCTAATTTGCTCTTTGGTTATGAACTTTGTTCATATTCTTAATCTTACTTTCCTCCTGTATATATATATGGATTTCCCAATTGCAGATCTTTGGACGAGAAAGACTGAATGGACATTATGGAGTCCTCTCCTTCGTAATTGGGAATACATTCTCTTCGACCCCTTATTTGGCACTTATCTCTGTGATTCCTGGTGCCATGGCCTATTACTTAGTTGGGCTTCAGAAAGAGTTTGGGCACTTCGCCTACTTCGCTCTGGTGTTGTTCATGTGCATGATGTTGGTCGAGAGCTTGATGATGATTGTCGCCAGCATTGTGCCAGACTTCCTCATGGGTATTATCACCGGTGCCGGAATCCAGGGTGTGATGATGCTCAATGGAGGGTTCTTCCGGCTGCCGCACGACCTTCCTAAACCTGTGTGGCGGTATCCCATGTACTACATTGCCTTCCACAAGTATGCCAACCAAGGTTTCTACAAGAATGAGTTCTTGGGCCTCACCTTCCCCAACGAGCAGGCCGGTGGATCGGCTACCATTACCGGTGCAGACATCTTGAGGAATACATGGCAGGTCGAGATGTACTCCAAGTGGATTGATCTTGCCGTCTTGTTTGGGATGGTGGTACTCTACCGTCTCTTGTTCTTCGCGATCGTGAAGATGACGGAGAAGGTGAAACCTATGATTAAGGCTATGTGGAAAAAGTCTCCCTACCAAGCTCCACATGTCTTGGGGTTGCCGGAACCTACAGAAGCCTCGAGCTAAAATTAATTTCTCACTTGTGTACTATACTTTTGTTAAGGTCTTCCATCTTTTCATATCTCGTGAAGGAGAGAACTTCTATATATTCATCCCAAGTATGGCTGGCACATGTATGCTAATTATAGTTAATTATTACCCGTACCCACTATCATTAGTTTTAATGTGTAAACACCATTTTAAAGTAGTTATGGTCAGTTATGATTGGTTATACATTTCTAATGACCTTTTTACCCTCTGACGACCCAAACCCTAATCCCAACTCTAATTGCGACGGCACCGGCCACCCTCCACCCTCAAATCTGTGGCCACAACCATCTCCTTCCCCCCTCCCAACGGCCTCGCAGCATTCCCCGACCTCCTCCTTCTCCTGTAACTTCGGAAGCAGCCCCAATGACCTCCTCCTTCTCATGTAACTCCGGAAGCAACCCCAATGACCTCCTCCTTCTCCTCTAACTCCGGCAACAACCCCAACGACCACCTCCATTCCCCTTGCCGATGTCAACCCCGAGCTCTTCCTCCACCCCGTAGCAACCAGCGATGGCCCCAGCTCCGCCTGCAAACCCAACCCTAAAACCAACCCTGACGAGACCTCCCTCCGACAAAATCCACCCCGAGTTTTTCTCTCCAAGTAGGCACTGCAACCACCATATCCCACCGCATCCGACCACCTCGATCATCCCAAACACCAGATCCGGCCACTTTCCGTCCCTCGACCTCTCCCCAGCATTCCAGTAGTCGAGATCCAACTTCCTGTCGCCATGAAACTCTCCAGAGTTCCTCACCCCACTTGGGCCCGACACCGCTTTCGCTCGATCTCGCCTTCTCTGGCCTCCCGCGTCCCATCCAACCTCGGATCCAGACCCCATCACCGTCGTTGTCCAGCGGGTTCCCCGGCGAGAAGTAGGACAACAGCTGCAATGTGACGCAAATCGGCGAGGGAGGGGGAGATGGGTTTGGGGGGCGCAATGTTGGAAAGGTCGACGGTGGCATTCCAAAGGCGGTACGCTAGCTTCCATATAAGGAGCTTGGTTGGCACCGGGACGGTAGCGGAGGAGGAGAGGTTGGTGATGGCGGCTTGGAGGGCTGCGATGAGGGGCTCCGACGAGGAAGGCTTCATCTGGTGAGGTATCGCACCCAGATGTTCTGTAAGGGTGGCGGCGGCGTATCAGAGAGGATTGAGGAGCTCGGGAGGATCTCGGCGTTGAGGGAGGCTATGGACGGTACAAATGGCGTCGGGCGTCATCGTCGATCGTCGGAAGAGGAGACATCGGGGAGTACAGGAACCAGAGGGGGACGGAGGACCTCGAAGAAGATGGACGAGCCACAGTCCCTCCGTCTCTCTCTCTATATATCTCTCTCTATCCTCCCCTCTTACTCTTTGCAGCCACCAACCCATAGTTCCAGCAGTCGCCACTGCAGTGGAGAATGGAGAAAAGATAAAAGATAAAAGATAAAAGAGAAAAATAAAAAAGAGAAAAATGCAAAAGAGAAAAGTGAAAAGTGAAAAGTGAAAAGAAGAGAGAAAAATGAAAAAGAGAAACGTGAAGTTGGGAGCTCGTCGTCGGTTAAGACCAGTATAGAAGGGATAGTAGGGACATCATGGTATGATTCTGGTGGCTGATCGATGAGAATGGCGGCAGAGACGGGGGATCAAAAGAGTAAACAGAAAAAAGAAAACTGAAAAAGAGAAAAGTGAAGTTGGGAGCCGTTGTCGGTTAAGACTAATATTGGAGGGATAGTAGGGACATCAGTGAATGATTTTGGTGGTTGATCGACGTGAATGGTGGCGAAGACGGGGGGTCGAAAGAGAAAGGAAAAAAGAGAAAAATGAAAAATGAAAAAGAGAAAAGTGACAGCGAATCTGAAGTCGCTAGATGTTAAAACCGGCATAAGAGGGATCTTAGGGATATGAGGAATTGCTCCTATATTCTGTTTTCATTTCTCTCATGAATTTTGTCTTTTTACTTTTCACTTTTTAATTAAAAATAAGATGAATTTCTTTTTTTTTTTAAATTTTTCGTTTGGATTATTTTCTTTTTTTAATTAAAAATAAGATGATTTTCTCTTTTCAATTTTCTCTCTTTAATGTTCTTTTTTTAATTTTCCCTCTTTAATTTTCCCATGTCGGTCTAGCTCAATTTAGGTCATAATAAGTCTTGGCTCGAACTCGCTCGAATCTGGCTCAAATATGGGCTGCTGGTTTGATTTGGACTGCAATCTACTGGGCTTATGCATGGATCAATCTAGACCAAACCAGATCAGATCAGAGAGAAATCTAATCAAGTCCAGTGGTTGAGGGCGGATCTGATTGGATCTGATTGAGACCAGACCAGATCAAATCGGATATGGAGCACCTGACTTGGTTGAACCAACTCAATCGTGCGCTGCTCGTTGGGAATGATGGCGGCTGCGAGCAGAGGAGGGTGGTGCCCCGCGGATGTCGCCTAGGAACGGTCGGGGAAGGGTCACCAGTCGACGAGGTGGCCGGATGTGGTATCAGATGGAACCGGGGAGGACGGAGGCGACGTAGTTGAGAGGAGGGGGCGTTGGAGCTCGTGGAGGAGATGAACCGCGAGGTAGGAGAGGATGACGGTGCTTGGTCTCCGGATCTGGCAAGTGAATGGACGGAGGAGGGTCACGACGGTGAAGGGTCTTTGGATCTGATGGTGGATGGTGCTGGAGACGTCGGGTGCGGTGGTGCTGAGCAGGGGGCGGTGCCAGTTCCTACGAGGGTTGGAGCCCATGGAGGATTCCGATGAGGCCACGGTGGTTGTGGGGTTTAGAAGAGGAAGGAGGAGAGGAGCGGGGGACGGCGCCGGTTCCGACGAGGGTTGGAGCCCGAGGGAGGATACCGGTGAGGCATCGGTGTTTGCCGGGTCTAGAGAAGGAAGGAGGAGAGGAGCCGTGCGGGGGTGGGTTGCCGGGTCTAGAGGAAGGAGTAGAGGAGACCGGGGGGACGGGGGGGGGGGGGTGTTGCCGGGCTAGAGGAGGGAGGAGGAGAGGAGCCGGGGGGAGGGGGTGTTGCTGGGTCTAGAGGAGGGAAAAGGAAGAGATGAGCCGGGGTGGATGGGGGTGGTGGTTCCCGGAGTGGTGTTGAGGGGTGGATGCAAGGTTAAAGGAGATGATGTGGTGAGATTAGTGGAGAGAAGGGTATATATGTCTTTTGTATCTTAAAATGGTGTTAAGGTCCCAAATGTTATGAGTAGTGTTTTTTTAAGGGGATAAGTTCATTTTATGGTGCTGCCTCCAAATTACCCTTCTTTTTTTTGGTTAGATGAGCCGGGGGCTGGGTTACAAAAGAAGAGAAAAATAAAAAGAAAGAAGGGGAGGGGAAGAAGAGGGGAAACAGAACTACAACCTCCCATTTAAATGGCCGTTGACCACCTTGCCCAACTCGCCATCTCATGAGCCAGGGAATTCATCTCGTGGGAAATGTGAACAAAGCACGCTGTCACCGACTGCGTCATTGATGGGTCGTGAAACAATGTTGTTAAATCGTATGCAATCCACAATTTAGAAACTTATAAACCCTTATTCAAACAATACACTATAGCGCAGAATAGAGATGAAGTCCGTAGTGGGTCCACAGGGAAACTTTTGATCTAAACAGGGAAATCAAAATTAGATCTCAAAACTCTAATCCTAAAGCAATGAAGGGTTTATTGGTTTTAAAAACTGATTAATGAAAACTAATAAAGAAAGCAATAAAAGATTAAATTAAATCCATGATAGAAAAACTAGGGATTAGTCAGTTCACTTTAGTTTCACTTCCTATATTCTCTAGTTATCCTCGTGTCTTTTTATTTAGGCAAAAATTCACAGCTTCTTAAGCTTACATGAATTCCTAAAATAAGGTAAGTGTTTTCCAAAGGTATACTTTACCTACGATTAGTATATCTTGTATTCAGGGTAATCTAAGCATGACATATCGTCACACACACCACATGAAAACCATATCATAAATATGTACAAATAATCACAGAATGCTTGCACAACTGAAAGTACTTAAAGGGAACAATAAAACCATATTTATGAGATCATGTTGAGAATAAGTTTACAAGAATCAAACTAAATAAAGACTAACACTAAAGTAGGGTTTCATGAGATCTCTTAGTACAACAAGTTAGCCACTTATCTTGTGAATGAAGGCATCGGATTGGGGAAGAAAGCCGTCGCCATCCACATCCTCTATGTCTCCTCTTTCCTTCCCCAAAGATAGTCAAAAAGATGATAAACTCGGCATGGAATAGCCTTATTTATAGCTGCAACCCCGGAATAGGGGTTAAGGAGTCATAACTGGACTTAAATTCTAATTTTCTAATTTTCCGTACTGGTTATATTAATGGAGAGATCAATCGGACTCATTTCCGATCCATCAGACCAGTCAGCTTAGCTAGGTCAGTTACCTGCCATGTCAATTTTTTCAGCTTTTCAAATTCCAGCTTCCATAGATATGACTTTACTTCCAAACTGACGCCAATATATAGAGAATCTCACAAAGTTTTCAACATGAAAGTTATAGCCGTTGAAGTTTTCTTTCATTTCCCAGAATTTTAGGATTTAGATTTTTGTTTATCAATTATGGTGATTTATTTCCAAACAGTCGACGAAGCAGGCTTTTTGCAAACTTTAGTGATTTTTGGCTGAATTTCTTGTATTTCTTCTCAAATCCTACTTAAACCTAAAATCAAACAATAAAATATCAAATGCAACTACTCTTAGGCTAACAAAGGTAATTTAAGGTATTTAATTATGCATAATTCATGACTCATTACACCTCCCAACTTACACTTTGCTAGTCCTTGAGTAACGAAAAGATAAAAAGAAAGCAATAAATTTAACTAGCCAATTTCGTAGGTCTCACGATTGCACATAGCATATGCAATAAGCCTTTAAACTCTTGGGTTACCCCCGTGGAGCAATTATAGTCTTCTGAGGGTTTTTAGGGATGACACCCACAAACATCTTTTCAACCATTGATCATGAAATTAGAAATCAATCATAATATTCATCAAATCTAATGCATGAAATAGAAATCATACCTATGAATTTATTCTTCTACCCATAGTATGATAAAACAATAGCAAATTAATGCATGCCAACCACCTTTCCAATACTCCAACATATTTAACCACAATTAAGAACAACTCTAACAATCCAAGTGTCTGAAAAGGATTCCTCATGTCTCAAAGTATCAATTATATCCAAACACTTTAACCATTCAAGAATACGAACTTGACCAAATACCTATTTTCGTTCACCACTAATTGCAATCTTTTTTCTTTTCTTCATGACATGTGCAATGCTATGATTCCTTGAACTTTTTTCATGGTCCATGTAACAAGGTTCAAGCCAGTGACTCCCAAACAAGACGGCTTTAGGGCACTAAGTCTAGAACACTATTCATACTCTAATGCTCAAACCATGAAAGCTATAAATCATAACTAGTCATTTTTTTCTTCAGGAATTTCAACTGTTTTATGCGAACAACACATCATGTTAGGCACATTACCCGGTTACTAAGTATGAAACCTTTTTTTCACATGATTGGATACTTTCATATAACATAACATAATATCATAAATCTATCATAGTCTTATGCTTAGAATCTAATCTCATGAACTCAACAATATGTGGAAGTGAACATGTGCATTGGGATATGTCAAATCATCATTAATTTATGGCAAAAGTGTTGAAGTATAGAAATATTATCATGCATAACAAAAATTTAGCTATTTCTTATTTTACATATGAGAATTAGAGTAAATCATAAAATACGTTTCTAAATTAAGCATCTTTCACCAATAAATATAACAATTTCATTCTCATGACATAACTCAAGGGTGTATAATATCGGTTATCAAAAGAAAAAAAAATATGAGCATGAAATCATGAATGATACCCCCAACTTAAATGTAATTGTCCCAAATTACACTAAGTCATAAAAATCAAATAAAGAAAATAGGGTAGAGATAACTAGAATGAAGTGCAAAAATTTCCGCTCTCTCAATAAATATCTCAAGCACCACCATAATAGAAAAAATTCTTCCCTCCCAACCATCTCCTTCCACAGAAATAAGGACCTTTCCATAAGATCAAGTGAATTATCAAAGAATTAGCAACAAAAGGCCAAAAAGTACTAAAATCAAATAAAATTTCGGCGGAGTCTCCTTTGTATGTCATAGCATATCAAACCTGTACAAGCATTCAATTCACACAAAATATAACATGTACATGAAAGCATTAAAGAATATCAAACAAACTAGCAGCACATTAAATCATCTTTGCAGAACACCAAACTATTCATCATCCATATAACAGTCCGTCCCCTCGATAGTCAGCATCATGCGGCGAGATTGGATTCGAAACTTGATGGCCTGAGGGTGCTTGTTATGATCATGATAGAAGATCTATACCCTCGGATCGAAAATATGAGCTTTGAAGCACTTGGGTCGTGTCCAGCAGCAATCAGACAGCTGAAAACTCGCCGACGGTGGATCGACGGTAAAATATTGTCACCGGAGGACGGGTTCGGCGGAGAAAGTATCGTGGAAACTATGTGAACTCTCATGTGAAGTCTGATCGAAGTATCGGTGCCTCCAGGCGGCGGATCTAGGATGGACAACGAAGTGGTCTTCACCGGAGTTGGATTCTGGTGATCCAGGCAGCAATCGAGGCCGAGAAGGGTCGAGGAAGGAGCTTGGCGACTTGGGGATGCTTTTGGAGGTGGTTCAAGGCGGTGGGAGGCCGTGGATGAGGAGATCAGAGTGGTGGGCGGTGGTGGGTTTGGGGGTGGGTCGTCGACCGCAGTGGAGGCGCTTTCGAGGCCAATGGAGGTTGGTGGAATAGGGAGGCTGGAAGGGTAATCGAAGAGGGTTTGAGAGACGGTGGTGGTCATCGGTTCCGGGTGAGCTGATCAGAGCTACAGCTGAGCCAAGACGATGATGTCTGAGCTAGTTGGTGAGCCGCGCTGGTGGGGCGACCCAAACGAGCCAAGACGTGAAGGAGAGAGAAAATCAAGGAAAATTGGGAAAATTCAAGGAAAAGTCAGGGAAATTCCGGAGATGGAAGGCCAGTGTAAAACATGGGTGCGGTGGCTTGGTCGAAGGTGAATTTTTTTTTAGCCTAATGTAAAGGAAAAGAGAGAATCTAAACTGACTGATAATAATGGCTATAAGATTATTTGAAACCAAATTTAAAAGGTCGATGATTTCATGTGAAAAAATACATGGCCCGGGGAATGGTGAAGATATGCAGACATGTTTCATCAAGGAAGACAGAAATGCCCATAAGAAACAAAGGGTGCATAGGACGAGAACATTTGAAACAATTTTTGATGAAATGACGATGGAAATGGGCATGGTCTTCACTCATATCAGGTTTCTTCTCCTCAAAACGTTCTAGCAATGTGGATAATGCAGAATGTAGAGGCTCAATTTGAGGTTGCCGATAGGAAATCTCACTAAAATGCTTATCCTCATTATGATTAATGCAAATAGGCACCACATCATCATTCAACACATCATGTACAACCGACAATTTATCGCAACGATCATCATCATCACTATCAAAAAGTTGGGCTTCTAAAGTATAATCGAAATACATATAAGGCCCTGTTTCGTTTGGTATGCATTGAACAATATAACATTCAAGAATATTATTTTCAGGGGCCGACAAAATATCATCAATAGTTGCATAATTCGGCAAAGCATTAGAACACATCTCAAAATGACATGCATTATTATCATTAAAAATATAAGCATCACAAGCATTGTCATCACAAACAGGAGAAACAGAATCAATGTCATAATCATCATATGAATCCACCATACAACCTAGTTGTCCAATTTGTATCTCTAAATCCTGAATTGATTGAGCATTAGAATTAACTTCGTTCCTTAGCAATAATTGCTCGTTTCTCATCAAAGTCATTTCACTCTTAAGCTCAGTTTTTATGTCAACAAGTACACTCATGATTGTGTCCAAAGTCAGGTCAAATGATGCTTGTGGAGGATATTGTTGTTCAAAACTAGATGTAGAATTTTGGTCTGGTGTTTCTATGTTACATGATTGAATGTTAGGAGGTTGATAACATTCAAATTGCCAATTAAGGTATGTATTGCCTCTAAAATCTGGATTATAAGAGTAGGAATATGGATCACATGCCGGGTTTGACAAAACATATGTGTCATTAGTGTAAGCAGGTGCATATGTTAAGGGCGTGTAATAATCCCACGATATATCACCCGGTGGCATATAATATGATACGAGTGGTCTACTCGTAATCCTCTCGTATCGGGTCTCTACTGCTCCAATCGATCAGAATTGGCCTGATCAGACCTGATTGAGTCCAATTGGCTGATCTGGCTTGAGCTGGTTCGGATCTGGCTGAGTCTGATTAGATAGGACTTGACTGGGTCAAGTCTGAGTTGATCTGGATTAGGCTGACCGGGTTGGATTGGGCTAAGTGACTGGATTGGGCTGGATTGGACTTGACTCGGATTAAGTGGCTGAGCTGAATCAGGTTAGAGTTGGTTGAGCCAAATTGGTCAAGCCGGCCTAGGGAGATCCGATGGTTGTGGTTGGCCGAAAGTGGATCGCCGGCGTAGGGGCGTCGGCGACAGTCGGAATACTGGCAGGAAGGGTCGCGAGTTGATGGGGAAGAGATCCACCGGATCGGATCTGGGAGATAGGCGGCGGATTGGCTGGATCTACGAGGTTGGCAGTGGGTTTAGAGGTGGCCGACGTCAGGGACGACAACGGGGAGCTCGGCGTGGGCTTCGGACGTCGGGAAGATGGTCGGGGAGGATAGGCGAGGGATTTATGATGGTTTGGAGGGTGAGATAGGGGTAGGAAGTGGGTTGACGGCGAAGGGGACGGAAGTCGGGTTGTCGAGGACGGCGCCGGAGGTGATGGAAGACGGCGGGAAAGAGATGGGCGGAGTCGTGGGACTTAGGGAAGAACGGAGGAGGCCTTTGGAGGTGACGGGGGCGGCCGGAGAGAGCTGGGGGAAAGGATGCCAGCGGTGAAGCTTGGCTAGGGCACGGGAGAGAAGAGGAAGACAGAGGTGACGTGGCAGGTGACTGGGCGTGGGGTCACTGATGTGGCGGAGAGAGAAAGTGTCGGGGATGGAGAAATACCGGTGGAGGCGGTGCCGGCTGCGGAGAAGATGACCGACGGGGAAGAAGGTGGATCTATGGTGGATATATGGTGGAAACTACATTACTTCTACTCCTATGATATTATACTCAACTATTCTTACTTCATCATTCATCATCATAATACAAACTACTGAGGTCTTTTTATAGATACCTTGACAGAGTACTAATCAAACTAGAAAACCCCCTTGCTTAATTAGCAAGTAATAAGGCTTTCAAACTCAACTCAACTTCCTAACTCAAATGAACTCTTAATTAATTCCTAACAATCAAATATTAACTAGGACTCAATTAAATATAAAAGACTAATGATAAATCCTAATCAAATACTCTAGTTTGAACTATGGAAGTCCAAGTCAAACTAGAAAAGAGGCTGAACCAGTTTGGTTCCTCTTCTGGGTTCGGATCCAGTTGGTCGAGTCAGATCGACTCGTATCATAATATTCGTCCATGTATACAAGATCACACACCAGAAAGAGAAAAAAAAATTAGAAGATTCGAATCATCTCTGGTCGCCAAACAAATACACCCTCGTTACAAATCCATCTTTATTACAAATCCACCAGAATCATCTCTGGCCACCAAACATGGTGCAGGTGTGAACCTTGTGGTGGGCCGGAACCCCTGCCACGAGGTGTGACCGTGCGAGGACCTTTGGATATTTTTGTGGTGAGGAGAGGAGCATTTTGGACGTCCATATATGTGTAGAGAGTGTGGAAAGTTACTGTCTCTGAGGTGTGGATATTATATTGTATTCTCTTAACATTGATGCTGGAAACAATTGGATATTAGTATTTTAAATATTTGGAGTGTTCATCCTTCGCTGTTAGTTTGACGCTATCCGTTTCAACGCCGGCATGCTCGGACTACTCCATGAGTTGTTCTTCACCATAGAAAGAGAGAAAAACCACCACGTGGAGTCTTGAATTAGTTGACATAAATTATAAGCATGTTTGATTCGAGGAAACTGCGACATATGTATATATATATAATGTTGTTGTTGGCATTTTGCGCAAGGAGTCAAAAATCGAATCTATAGTAGTGGATACTCCACTTTTCTAAAAACCCTTTAGTCTACTTATGCTTGCCTCGACGGAGTCTACAAGCAATTTAATCAAGAACATGTGGCCTAAGACAACCACCACCATTGAATATAGATGAGTCATTGACTTGCCATCTCCGCAAGTGCAAATATAATAGTTAGAGAATATAAAACTATTTAATTAAAAAATGCCAAACACGCCTTTTGTTTGACTTGGTATAATCTGAACTTAACAACAGATTTTTTTCCTTGGTTTGGAAGAACTGCTGGAGCTTGTTGAGCAAGCATCCTATATTGTATATATACTACACGTATATGAAAGTATATTTTCATGGTTCTGCACTCAACCTATCAACGAATATGTTCAAAGGAAGAATAAATTGATCAAATTGCAGGTTAAAAGATATAGTATTGTTTTGGTATATTTAGCGTAGAAGAAATCCACAAGACTTTATGGCCAAATCAACATCCCACTTGTAAAATAAGTTGCACGAAAATGACGACGTAGACACTAATTTTGACTATGTCAAATTTTCTTGATATTATAGAATTTCTCCTATAAGGTAGATCAGCCTTAAACATTATTCAAAGCCATATAATCTTAGAAAACTCATCCATACCGTTCTGACCATCCACGGTTTTGATGATACCCTACACAAGCCACGGGGATTATTTTGGTAATTTTGGAATTTAAAATGAAATATACGCTTAAACTTCCCAATACATTCCATCATGCCCCTATATGACCATGATAACATCTTACGTAAGGTAGAAAGATGTAAAGATATTTTGAGTAATTTTATCACATTAAGGGTATTTTGAGGATTTAGACAAAATATATGAGTAATTTTAAATGCACCACTGAAAGTTATACGTGCATCAAATTTTCCTAATATATAACTCATCAATGTCTCATCAATATCTATGTGTACTTAGGAAAATATGGTGCACTTGTAACTTTCAGTGGTGCATTTAAAATTACTCAAAATATATGCTTGAACTCTCTCTTATACTCCACCATGCGTCTTACATGGTTCAGATAATATGATACTTAAAATTAGAAGGACTCGATGGCATTTTGGTAATTTTCCAACTCGAGAGTAGTTTAGTAAAATTTAGACTTGGTCCACCTATAGCATGCCAAACGAAGTTCTTGATCAACCTTTCTATTCCTGTTATATCCATGATAATGTGGATTCAGCTATTGAGATTATACATTCTATAAAGAATGCACCTAAGACTCCGAGTTCGATGGTTATTAAAATCGATATCAAATCAATCTATGATAAGGTTAAGTGCAATTTTGTCATAAGGTTCTTAGCAAGATGAACTTTCCTACTAAGTGGATAAATTGGAAGATGGCATGTGTCAAGGGGGCTTGGTTCTCACTTATCATCAATGAAAATTAAACTATATGAAAGAATAGCCTCGAAGTGTGGGTTGCATCAAGTTGACCCGCTCTTCCCCTATTTTCTTTTGTTGGTTCAAAAGGTACTCTCAAGGATTCTCAAGAACTCGGCTGATGCTATGATAGGTGTGAAGGTGCCAAAGTCAGATTTTACCATATCTCATCTTCTATACGTTGACGATTGTTTATTCATAACTCATGCTACATGTTTGAAAGCAAAGAAGTTGACGCATAAACTTATATTGTTTAAGAAGCTCTTCGGGTTGGAAATAAATCCTTTAAAATATAGTATTTGATTTTCTAATGTGGTGGATACACACAGAAGATGCAATATCTGCCATATACTTGGTATCTCCGTAGCGAAAGGTATTTGGAACTATTTTGGGGTCCACGTGAGCTATAAGCCCCCGTTTGGTTCGGGGTTAAGGGGAATAGGGTTAAAGGGGTAGAAAAGTGAGGATAAGAAATGGGAGTAAACTTAACCCACCTTTAGCGTTTGGCTCAGAAACAGGGGTAAGTTAGTGGGTTAAGTTTTGGATAATGGTAAGAATTATAAAGTGTATAAAATATATAATATTATAATAATGTGTAACCTAGTGGATTAAGATTATAATATTTGAATTAAATATTAAATTAATTCAAATGTATCTACGTAAAGTGTATAAAATATATAATATTATAATTGTAAAGTGTATAAACTATATTATGATAAAGTATAATATTACCACCCCACCCGTCATGTTCGACGTCTCCACCGACGAATCCCTCTCCTATCAACGCCCACTTATTTGTCATCTCTGGCAGACGCCCGCTCCTCCGCCATTGTCGGCAACGATGCCCGCCTGTCCCCCACTGGGTCGTATGGCTCGGCGGTGTTGAGGCCGTTTTTGCCCACACTATGGGCGACAGTGACGTACTCATAGCCTTCACCTACAGCGGACACAAAGAAGAATCGTATCGTCATATTGCATAGTATGATGACGTGGCATGGTCGTACACATCAAAGCATCCCCATGCGAACCCACTTATATTAATACAATAATATTATTATATTATTAAAATAATATAATATAAAATGATTTTTGTATGATGTAGACCAATCATGATATGACATGTGGCATGTGGACCCACTTATATTAATATTTTATTATAATAACATGTGAATAATATTATTTAATACACTAAGAATATGAAAAAAAATTATGCGTGCGCAAAAGTTTTTATACGCTCATAAAAACGCATACAAAAATATTTATGGGCTCACATAAATATTTACACGTAGAAAAACAAACACGCACAAAAAATGTTACTACACACGTAAACATTTTTATACCAAAATAAAAATATTTGCATGTATTTTTAGCAGCGCATAAAAAAGTCGCGTAAAAAAAAATTCCTATGCGTATTGTATTAAATAATATCAATAACATATTATTATAATATAATATTAATATAGGTGGGCCCTACATGCCACGTGTTATACAATGATTGGTCCACATCATGTAAAAAAATTATTATTATATCATTCTTTATATATTGGCATCATCAAAATAATATTAGAATAGATATGATGGGTTTAAATGAGAGAGAAGCTTAATCACATTTTTTGGTTTAACCCCTCTTAACCCAAAAGCTTAACCCCAAAGCGTTAGGGGGTAAGAATGGGGTTAAGAAAGTTAACCCCCTTAACCCAATTTTTTAACCCCCAACCAAACATAGGCCTTGAGGCTAAAGGAAACAGACTACTCTATGGTTATTGACAAAATGACAGAGAGTTATGGAATGGCAGGGGAGATTGATTTCAAAGCAAGCAGAGCAACTTTTCTTAACTCTGTACTTCAATCGATTACGGGATATGTGTGACAGCAGCGAAGATTCTTGATTCAAAGAATGGAGAGCATCCACAGGAACTTTCTTTGGAGGGGAAAGAGATTGACTTTGTGTAATGTGGCTTGGGGAGAGGTTTGTACACCTCCAGAGGTTGGTGGTCTTATTGTCACACACCGATTCAGAAAACTCATCTTGTTCGAGACGTGAGGGTTCTAAATCTATCCAATCCATCCATGATGTATTTATAATAAAATAATACATCTAAATTAAACAATTAATTTGGGGTCAACACTGTAATTCTCTAATATTTTACTGAAGATCACTATATATCAAATATATATAAAGTTTATAATACAAAACTGATCCTCAAACCATATGTATAACTATGTAAAAAATTCTTAGAGACGGAAATTATATATTTATATGATCTAACAGGAAAACTAAGCCCCAAATCCTCAAACATCTCCAGAGATCGACGCACCACTAAGAGCATGTCCTGCTGGTGTGTTGGAACAAAAGCTGATGCCTGCATCTACAAAACATAGCCCGGGTAGGAATGAGCGATAAGCTCAGCATGATTCTATTGTACGTCACATTGAATGGAAAGGGAACAGTAAAGTCCAAGGTTCCACCTCATCTATAGGGGAAAACTCACGTTACGTATACTGCCTACCTCAGGGCACGCACTCTGATGACCTCCACTGTCAACAGTTATCCCTCACAAACCAAGCGCTCAAACGCTGAAACAACAGGGGGTGGGACACAAGATGATACGTAACTTCCCTTACTGAACCGAGACTGAGACTAAAAACTAAGACGACCTATACACCTCAATCAAAGTAATTGTAGCCAATTAGACAGTAACCTCGATAAAATGATATTATCATAACAATTCAGTCCTAGACTTTGCTGCCCAGCGTCAGTCCTACGGATAGATCCGAGCTGCCCTAGTCCTCGGATCGGCGATCAATCCATCGCCCACGCCTAGCCTAGAATGCCTCTAATGCAATCAAATGCATGTTTGCTCACATCCGCATAGATAAGATTTCATACATGCAACAATATGTTAAAATAATATACAGGGTTAGGCGCAACATATATCTCGCCATGGGGGTGAACATAGTAAGGGTTTAGATAAAGCGGATAAATAGGCGCAATTTGCCTATCAATATCGACGAAACTAGACAAACAATCTAGACTATCATTCAAAATAGATTTCGACAATACGACGACATCCGTAAGCCGTCAACCAAAATTCTACAAATGGGATACAACCCCAGTTAACCAAGCAATTTAACAGTTAAACATTTATTCTACACATTCAAGGGGGGGGGTGACTTCATTGGTTCAACCATAAGCCTCATATAGGGTTGGGCCATACATAGGGGCTACACATATATAATAACATATATATGATAAAAGATTGAAAAGCTCGAATAATCAAATTGAAACTAACAATACTACTAACTTCGAAAAATCCTAACTTCGAATCTAAATATGAAATTGACGTGAAACATTATATGACTACTCATTGACATATCCTGAATCACGTATCCAAAAATTGGATCAAACAGATGAAAAGAAATTGACAAAAACCTATAATTTCGGTTTGGAATATGACTTGATAAACGACTCAAAATCCCTTTGAAGATTTCTCGGATTAAAACCAAAATTTGTTGATCAACCCCAAAGATCACTGAGATCATCATATTTAAAAATCAAATCAATTGGATAACGAAAGTCAACTTAATTTCTCCAATTAAACTCACTGCCCTGTTCTGCACAATCCGACCATTTAATTCACTAAACATTGTATATAAATCCGAAAACTATGAAGCTAGTTGGAATTGAAAGAAGACTAAGAGATATACAACTTTCATGTTGAAGTTCAACTGAGATTATGCTCATACAAGTCTGTAATCAAGCTCAAACATAGCTATTCTAATTAAAACAGAAATCCAGAAATAAATCAAGAAAAGGTTGCTTAAATCCGGATTAAATCCAACCAAAACCCAATTATACTTCAATCAGTGATTAAGCATGCGTAGAAGCATCATCCAACATAGATTAATAAAAGAATCAAGCATTTAATTAACCTAGAGCACTTAAACAAAGCTTAAGTGAAAAATCCTACCTTTCTAAGCTAATCCATGATTAATCCTTAATTAATCCATTTAGGGAATCCCTTGATCAACTCCTCTACTTACTGCCAAAGTCCTCAAGCCTTTGGAACAAGCCTCCCTCAAGAAATCCAAGGAACGGTGGAGAGAAGAAGTAAAGAAAAGAAACAAAGGAGCTGGCGGGTATGTATACCAGCCGTGTTCGATCGATTGCATAAAGCAGCGATCGATCGGACTAGGTCGGTTCCATACCTGCCAGCTCAAGATCAGTGCCAACATAGAGTCCGATCGGTCGATCTTTGGAGCGATCGATCGCTTTAGGGCCGCCAGCTATTCAAAGGACAAGCTTTCACGCCCGAGCTCAGATCTTCCGATCCCAAGCCCACCTAAGGTTCTATCAAGCACATTTATCATTCATAAGGTTGTGTATGCACTACGCGGGTGTAAAACTGATAAGTCATAAAATATACATAATTCACCCATTCAACTGGGCTTTGATAGCTCTCAAGCAATGCATTTTTAATATCTTTTCATATGGTTTCAGGTACAAGAGCTTTCGAAGAGAGTTGCATGGATTTCGAACCAAAAGACATCAGTAAAACAGATCCAGACAATTTGGATCGATCCAAGGTCATTTTGGATCGATCCCGATCCTTTTCCAGAAGGCCATAGTTTTTATCCAAAGTTGGATCGATCCGGATTCTTAATGGATCGATCCAAATATCTCTTCCTAGAGAGATCGGTACAAAATGGATCGATCCAAACCGTCACGGGATCGATCCATATTTCTTTTACCAAGAGCACTTATTCTTGGGTACAAAATGGATCGATCCAAACCGTCATGGGATCGATCCATATTTCTTTTCCCAAGAGCACTTATTCTTGGGTACAAATTGGATCGATCCACATTTAAATGGGATCGATCCATATTTCCTTTCCACAGAAAGGTATGATCTTTTGCTCATCTTGGATCGATCCAATCTTACTTCGGATCGATCCAAGATCGCTGACGGTTATAAATGGACGGCTCAAATCTAATCCGAGGGTCCACGACTTGGGGCCTATAAATAGGGGTTTTGGCTCTAATTTTAGGATCTTTTCTCCACTCTTGCTCCCTCTCTTTTCCAGCCTTCTTCTCCCTCTATATTCTTGAGATTTTTCCTTCAATTCCCCAAGGATGGAGGGCTCAAAAAGGTAGAGATCAATGAAGAAGATGGATGAAACCTCTCTTCCTATGAATCGTCCAACCAAGATGAGTAACTAAAATCCTCATCCTTGGGAATTCTATGATGTCTTAGGTGTCTCTTTTAGATTTCTCTTGTAATCTTTGATGTAATAACGTTTGTGAGATGGAATCTTTGTATGAATTCGGATTCAATTCCTAATTTCCTTAATAAAGTCTACTCTTGAATGTTTGGAGTATCTATGTTTGCATTTAATTGTGCGAGTATTAGATGCATGCTAGGTATTTGATGAAATCCCTCAAAGAGTAGGTCATGCTAGAACTATGGCTAATTCATAATCTTAGGATAAGATCTTGAGGTGCTAGAACCACCCCAAGCCAAAACTATCCTAATTACCATTCTTGACTTAGATGGAGGATTGGATTGAGGTATTAAATCCACCTCAATCCAAGACCTTAATCATACAAAGCCTTGATTCCTTGCCAACAATAGGACCTTAAGCCGGCGATTGTTGAGCTATGATCGGATTAAAGCCTCGATCATGGACATTCACTTTGTAATTCACGCGATGAGATGATCCTAACCCGACGTCTCATTAGCGACGAGCGATATTAATCCTATGCTCGTCGATCCCTAATTTTGACCATCTCATCTAAATGTTATTCATCTTGATTTATAGAGAAAATATTTAGACCTAATTCGGATTAGAATTCCCTAGGACTTCTTCCTTGATAAATCTCTTATCGTTAAGTGCTTCTAGAATACTTTAGTTTAAACAACTTTAAAATCAATCAAATTGTTTCCAACTTTTGTAGAGATTATATTGCATCCTTTAATTCGACCATCCAATTCTCCGAGGACTCGACCCGTACTCCCATTAACTACGTTGTAGTTAAGTAGTAGTTCGGTAAATTTGTTTTGTCCGCCTTTGATATAATTAACGACACATTTCAAGGTGAGTCAAAAACCGGCCATCAAGTTGCAATTTACCACATTGCCCTTGGAGTCCAAAATCAACAGTGCGATCATATAGATCGCGCTTGACGCGAAAACAGGTCAACAGGGCACGATCCCCGACCTACACGGTCAAACCAGATTAGAGGAACAGGTCTTCACACTTACTCTAAGGGACTTGGGGCTTTGGCAAAAGCCTTGAAGATGAACGAAATGGGAAATTTTCTTGGTAGAAAAGCAAGTGTTTGGAAGCAGCTCAGTAAAGCCAAATACAAATGGAAGCAAATTATACCAACTAAGAGAGCCCTCTGGGGGAGGTCTGCTCATTGGACGGCCTTGTGCGCTGCAGCGGATGAATTCAGGAAAGTTTTGAAGTGGAAACCAGGTGTTGGAAGCGCAGTTAGCCTTTGGCATGGTAATTGGTTGGATTGTGGAGTCTTGGTTGGTTCTCCTATCCCCTTCAACTGTGATAATCGTTATTAATCAGCAAAGGTAGGGGATTTGCAACATGGTGAGGCTTGGAATCATGATCAATTAGCAGAGTTTGGCCATGAACATTTAGTAGAGGAAATTCTCAAGGTTCAAATTTGAACAGAGGGAGCAGGGGATGCATGTTGCTGGACTGTCACACCTCGCCCCAGAAAATCCATCCAGGTCGAGACGTGAGCAACATAAACATGTTTCTAAAAGCAAATTTCGAGAGTCTCCCTTGTATTTCCTCAGTTTGAACCCTGTACAATTTCATCATTAGGCGCAAATGTATTCAATGCATAATAAATTTACAACTACGAATTTGAACAAATTATAATTAGAATAAATAAATAATCATTACATTGCTCAAATGTCTACATTAAATAATATTACAAATTTTCTCGAATACAACTGGAATAAGAATCATATAATTTTGTCATCGAATACATCAGATTATACATCAATCGATACACCATAATATAAAACTATAAGGAAGCTGTATGAAACTCCTCGAAGCTCCAAGTCCTCGACCATCTAGAGAATGTCGCGCCATCTTCTAGAAGAACACATGAAAGAAGGAACTGCATCGACCTGCATCACCAATGCAGCCCAGGTAAGGTGAGCAACAATGCCCAATAGGGTTCTACTCTAAGTCGCACAGAAAGGAGGGGAAACTGCAACTGTGTCATTCTCTACCTAAGTCTAAGGTATGCCAAGGGGCCCCATAACCCCGTCGATTCCCGAGAGCTCATGTCCATGTCCCACCCTCACCCAAGAACAAATGAGAGCAAACAAAGATTGCGGGCTTCTTTCCAGGTTCCACCCTGCCTAGTCATACCATCTCTCACGAGGACACGTAATTCAGGGACAAAGACAACCATCCTTAGCGCTTGGTCTCGGAGACTCGACAAGACCTCTACACATCAAGTATAAAAATATAATACATAGTCGACTATAACAATAACTTCAAATGCTAGCAAACATGATCATTCGATGACAATCACGTCATAATCCTCAACTACCCAAACCCCGGTCTTAAGGCTAGATCCAGGCTACCCGAGATCCCGGGATCGGCGATCGAATCCATCGCCCGCTGATGAGTGCATGAAAGTGCACTCTAAACAGTCTTATAGTTTCATAAATTAGCATTCTACTACCCTCATCTTGCAAAATCACATAAAATTACTATATAGTTTCAAAACATGGCAATTTAGTCAGGGTCGTCAAACACTGTTAGGATGAGTCCCGGAAAACCGGTCACGTGACACGCATGTGATCGACCAAATTATACTTTGATACCCTTTGATTTCATGGATTAGCATTTTGATATCCTCATCTTCCAAAATCATAGAAAACTACCATATAGTTTCAAAACTTGGTAATTTAGTTCGGCTCATCAAACGGAGTTAGGATGAGTCACGGAAAATCGGTCATGTGACATGCACGTGACCGGACCGGTTTTCACCCATTCCTTGCGAGCGAAACTTCTTCAGTGGAGACTGGCGACACCCAAGGTGAAGGCGGTGATGGGGTTCCACGAAGCCCAGCGACGCAGAAGGTGAAGACAGCGAAGGTGGTGGCGGTGACTTGGATGGCGATGAAGCTGGTATGACAAACGTCACAATGAACTAAGGGAACGCGCAGACCGCATTCTGCCATGTGAAGGCAAGGACCATCGAGTGCGCCGTAGTGCCGGCTGTCGGCGGGAGCCAGTACTAGAGCACCCGACGCTCTGTCCTCACCTTGCACGTGTCCGGGTCGAGGAGGACTTGGATGGCCCTGAAGTTAAAGAAGCATTGTTGACACCGATTTTGACTAATAGTAGAATTCATAATATTTATGAAATTACCTTTGTCACAGACGTACATGCCTTAGATATTTTACAAAGGCACGGCAACATTCGAAAACATACTTAAAATGCTCTATACTTGCTTTCTCCACTTTGGAAATGGCAAAGGGAATTTTGGGAACTTTGACTAAATATACATGGTTAAACTCCCTAACACATCTCGATTCGTCCTACATGGTTTTGATGGGATCCTATATAAACCAAAGGATGTTTCGATAATTTTCACCCCCATGGGGTATTTTGGGTATTTTGGTCAAAATATAGACCTAAACTCCCAATAACACTCCAAATTAACCTTTTATGATTTTGACATCATTCTACATACATAGAGGGGTATTTTGGTACTTATGGCCTTCAGGGGAATTTTTGGAATTCTGATAAAGAACAGATAAATTCAGATATTTCATAATTCTTTCATCGATCTTTAGATGGTTTTGACAGTATCCCACATAAACCTTTAAATCTAAGGTAATTTTCCAAATCGCCCATGATAAGGGTACTTTGGTCATCTGCAACTCTCAGGAGATGATTACACCCACACATCAACCTTCGACGTCCCGTCCACCTCGGGGGTATTTTCGTCCAAAATATATCTAGACAACACATGAGCCACAACCAAAGGGGTATTACGGACATTTAGCCCCCAGGGGTATTTTGGTGATCTTACCACAACCCTTGGCCTTAAGGGGTATATTGGTCAATTCATACCCTCAGAGATATAATTGTCAGAAATCTGACCATTCCGTCCTCCAAGGTATTTTCGGTACATATGACCGATAAAAGGGTATATTTGTAAAATTCCTACAGATATCCCGGACCGAAGTAAATATTCACAAACATCTTAAATCTGGATAAATATCCAAATAATTCAAATTTAAATAGATATGAGAAAAAGAAATGTTCAAATCACAACAAATTTGAAAATTTGAACATCACTTTCGAATTTCAAAAGAAAACCTGCCATAGCTAATTCATGCCATATAAAAAATGAGATCAGCCAAATATAGTTGGATGCACACCCCATGCCATATACAAAATCAGCCATCATCAAATATGATTGGATGCATGGCAATATTCTTCTAAGGCAAGAGAGATCCCTTTGATCAAAGATCCACGATCTCATCCCATATAAGCACATGCATTCCTCATCCCTATATATATTGGGGGTTGGCAAGCAAATCGGGGGGAGAAGGGAGAGAGATGGCCTGGTCGGAGGACGTTGGAGGAGCTCGTCGTCGCCTTGATCCCACCTGAGGAGGACTCGCTATCACCGTCGCCCACTTTGCTCCAGCCCAAGGATCGCCATCGCCATCCTCCATCTAGCCCTGAGGACCACGGTCGCTGTCCTTCACCGCTGTGCACAACTCCAAGCTCGCGGCGATAAACCCACATCAGTGACGTTTCTCCGGCGCTTCATCATCAACAGCCCGGCTAGATTTTCACCGTGATCCGCAGCCTCAAGCACGCGGCATCGAGACCACGTACGGTGAGGTCTTCTCCGATGATGGCCTCATCCCCCAGAACATGACGCATCCCCATCGGATCCAACCCAAGGGCGGCTGTTCGTCGCCGTCCGTGGCCATAAAGCTCGCCACAACAACCCCCATACCCGGCGAGATCTCCTCCGATGACATCGCTATCCCTTCAGCACCGCCACAAGCTCATTATCCGGCGCAGCCAACATCGCCATCCTCTCCGCTCGCCGCACATCCCACGAGGGTGAATTCCCCTGTTCCAGCCGGCCTCCACCCATAAACGGAGCCCCTTGGACGGTGCTTCCCCTGTTCCAGCCGACGCTTCCCCCTCTCCCCGACGGTCCAGCGACGCAGGGGAATCCGCCATCGTCTTCACAAGTCCGGCGATACAAGCTTCATCCCCTGCCGCTCGCCGCACGTCCTCTGATCCAGCCGGGGGATTCGTCCCTGTCGCTGTCCTCGAGCCACCCGCAAAGCGTGAAGCACACCTCTAGCAAGGTCCACGTCACGGCTTCCCCTGCTTCCACCTATCCTAAAGCTTGGGCAGCTTCCCCTGTTCCGGATAGCGGCTTCCCCTGTCCCAGCCTGCGCTTCTCTGGTCCCAGCCGGCTTCATCGAGTCGAGCCGCCACGGTGATGGAGGTCGAATACAAGCTACCCACCAGCTTCGAGACGCGAACAACACCAGCCTCGACGCTTGGACGATCCAGCCTTCGACGCTCAGACAGCACTCCTTCGACGCCACCAGGTTCGACGCATTAACAATATCAGCTTCGACGCTCGGGCGACACTCCTTGACTCCACCAACTTCGACGCTCGGACGATGCCTTCCGTGTTCCAGCTGCTTCATCTTCACGACAACAATTAGACCTTGGACGACTCTTCCCAAACTCCGGCAACAAAAACTCAAACATCCCTCCAACATCCTACTTGGCGATGAAGGTGGTGGTCCAAGACCTCACGTCATGCATTTTCTCTCTTTTATTATTATTATAGAAAAATGCCGCAGCTGCCCCCTACCGAACCCCCCTCTGCCCTGGGGTCGCTGCTGCGTACTGGTGAAGGGTGCCGGTGGAACTGCCCGGCACCTGTCGTCCCGCAATTGAGCCTCTACTGACAAGGCGCAGTTCAGGATCGTTGAGTACAACTGGAAGCAGTGTGAGCTGGTCTGCCGCCGGATCTCTGGCCTAAGTCCCCACTCGAGCTGCCGCACCCTGGCTGTCTGATCTGCTGCAACTGCCCCCGCAAATCGAACAAGGTGCGTGAACCTGGAGGCATACTGCTGAACGGAACGAGTACCCTGCAAGAGGGACTGGTACTCGCTGGGAAGTGCACGTCCAAGAACATCGCCCTAAACTCCTCCCACAGTGGCACCTCTCCGTCACTGGGGTGCTGGGCGGTGCGCCACCAGTCAAGAGCGTCTCCATCGAGCTGGAACGCTGCGAGGGTGACCCGAACCAGGTCGTCCTCGACGAAGAGAGCATCCAGGACACGCGAGACTCCGTCGAGCCAGTCGTTCGCTGCTGTCAGATCTCCAGACCTACCGCTGAACCTAGGCGGGTTCAGTCGCTGGAAAGCCTTCGTGATAGCCACCAAGGCCCGCCCGTCGACAGGAACATGGGCCTCCTCCTCGGCGAGGAAGACCTCTGCCTGCACGACCGAAACCGCCGCTGGTGATGGTACAGTCCGTCTATCCCGGACCACCCTTACAGGAGCAGTCATGTCCGATCGAGCGGGTCGACCAGGTCGTGCCCCACCCCGACGACAACTGGAGGTCGGCCACGAGCTCCCGACATCTGCACGATCACCAACAGCAAACGAGCTTTCACTCGTCAGAACGGCAAAACAAACAGCACAACAATAAAGCGGAAGACATACACAACACAAAGAGAGCATGCACGGATGTTCTAGACATATAACTAATCCATTCCACGCTCAATCTCAACCGAATCCTGATCCTACTCAATGGGATCTACAGCCTATGCTCTGATACCAAGTTGTCGCGCCCCGACCCGCGTAGGCTCAACTGGGCCGGGCGACGCGAACCGAAACCTAACCTATTGCGGAAATTTTGGCGAGGTTTCCCTCTAATTGTAGTGGTTAACCTAGCAATTCATAATCATCTTG
Organism: Narthecium ossifragum; assembly: GCA_963920575.1. Lineage (NCBI taxonomy): Eukaryota > Viridiplantae > Streptophyta > Magnoliopsida > Dioscoreales > Nartheciaceae > Narthecium > Narthecium ossifragum. The sequence goes on from OY986966.1 coordinate 23,243,521, forward strand.
TATTATACAATCATTCACAAACCTCAAAGACTGAACTGGAATATAATACAAATCCTCAAACCAGGGAAATTATACATTTATTACTCCCGTAGGAGACTATCTATAACAAAAAGGTAAAACTGAGATCGCCGCTCCTCAAGCACCGCCAGACGCCACCACGTCACCAAACACCGGCCCTGATGTGCTGTCGCAAGCACTCAAAAATAAATCCAGTACTCTTCAAAATAAATGTAGTAGTGCAAGTACGAGTCGATCCCACGAAGAGTGTTTAGCCTAGTTTTGTGCTAAGTGAACAAAGATAGGGGGGTTTTTAAACGTGAGGAAAACAGTAAAGAAATAATCTAAAACGAAGAAATAAGTTGAATCAAGAGAACAAACCTTGGTCTGAGTCAACATCCACCATCGGAATCCAACAACTGATCATAGATGCAAGTATCAATCAATTCATACCATGAATATTCACCGTCCGAATTCAATTCGAATCTCTCCTCAATCTTAGTTAATTAGAAACAAGCGATCTAATCAACCCTAACTACTAGACAACCTAAGACAAGCGCTGTAGATTTAATCTAATAGCAGCGTTAAGAATAGGGAGATCGATGAAGCTAAACAACACAAGCACAAGTGGTTGCATTTAATCTAGTCAAATATTCTTTCTAAGATCTAACAATCTCTGAAACGCAGTAGATTATTAAACCCTAGTTGCTTCGCAGATTAGAGGGATCAAACAATTCCGGATTTGATATCCAACCTAGCAGTAGATCGCAATGAATAATAAACTAGTAGCGCTCCTAGCAATTAGACAAGACAATCATGAAGATAAACACAGAAGAATATTCAATACTCATCTATAAACTGAACAATAAAAATAAATTAGATCTCACAGTTTCATTGATTCCGAGGTTTCAGTCTCCTCGACCAAGGATCAAGATTTAGCCACGCAGGGCCATCGAGAACAATCCTCAAAAGATTCCAATAAACAAGATAAAACCTAGAAAAAATATAAAAGAGGAGAAAGAGCAGCCAAAAGTGTCCAAGAATCCCCCTCAAACCCTAGAAAGAGTCCTATTTATAGCCTTAAGTGTATCCACCCTCAGATTAGATCACAATCATTGATTTTCTTCACTGGGAAAGTCTGATCGATCCTTCTCGGGGTGCTGGATCGATCGGATGCGTTAAAATCTTCAACTTCTATTTACGCTCGAGTCCGATCGATCGAACTATGGGTGCTGAATCGATCGGATGCGTAAAAATCCACCTTCTCTGGCTATTTTTGAGTTCGATCGATCGAACTTTAGGTGTCGGATCGATCGGACCCCTTAGGATGGATGGATGGATCGATCGGACCATGTTTAGCCAAAAAATACATGTTCTGTCACGTTTCTGCATAGTCCGATCGATCGGACCCTGGGTGTTGGATCGATCGGACGTTCCAGCGTATTACTGTTCTGCCATCCAGACTGCGCCATCGGTACTAAAATTGCCGTAACTTCCTCTAGAAAACTCGAAATCACGAACCGTAAAATTCTCCAGAATCTAGACTTCAAGAGCTTTCCAACCATATATGGTACATCATCTGGTTCCTCATGAACTGGTACAGATTAATCTTTAAAGATGATCCATGCACTCTTTTCAGCTTCTTTTCGACTTAAGGACTTCAATTGCATCCTAAATCAAAATATAAGAATAATGAGTGTATTTAGGAATTAAATAAGCACAGGAGACTAAGTATTAAGGGATAAAAATATAACATTATGCATTCTCATCAAATTCCCCCACACTTAGCTTTTGCTCGTACTCGGGCAAAACTAAAATTCACTCTACTCAAGATATCAAGGTGGCAACGCCATCACCAAAGAACAATCAAGATCTTCACAACTCATAACACATCATGAACAAATATTTTTAGACAACTTAAAAATCAATCAATAAGCTCTTTCACTTGAAGATGAAGCATACTAAATAAGTAGACCCTCACGGAAATTAACACTCAACTCTCATGTGTTTGAAGGGTATGTATTTCATTCAAATTCATTCCAATGAAAATGATCTACCATAAGCTTGCATATCTTCTCATTCTCCACCACTAGAATCACATGCATAACAAAAATCATAAGGACTTCAAAAGGTTGTAATGGGGTCCAGGATTAAGGTGGGAAATATTTGGGAATGTAGCTCAAAAGCCAATGGAACTAATGAAGCAAAAATGCATCAATAAGACATGTACAACCAATCACTTCATTCAACAACTTCCTCAACTTAGCTTAACATACTCGTACCATATAACATTATCACATTGGCAAAGAGATTGCTCAAAGGAATATTTTTTACTGAAAAAGTGAACAATCTTTTGCAAAAACTTCCACCTTTGTAGAGATCATACATAGACATACCCCTTTTTTGGAGTATTAGGAGAATTCATAAACACATTTTGTAACATGAGAAACAATTTCCTCCTTCACTTTCTTCTCTTCTTTCTTTGTTTTTTTTTTTTCAAATATAGCCATACCACAAATCCAAACACCCCCACACTTGAACTTTTGCACCCATACATGTCATAATGATGATCAATGCTCCACTAGTTTTATGGCTTGGGTAACGGAAATATTTTTTTTTTTTCAGGTTTAAAGCTTGTAATGTTGGTTAACAATGAAGTCGATAAAGCTCAAAGGTGTTTAGCAAAAGGAAAAATTAATCACAAGGTAGGCTATTTGGCTTATGTAGCTTATAACAAAGATGGCCTTAATCATATTCATACTTGCATGTGTCAATGTGACCTCGAATAGAATCAAAGCAAGTTCTAGAGAAACAAATCCATGGAAGAATATCTCTTATGAAAGAAAATAGTGAGACTGATATGAATGCGTCAGTCTAAAGGCTCAAAATCTCACCAGCTTTTATCTACTCATTTAGTCACTACCATCTCAAGGAAAATAACTCAACTAATTAATTCTAAGTCGCAAAATTACTCATTCAATCATGTTATGAATATGTCAAGCTTAACTAGTTCTCGCTTATGGCAAATGCAATCTAGATCTCCTCCCCCACACTTGAAACTGACATTGTCCCCAATGTAAGGTGGAATGCAAAGAAAAGTAAAAATAACTAAAATGGAAATGCGAAAATAAAGAGAGAAAGGAACGAACTCCCCTTGGGTTGCCTCCCAAGCAGCGCATTTGTTTATTGTCATTGGCTCGACTTCATGCTTGCTTCTTTAATCAGTATAAGTTGGTTCCTCAAGGTCCAATTTTTTCAACTTTTCTGTTGGAACGCCTTCATAGAAAGGTTTAAGTCGATGGCCATTCACCGTAAACATTTTGGAAGTGGCTAAACTTTGAATGTCAACTGCACCATGAGAAAAAACATTAGTAACAATAAAAGTTCCAATCCAACGAGAACGCAACTTACCTGGAAACAAGCATAGGCGTGATTGGTAAAGGAGAACTTTTTGACCAACTTTAAACTCCTTTCTAGAGATCATCTTATCATGAAAAGCTTTTGTCTTTTCCTTGTAAATCCTAGCGCTCTCATAGGCATCGTTGCGAATTTCCTCTAATTCTTACAGTTGTAACTTCCTGTGTTCTCCACTCTCATCCATGTTCATATTAAAGCTCTTGATAGCCCAATAAGCTTTATGTTCTAACTCAACTAGAAGGTGACATGGTTTCCCAAATACCAAGCGATAAGGTGACATACCGATGGGTGTCTTATATGCAGTCCTATATGCCCACAACGCATCATCTAAACGCAAACTCCAATCTTTTCTATTTGGATTTACCGTCTTTTCAATGATGGACTTGATCTCTCGATTTGACACTTCCGCTTGTCCACTCGTTTGCGGATGATAGACGGTTGATACCTTATGGGTCACATGGTACTTCCTCAGCAACGCCTCCACAGTTCGATTGCAAAAGTGCGTGCCTCGATCACTTATGAAAGCTCTTGGAATTCCAAACCTGGATAATATGTTAGACTTGATAAAATCTGCAACAACTTTAGAATCATCAGTACTGGTAGCTTTAGTTTCTACCCATTTTGAAACATAATCCACAGCAAGTAGAATATAAACATAACCAAAAGATATAGGGAACGGACCCATGAAATCGATGCCCCAAACATCGAAAATTTCGCAAAATAATATGGGGGTTTGTGGCATCTCATTCATTTGGGATATATTACCTGTCTTTTGACAATTCTCGCATGATTTACAAAGAGAGTATGAATCTCGAAATAAAGAAGGCCAATAAAAATCACATTCTAACAGTTTTCTTGCCGTTCTCTTAACTCCAAAGTGACCTCCACAAGCATAAGAATGACAAAAAGTGAGTATAGAAATAATTTCATTTTCAGGAACACACCTTCTTATTACTTGATCTGCACAATACTTCCATAAATATGGGTCATCCCACACATAGTATTTGGCATCACTTTTAATCTTATCTATTTGAGCCTTAGACAAATCAGAAGGTAACATATTAGTCACCAAATAATTCACGATATTTGCATACCAAGGTAATGTCACAGTTGCAGAGAACAGTTGTTCATCAGGGAATGTTTCCTGCAAACGAAGTTCATCATCTACATGGATTAAATGACTCAGATGATCTGCAACCTTATTTTCTGTTCCTCTTTTGTCTTTTATCTCCAAATCAAATTCACTCAAGAGAAGTATCCATCGTATTAATCTCGGCTTTGCCTCCTTCTTCGTCATTAAATAACGAAGGGCTGCATGATCAGAGTAAACAATGACTTTAGTACCAAGTAAATAAGAACGAAATTTTTCTACAGCAAACACAACGGCTAAAAGTTCTTTTTCAGTTATAGAATAATTTCTCTGGGTATGATCCAAAGTCTTGGAAGCATAGTAAATTGCATGAGAAGCTCTTCCAATCTTTTGACCCAAAACTGCACCTATTGCATAATCACTTGCATCACACATTATCTCGAAAGGAACGCTCCAGTCAGGGGGCTGAATAACTGGGGTTGAAGTCAATAATTCTTTCAGTTTATCAAATGCCTCTGTGCATGCCTCATCGAACTCAAAAACCTTGTCTTTTTGTAACAACGTGCATAGCGGTAATGCTATTTTGGAGAAGTCCTTGATGAATCTTCGGTAAAAACCTGCATGTTCAAGAAAAGAACGAACCTCCCGCACACTAGTGGGATAAGGTAAAGATTGAATGACATCAACTTTAGCTTTATCAACTTCAATTCCTTTAGATGAAACAACATGACCCAAAACTATACCCTGTTCAACCATGAAATGACATTTCTCAGAATTTAACACAAGGCTAGTTTCTATGCATCTTTGAAGAACCAGTGTAAGGTTATGTAAACAATTATCAAAGGAGTTTCCATAAACTGTGAAATCATCCATAAAAACCTCTATGATCTGTTCAATATAATCTGAGAATATACTAACCATACACCTTTGGAAAGTAGCTGGGGCGTTGCAAAGACCAAAAGGCATGCGATGATATGCAAAAGTTCCAAATGGGCATGTGAACGTCGTCTTTTCCTGATCTTCAGGGGCAATTGCAATCTGAAAATAACCTGAATAACCATCAAGAAAACAATAATAAGAATGACCAGCTAATCTTTCAAGCATCTGACCAATAAAAGGTAAAGGGAAGTGGTCCTTGCGGGTTATAGCATTTAATTTTCTGTAATCAATACAAACCCTCCACCCGTTTTGCACACGGGTAGGAACTAACTCATCTTCGTGATTTCTCACCACGGTTATTCCTGTCTTTTTAGGAACCACTTGAACTGAACTAACCCAAGTGCTATCCGAAATAGGATAGATCACTCCAACTTCAAGAAGTTTGAGGATCTCCTTCTTTGCAACATCCATCATGGGCGAATTTAACCTTCTTTGTGGTTGGCGGGAAGGTTTCGCTCCCTCTTCAAGCAAAATACGATGCATACACGTACTCGGGCTGATTCCCTTAATGTCTGCAATTGTCCAACCAATAGCTGTCTTATGTTCCTTAAGAACCTGCACATGTTTTTCTTCCTGTGGTGCACTAAGGTTATTGGAAATAATCACTGGTAACACTCCTTCATCTCCAAGAAAATCATAATTAAGATGATTAGGAAGAGGTTTCAAATCTGGAATAGGTGCTTGCAATATAGCAGGTAATGATTTTTCATTAGAAACATGCAATGGACTATAAGAATCGTTACCTGATTTCTGAATTATCGAAAAATCATTCAGTGTTGCAACAGTTTCCTGCAAATTAGTACTCAAAGCTAACTCTTCATGTTCTTCCTCCAGAGACTTACTAATAGCCACTTCCAATTCATCTTTATCACTAAGTTCAAAAACTTCCTGTGATAAATAATCAATCACATCAATTGAATACACTGAACAATCATCAGCAGGATATTTCATGGCATCATAAATACTAAACTTAACAGTTTCACCATCAAATTCCATGGTAAGTGTGCCACTATGGACATCTATCTTAGTCTTGGATGTCTTCAAGAAAGGTCTTCCCAACAAAATAGGAGTACTATGATCACCATTCTCCATATCAAGCACATAAAAATCAGCAGGGAAAACTAAATCATTGACATGCAAAAGAATATCTTCAACTACACCTTTAGAATAGGCGTTAGATCTGTCAGCCAATTGAATCACAACACCAGTTTCATTCAAAGGTCCAAGTTTTAAAGAAAAATATATAGAATATGGCATGACATTGATAGAAGCTCCCAAATCTAACATGGCTTTCTCAAATTTGGTGTTACCAATTGTACATGGGATAGTAAACATACCTGGATCCCTACACTTTGTAGGAATTTTTCTTTGAAGAATTGCAGAAACATTTTCCCCTACTTTCACCTTCTCACATCCTTTAAGTTTCTGCTTCCTCTTAATTGTGCACAATTCCTTCAAAAATTTAGCATATCGAGGTACTTGTTTAAGAGCATCTAAGAGTGGAATATTTACCTCGCATCGGCGAAAAGTCTCATAGAGATCTGAATTCTTCTCATATTTTCTTGATTCTGTCAAAGCTTGAGGAAAAGGAGGTACAGGTTTATAATCAGAAAGAGGTGGAAACTTACGTTTAGGTACGTCATCATCATTAGGAAAGATTTTGTCCGTGACAATATTTTGCTCTTTTCCTTGCGGTGACGATGCAGGGACTTCCTTTACTGGAGTCTCAACTTCTTTACCACTTCTCAAAATGATTGCACTTGCATTCTCCCTTGGATTTATTACCATTTGAGAGGGTAATTTTCTCGAATTTTGCGCCTCTAGCTTGCTAATTGCTGACGCCATCTGGCCCACCTGATGTTCCAAAGCTTGGATACTGGCCTTTGCCTCTTGTTGAAATTGTTTTATATCCTGTTGAAATTGCATAGCACTAGTAGCAAGGGAATTAACAATATCTTCTAAAGACATACCAGAATTCAGAGTTGGGTTTGGTTGTTGTCTCGGAGGGTATGACGGTCTATACTGTTGATATTGCTGGCCACTTGGACGGAATTGATTTGTGGGCTGATTTACTTGTGGATTCTCATTGTTGAGATTGGGGTGATCCCTCCATCCCGGATTATACGTGTTTGAATAGGGATCATACTTCCTTTGCGGTGGTCCTGGGAAACTCCCAGCTGCATTTACTTATTCTATGGGCTCCTCTTGAAGAGTTGGGCACATGTCGGTTGGATGTCCCGCCACCGAACAAATTCCACAAACCTTCGCTGTCTGCATATTACCTACAGCCATTTGACGAACAAGAGAAGTTAGACTCGCAATCTGTTGTTCAAGAGATGATACATTTACCTCATTAACATGTTTTTAATAAGAATCAAGTCTTGTACTGTTAAATTGTTGAGAGTTAGCCGCCATATTTGCAATCAAGTTCCTCGCGGCTTCAGGAGTTTCATCCACCAAAGCTCCTCCACTAGCGGCATCAATCATACTCCTGTCATTGGTTAGTAAGCCCTCATAAAAATATTGAATAAGTAATTGCTCACTAATTTGATGGTGGGGACAGCTTGCACATAATTTCTTAAAACGTTCCCAATATTCATGTAGAGATTCTCCATTATGTTGCCTCACACCACAGATTTCTTTCCTAATGTTGGCCGCTCTTGAGGTTGGAAAATACTTCTCTAAAAACAACCTCTTCATCTCGTTCCATGTGGTAATACTCCCAGATGGTAAATAATAAAGCCAATCTTTAGCCGAATCCTTCAAAGAAAATGGAAAGGCTCTCAATTTGATTTGATCTTCAGTCACCCCCATGGGTTTCATACTTGTGCACACAACATGAAGCTCCTTTAAATGCTTGTGAGGATCCTCACCTGCAAGTCCATGAAAAGTAGGTAAGAGGTGTATTAGTTCAGATTTTAATTCAAAAGTAGTAGCAACATCCAAAGTAGGGAATGTAATGCATAAGGGTTGCTGATTCAAATCTGGTGCTGCAAGCTCTTTCAAAGTCCGATTTCCGGCCATGACTTCTTTCTCTTCCAATTCCGAATCACTGATAAATACGTGGTCAAGAGCCAAATCGTCCTCCTCAGGATTTATCCGAGCTTCCCTCCTTAACCTACGCAAAGTTCTTTCTATCTCTGGATCGTACTGTAAACCACCTTGATTAAAAGATCGAGCTATACTCATAAACAATCAAGAGAATTCCGGCAAAACGAGAAAAAGAAATCAAGAAAATTCGAATAACTCTTTTTTTTTTATGAAAATAAAGATCACAATAAACACAAAAATCAACTAGAATCACTCCCCGGCAACGGCGCCAAAATTTGATGTGCTGTCGCAAGCACTCAAAAATAAAACCAATACTCGTTAAAATAAATGTAGTAGTGCGAGTACGAGTCGATCCCACGAAGAGTGTTTAGCCTAGTTTTGTGCTAAGTGAACAAAGATAGGGGGGTTTTTAAACGTGAGGAAAACAATAAAGAAATAATCTAAAACGAAGAAACAAGTTGAATCAAGAGAACAAACCTTGGTCTGAGTCAACATCCACCATCGGAATCCAACAACTGATCATAGATGCAAGTATCAATCAATTCATACCATGAATATTCACCGTCCGAATTCAATTCGAATCTCTCCTCAATCTTAGTTAATTAGAAACAAGTGATCTAATCAACCCTAACTACTAGACAACCTAAGACAAGCGCTGTAGATTTAATCTAATAGCAGCGTTAAGAATAGGGAGATCGATGAAGCTAAACAACACAAGCACAAGCGGTTGCATTTAATCTAGTCAAATATTCTTGGCTAAATTATGTATTAGTACCCTGTAGTTTTGGTCAACTTTTTATATAGTCTCTGAACTTCAATTTTATGACATTGAGTCCCTCGATTTTGTTTTTGATTCTCATGTGGGCCTCCACCCCAGTTTACGTCGTCTAACTAACGGCAAAAGGGGTCACGTGCGCCGCACGTGACCCCCTTCCGTCAGCGTATGCGTATGCGTTTGTTGACAAGAGAATGGATGACTTAATTGGAAACCCATACGTACCGAGATAACGCTTATGATGATTTGATCACTGTAGAGCTCCGGCTCGCTATCCTGCAAGGACAGCATGACATCAATAACAATCCTCTCCTGGTCCTGATCCACCACCTTCACCATGCCGGCACCATCGTCGGCGACAGCACCACTATGCCTTCGAAGAACACGGCGGCGCTGCTCGATGAGCTTCAGGAAAAATTCATCCTTTCGTCTCCTGAACTGCCACATCCTCTTCGCCAGCCCAGCACCTGCTCCAAACCATCTTAACATTGGTATATAGTCCCCGAGGTTGTTCACCCCCCTAATCTTAGCTCTGCTCTTGATGACCTCTCTATATTCTCTCGCTTCCTCTTTCACATCATCCTCCTCTGATCCATAGTATCTCTTACCAACTAGCATCCTCAGCAAGATGTTGAAGGTCAGCTCGGAGAACCTAGTCCTTAGCTCCCCGCGTCGAAGGCCGGAATCATCAAGGGGTTTCTCTAGGAGAAGGGATTGGAGTAAAGAACGTGTCTCTTGGGAGCGGAGCGAGGAGGAGGAGAGGAGGCGGGTGGAGGAGAGCAGCTGGAGGGTGACGAGGCGGCGGAGGTGGCGCCAGTGGGGGCCGTAGGGGGCCCAGACGACGGAGGTAGAGCCGTAGCCGAGGATGGTGCTGAATAATTGGACGGGGCGGTTGGCGAAGGCCACGTCGTGCGTGGTGAAGAGCTCCTCGGCTACGGCGGCGGAGGAGACGACGAGGACGGGGCGGGAGCCGAACCGGAGGCGGAGGACAGGGCCGTACCTAGTAGAGAGCTCCTCCAGGGAGCGGTGGAGGAGGGGTTTCTTTAGGAGGTGGAGGTGGCCGATGATGGGGAGCCCCGGGAACGCCCTCGTCAGGAAACTAAGGTTCACTCACATCACCACCTGGAAGATCACGTGCGGCGTTGTTAGATGGCGGGAAAAACTTAACGCTGACGGAAGGGGTCACGTGCGGCGCACGTGACCCCTTTTGCCGTTAGTTAGACGACGGAAACTGGGGTGGAGGCCCACATGAGAATCAAGAACAAAATCGAGGGACTCAATGTCACGAAATTGAAGTTCAGGGACTATATAAAAAGTTGACCAAAACTAAAGGGTACTAATACATAATTTAGCCAATATTCTTTCTAAGATCTAACAATCTCTAAAACGCAGTAGATTATTAAACCCTAGTTGCTTCGCAGATTAGAGGGATCAAACAATTCCGGATTTGATATCCAACCTAGCAGTAGATCGCAATGAATAATAAACTAGTAGCGCTCCTAGCAATTAGACAAGACAATCATGAAGATAAACACAGAAGAATATTCAATACTCATCTATAAACTGAACAATAAAAATAAATTAGATCTCACAGTTTCATTGATTCCGAGGTTTCAGTCTCCTCGACCAAGGATCAAGATTTAGCCACGCAGGGCCATCGAGAACAATCCTCAAAAGATTCCAATAAACAAGATAAAACCCAGAAAAAATATAAAGGAGCAGAAAGAGCAGCCAAAAGTGTCCAAGAATCCCCCTCAAACCCTAGAAAGAGTCCTATTTATAGCCTTAAGTGTATCCACCCTCGGATTAGATCACAATCGTTGATTTTCTTCACTGGGAAAGTCTGATCGATCCTTCTCGGGGTGCTGGATCGATCGGATGCGTTAAAATCTTCAACTTCTATTTACGTCCCAGTCCGATCGATCGAACTATGGGTGCTGGATCGATCGGATGCGTAAAAATCCACCTTCTCTGGCTATTTTTGAGTCCGATCGATCGAACTTTAGGTGTCGGATCGATCGGACCCCTTAGGATGGATGGATGGATCGATCGGACCATGTTTAGCCAAAAAATACATGTTCTGTCACGTTTCTGCATAGTCTGATCGATCGGACCCTGGGTGTTGGATCGATCGGACGTTCCAGCGTATTACTGTTCTGCCATCCAAATTGCGCCATCGGTACTAAAATTGCCTTAACTTCCTCTAGAAAACTCGGAATCACGAACTGTAAAATATTCCAAAATCTAGACTTCAAGAACTTTCCAACCATATATGGCACATCATTTGGTTCTTCATGAGCTGGTACAGATTAATCTTTAAAGATGATCCATGCACTCTTTTCAGCTTCTTTTCGACTTAATGACTTCAATTGCATCCTAAATCAAAATATAAGAATAATGAGTGTATTTAGGAACTAAATAAACACAGGAGACTAAGTATTAAGGGATAAAAATATAACATTATGCATTCTCATCAGGCCCGGTAGGGGCGACTGAAGAAGAGCTAGCGTCAGCACCTGCAGAACGCAGCCCGGGTAGGAGTGAGCACTAAACTCAGTAGGGACACTACACTACGACACTCACAAGGGAGGGAACACAACAGTCCCGCCCCCAAGTCTACCCTAGGTGTATACAAGGTTCCCATAACCCTACCGGAAGTTCGTGAACGCAGGCCCAAAACACTGCATACTCTCAACAGGACACAAAACACTGTTTGGCGGGTCAGGACACCGCTGGGCAGGCACTCCTCCTGTGAGGACCCGTACCTCCAACCTGGTCTGACCGCGTTAGGTCGAGGGTATGTGTTTGTGGTTTGACTCGAATGGTTTTGGGATGCGAACGGTTGATCGCATCGCTGTTTTTGACCCCAATGGCATTTTGGTAAATATGCTCCCTGGTGGTCAGTTTGACACCCGCGTTGCAAACATGACCTTTAATTGATGTATGTGTTTGATTAAAACCTTTAGGGCGCTTCCGATCAGAAGATCGGAACTCGATCGGGAGAGATCAAATCGGACGGCTGCGATGGATTCTAGTTTTCTATTTAAGCCTTCTCCCTCTTTCTTTCTTTCTTTTCTTCTTCTCCTGCATTCTCTCTTCTCTCTCTCTCCTGTGGCTGAGCTAGGGCTTGGAGGCGTGGCTTTCGAGGAGCGGATTCCAGCGATCGGAGTTGGGGAATGCGTGGAGGAGCTGCCCTATCTCTTCAATTAGGTGTTTCTACCTCGATCTTAGTTGTCACACCCCGACCCAGAAAACCCATCCAGGACGGGGCGTGAGGGGAAACCTACACTATTCATCTCCAAATGGCACGATACAAAGCGGAATTATAGATAAACTTAAGCAATTTATATTCCAGAGGTGAAACAACAATTCAATTCATAAATATACATCATGTTGTACTGATACAAGATCTTCCAAGAAAGATATAATATACAAGCTATCAAAATGTACAATAAATAATCCTCCAGCAACCTCAAGCACCTCTGGATGTAGTCGCACCATCAAAAGCTGATCCCGCCGGCTCTACTGAAGGAGAACTGGCGCCTGCACCTACAAACGCAGCCCGGGTAGGAGTGAGCGATAAGCTCATTAGGGTTCTACTCTACGGCACACTGAAGGGAGGAAAACAACAACAATGTTGTCTCCCCGCACAAGTCTAAGGAATGCCACGGGGTTCCACAACCCCTGCCGACTACCCCAAGGATCCTACTCTTCTCAACCGACCACGCTGGGACACATTCTCCAAACACGCTGGGAGGAAACAGAGAACCAGAACCAGTAGGATCACCCTTGCCCAGCAGGAAGCCACTGCCTGGGGACCATGTCAGGGGCACCAGCAACCATCCTTAGCACTTGGCCTTGGGAGACCAACACGACCTCTAAACCTCAAACATTGATCAGAGTCGACTATCGCAAATCCTCAATCACAAGAGACCTGATCATACAATCACACCCTAAACCTGACTACCCAGCCACGGTCCTAAGGCTAGATCCGAGCTACCCGAGAGCCTCGGATCGGCGACCCAAACCATCGCCCGCCTAACCTCAAATGCCTCTAATGCAATCAAGATGCATGCAATGCTCAGGCACAGATAAAGATATATAAGCATGCAACAAGATGTCATTAATCATACAGGGCTAGGCATAGCTTATCGCTAGCCAAAGGGTAAGCATAGCAAAGGCCTCAAATACATCTGAGAAAAGCATGAACACAGATATACAATAGTCTTCAGTGCTCTCTTGCACCTGACGGACTAAGGTTCCACAGTTACCCCGCAGGTAACTGGCCACAGTTATACAATAGCCCTCGGCACTCGCCGGCAACAGGCTAAGGTTCCACAATTCCTCATTAACTAGCACTCATAGCTAGCTAATGGTTAAGCAACCCAATATAGCATTTAACTACTTATCAAATACGTATTAAATGCGATCAAAACCACAGAATAGTCCAAAAAGGAAAATACTCGAATCGATCCTCAAACTCGATGGAAATCCTTTTAAAACTCTACAAAATTCACTTGCAAACCTCCCAACATGTTTAAAGATCAATCACGATTGAAAGTCATTCAAGAAAGACCAGAAAACCATGTTCAAGGGCCCACGGTCGATGTGACGGTCGATCCGACGGTCGACCGTGAGGCCACGGTCGATGTCACGGTCGACCGTGAGGCCAACACGAAGAAAACCAAAGGGCGACGGTCGATCCACTCATCGACCCTGGGAAGCCCAAAACCAAACAGCGCCTGACGGTCCATGCGACGGTCGATCCGACGGTCGACCGTCAGGTAAAATCGGAAAAGCGAAGATCCCGCGGTCGATCCATGCATCGACCTTGGGAGGCTAAAATCCCGACAAAGCCCGACGGTCGATGCGACGGTCGATCCGACAGTCGACCGTCAGGCCCAGAAAACGCAAATCAATAATTGACGGTCGATGCACCGATCGACCGTCGAGCCCCGAAAGAGTGTATCAACGCTTGACGGTCGATGCACCGATCGACCGTCGAGCCTTAGGCACAGTTCATCAGAACAGTGTCGGAAATCCAATTCCTTGGATTTCAAGGATCAAATCAAGTTGGAAAACAATGAGATTTTGCAAGCAAGTGTAATTCTCGATGGGGAATCCAATGGTATACAAAAATCACATTTTTGACGGTTAAATCTCCTATCTAGGTTCAAATGGACGAAAACCGACGAAACGGTGATCATACGAAAATCAACCGTTAGAATACGGAAATCGCGAGTTAGGAATACTTCAAACCGTCTATAACACATGCACAATGAACTACACAACATTCTAACAAGTATTCCTACAGCGAAAATACAATAAACCTATCCTAGGAGAACCCGATTCTAAGATCGAGGTAGAAACACCTACTTGAAGAGATAGGGTAGCTCCTCCACGCATTCCCCAACTCCGATCGCCGGAATCCGCTCCTCGAAAGCCACGCCTCTAAGCCCTAGCTCAGCCACAGGAGAGAGAGAGAAGAGAGAATGCAGGAGAAGAAGAAAAGAAAGCAAGAAAGAGGGAGAAGGAAGGCTTAAATAGAAAACTGGAATCCATCGCAGCCGTCCGATTCGATCTCTCCCGATCGAGCTCCGATCTTCCGATCGGAAGCGCCCTAAAGGTTCTAATCAAACACATACATCAATTAAATGTCATGTGTGCAACGCGGGTGTGAAACTGACCACCAGGGAGCATATTTACCAAAATGCCACTTGGGTCAAAAACAGCGATGCGATCAACCGATCGCATCCCAAGGCCAACCGAGCCAAACCACAAACCCAGACCCTCGACCTAACGCGGTCGGACCAGGTTGGAGGTACGGGTCCTCACACCTCCTCCCAAGAGTTTAAGAACACCAGACTCCGGCTACACCTCGGATACGACTTGGAGACGACACGACCTCTAAACCTCAAACAACATGTATTCAAGTCATCTAACCCTATCATCGAAAACGACTGAATACTACAAATCGAGTCCTGGACCAAGCTACCCACAACAGTCCTAGAGCTAGATCCGGACTACGCGAAAGCCCCGGATCGGCGAACAACCCATCGCCAGCGCCCTACACAGATGCAACTAATGCACAACACAATGCATGCTATGCGCATACGCAGGGTAATATAGATAAACATGCAACAGTATGTGATGTTATGAATAACAAGGTCTGAGCACGGCACCCTGCCAGCCCGGGGTGGTGAACAGGTAAGTAAGGTCTAGGAACTGCTGCAGTGGTGCCACCACCAACTGCCAGCAGTCCACCACAACACCTGCAATGGGAAACAACCCCGCAAACAACAGCTCACAGATATCACAGATAAAGGCCTCCGCGCACGCCGGCATGCAAAGCTAAGGAAAGCTGTAGGGCTACCCGCCCGTTTATTCTAAACATTCCGGGAGTCATCACTCCCCCGGTTCACCACTGCCCCTATTATAGGGCTAACATGCTTAAACATATGTACAAAGTATATAGCGGTAAGGAAAACAGGCATACCAAGCCCCACAGGCAAAAGCCATGAAAAATCCTCTCTGCTATTAAAGGATCGATCTTTTCCTAAGAAAAGATCGATCTTTTAAGTAACAATGAGCCTTCCCTCACTGTCGAGCTAAAGAAGATCGATCCTTCCTCCCATGAAGATCGATCTTTCTCGAGACAGAGGGCACCCTTCTTATCGCGCCAAGAAAGATCGATCCTTCCTCCCAGGAAGATTGATCCTCCTCGCGACGCTAGGTAACCATGCTACCCAAGACCCAGGATCGATCATCTCCAACCAGAAGATCGATCCTTCATCGGGCGCAGCATGACCAACCCAGAGGGATCGATCTCTCTTCAAAGGAGATCGATTCGAATAGGTTCTCCGGCGATCGGACAGCGAGAAAATACCGCCGAAAAACGCTACCAAACCCCCTAAAACTCTGGGATCTGGTAGATCAAGAAACCACGAGTCCAAAACCTGTGAAATCATGGAAAACCAACATGCATATCTACAGATCTAAGCAAAAGATCAACCACGAACCAGAAAAACTTCCAAAAACCCGAAAAGATGTAGGTAGGATCCCAACCTAAGCAATAGCAGCTTCAATTCCAGCTACTAGGCCTTGGATCGTCCTCAAATGCCTTCAAAATCGACAGATCTGAGCTCCAGATCTCTGGATTTCAAAAGGATTCAAGGAAGAAAGTCTCGTCTGCTTTATAGGAAAACGAACCGACTTATGAATGATCGATCTTTTCCTAGGGAAAAATCGATCCTTCATGACGTTTGCACTTGACTTTTTGGGACCAAAAGATCGATCTTCTAGCAATGAAGGATCGATCCTTTAGGTGTAGAAAGCTAGACTTGGGCTAGAACTTAAGCCCAAGCCCGAATCTTTCGATCCCGGGTCCCACTAACCATTCTAGCCAAACATTACCACAAACATGGTCAGTATGTGCACACGCGAGTGTGAAACAAGCCGACAGGGCGCAATTTACCAAATTGCCCTTGCGGTCCACAGCGAGCCACAGGAGTAGAGGGACGGGTCCTCACATGCACACCCGTAAGCTGGCACTAAAGACAACAAGTCAAAGACATCGGCGCTACTGAATGGATCGGATCACGAAATGAAGCTATACATTCTACAAGATTGTCCAGAAGCGATTTCGTGTGCCGGGGACTCTCCCGCCGGATCTCGCATCCACCAAATTAAAGATCTCAAAGCTCCCACAAGCAGGCCGCGCACGCTCTCAGTGGTGGCCAAAGAACAAAGCGAGTCGGGCGCTCCGCAAAGGAGTCCGGGGGCTACTGTTCGCAATGAACCTGTCTCGACAAACGATGATGTTTTCATGCCCGGACCACGAAGTCTTCAACCAAAAGAAGCTAAGCGCTGGAGCACAAAAGCGGCTGGGGGCAGTCGTTCGTGTCGGATCTGCTCCGACGAGTAACGACGGCTTCTCCCTCTCAGCTTCCAAGAGACAGCTCAAAATTCCTGGCAAAACCCCTGTGACTCAAACAATCTCGGCACCACCTGTCGAAAACTTAAAAAAGTAAAACTAAAATAATATGTCCATCTATTGAACATACAAAAATCATTCCCTAGGTTACATACGAAACTTGCTTCGAGAGGTATGACAGACCTTGGCTTGGCCTCCATGCAATCGACGATGATGAGGAATCACTCTATGATCGCCATTGCTACGAGCCTAAAGTGTCCCGAATCATCAAACTTACCTCGCCGACATGCGAGCAGCCTATGCATACTGCATTGCTCAGGAATTGCAATGTTTTCAAATCGAAGCAACCTCAGACATAAACAACGCCAATAGTCACACTGGCAACAACACTCTCCAGCTCAAGGGAAACCGCAACATTTCACAGTCGGACCATTCTCTCATCAAGACGAAGAAGCCTACTAAGAAGGAAAAGAAGACAAAAGTGGTCGTGCACAGTCCTCCTATCCATGCCAGCTGTTCCAGTCGCCCATGCTACAGATTGTTAGTTAAAGCCGACCAATTCGAGACTTCATCACCAAGAAACCAAAGTACAGAAAGGATCCTGCAAGAGAACGATTTCAACATCGTCACGGCAATGCCCGTAGGGGTCCAAGACAATGAGACATCCACTTCCTCAAATGTCTCGGCAAAGAGACGGAAGAAGAAAGCTACTGTCGAGGAACTCCAGGATGCTGCCATCATCAATCTACCCTTAGTTAATCGTCCCTACACTAGAAGCGTCACACGCTCCTTCGACAGCAAAGACGCAGCTTCTGAGGCGTTATATGAAGAATAATCCCCTGCTCCACCCGAATCTCCAGAGAACAGATTGCCTTCGCTAGCAGATAAATCCCCATAGCGATACCAAGTCGTCGTAACCATGCACGAAGAAGAGCTGGAGCAGCCGTGAAACACACTCCAGTTGAAGGAGGCGGAAATAGCCAGCCTGAAGACCCAGATACTCGAAAAACAACTCACATGCCGAGAACCATCCTCAGAAAAATATGCCGCTAAATATGGCACCTCTCGACGTCGTACAAAAGATGGTCACTGAGAGCATTAGGGCCTTCCATATGCAGAAGCAATATGCCATGAGGCCGAAATACATGAAGTCGTACCCAGCGGAAACTGACTTGATCCCGTATCCAGTAAATTATTGGTGACCCCAATTCACTAAGTTCAACGGGACCGGATCCACACATGAGCACATCGCTCACTTCCTTGCAGCATGTCAAGACACGGCTCATAATGGCGCGCTGCTTCTTCGCCAATTCATCCAAACACTCTTCGAACCGGCTTTCACTTGGTACCGCAAACGGCTTTCGGGATCCATCAATTCATGGGAGCAGATGCAGGAGACATTCCTCCAAAGATTTTATAGTACTCAAAGAACTGTCGGAATCACGGAGCTCACTCAAACGAAACAAAACCTGCATGAGAAAGCTGCTGATTTTATCAATAGGTGGAGAAACATGAGTATCTACTGCCCACAACCCATCACAGAACCTGAAGCCGTGCGGATGTACATGAACAACCTATGGCCGGAAATGGCCCTCTACCTACAAGGTGTCTGTCCGCTTTGCTTCGAGGAGCTGACTTCTAAGGCCACTGACATCGAGAACTACCTACATCACATGGCTCGCAGAAATCAAACCATGGACAAGGCTTTCGAGCGCACAAGGAAGGATACGCCTTCCCCCAAGGGGAAAGCTGTACTCCAGACTTCGGTGACGCAAATGCTCAGCCTAAAGGAGACTTATGTCCCCAAAGAGCTGCCTCGGTCTAGAGACCTCTCGTCCGATCCCACGTGACGACGAGTGAAGATCCTCAAGGAGAGGATTGAAAATGAGTATTACTTCCCCCGAGATGAGGTCCCTGACATCTTCAAAGGTCTGTTGGATCTTGGACTCATAGAGCTCCCGGGGTCCCGGTGCCCCCACGAAGCAAACAAAGTGGACGAGCCAAAAATATTGCCATCACCATAGAATACTTGGGCATGCACTCCAAGATTGCTTCGTCCTCAAGGATAAGATCCAAAAATTGATTGACGATGGAGTCATGGACGTCGAGCTCCTGAAGAAGCTCCAGAAAGGCAAGAAGGTAGAGTCAACACAAGTGATCACTACCACAGTAGACCCCGAGTCTCCATACGAGGAGTACACCTCCTCAACATCTCCTTATGAAGAAATCATGTATGTCCCTCAGGCGCCTCCCTACCTGCCCGTTGGGAACATATACACAGCTATCTCTCCATATACGCAAGACGAGGAGCATATAACTCCCATTCTGACACCTGTCGAGGGATGCCCCTTGCCTACCCTACTGAAAATGCATCATTCTGACTTGGATGATGATGACACGTTGTCTGATTTCGAGCCCAGCTATGATCGCTACAGGAGGCCCTATATCATCAAAAGTCAAAAGAAGAGACAAGCATTCGAGCAAAGGGTTAAAGCGGCCCTGAAACCTCTGCTTCCTGAAAACTGACAGCCAAGGCCGAAGAGGCACAAAGCCCCCCAGATACAAGATCTTCAGGAAGGTGATGGCCCGTGAAGAAATTGAAGGTTTTATCCACCGAGTCTCGACAGATCTCCGAACCAGAAAGCCAAATGTACCACAAAACAACATCTCTTGGGACAATTGCTCATGCTTCACTATCGGAATCTTCGAAGATGATGGCGAGTCCCTCTGCTTCCCAGAAGAAGAGAAGACTGAAGTCCACGAAATCATCACCCGCTCCGGGCGCCAACTTCCCGACTCCCAACCTGCACAACCAAGAGAAAGGGACACCCTTCGAATGGGATAAAGCTTGCCCAAGCGCCTTCCAAAATATAAAAGAATACCTCATCAACCCGCCGATTCTCGCTTCTCTCATCAAAGGAAAGCCCTTAATCCTCTACACGGCAACTCTGCCCGGGTCATTAGGAGCTTTACTCGCACAACATAACGATGAAGGCAAGGAAAGAATCCTCTACTACCTCAGCAGAACCTTAGTCGGAGCCGAGCATAATTACTCGGAGATGGAGAAGGTGTGTCTGTCTGGGTATTTACCACTCAAAAACTTCGGCCTTACCTTCTGGAGTACTCTGCACAACTTATCTCCAAAGTCGACCCCCTGCGGTATATCCTAAAGAAGCTAGTCCTCTCCGGACGACTTGCAAAATGGGCTATGCTATTGTCCCAGTTCGACATAACCTACGTCCCACAAAACGCTGTCAAAGGGCAAGCCTTGGCGGATTTTCTCGCTGCTCGAACTACCTGCCAGATGAAGAAGTCTCCGTGCCGACATCCAACCACCCTGGGAGATGTACTTTGATGGAGCTTGCAGGCGCTCAGAAGTGGGGGCAAGAATAGTCTTTGTTACTCCAACACAAGCCATAATCCCATATTCTTTCGTGCTGACTTCAACATCATCCAAAAACATGGCGGAATACGAAGTCCTCGTCATCAGATTGGAGATAGCACTAGAAGTAGGGATGGAACCACTCGCAGCCAATGGGGATTCTCAACTCATAGTAAATCAGCTCCTCGGCACATATGCAATCAAGAAAGAAGAATTAAATCCCATATTTTATTAAGGCAAAGGAGCTCATCAATTGTTTCAAAGAATTGATGATCCAGCACGTCTCGCGATCCCAGAACCAAAAAGCGGATGCGCTAGCCAGTTTAGTTGCTGCCATGGTTCTTTCGTCCACAGAGATGCTAGAAGTAAGGGTTGAGGAAAGACGAGTCCTCACTCCCCTACTTGAAGAAATCCCAAGTAGATACATGTCGGCGTTCATCAACGTTCTCTCCACGACAGAAATACAAGTACAAGACTGGAGAACCCCCTTTCTCGATGACCTCAAGTCCGGGATACTTCCTACGAACCCCCAAGAAAGATTAAGGATAAGAAGAATGGTCACAAAATACACCTATATGGGTGGTATATATCGAAAGTCCTATGAAGGACTCATGCTGCGATGCCTCTCTAATGAGGAAGCGGCATCAGCCCTCCAAGAGGAGCACTCAGGTGTATGCGGAGCACATCAATCAGATCCCTAATTATATCACCAGCTAAAGCATTTTGGGTACTACTGGCCCTCCATGGTACGCGATGTCATTGAGTATGTTAAAAAAGTGTCATGTCTGCCAAATTCACGCGGACTTCATACATCATCCCCCAGAGTCGCTCCATTCTACGAGTGTCTCATGGCCCTTTGAAGCATGGGGTTTGGATATCATAGGTCCCATTCAGCCATCTTCATCAAAAGGTCACTCCTACATCCTGGTGGCAACGGACTACTTCTCCAAATGGGCGGTAGCCATTCCCATAAAAAATACAATGGGAGAGACAGTAGTACAATCCATCAAAACACATATTGTTTACCAATTTGGAATCCCTGCGAAGCTCATATCGGACAACGACACACCTTTCAAAAATAGAGACGTGGAAAAGTTTTGTGCCAAACAAAAAATTAAACACCACGTCTCGTTAGCATAGAACACCACGGCCAATGGGTAAGCAGATACTTTTAACAAAGTCCTTTGAAAACTCCTAAAGAAAGTCGTCCACAACAACAAGAAACAATGGCACGAGAAACTTCTAGAGAGCCTTTGGGCATATATCACCACAATAAAGACTCCAACGGGGGCAACCCCCTATTCGCTGGTTTTTTTGGCGGAGAAGTTGTACTTCCACTCAAAATTGAAATTCCTTCCCTCAGACTCGCTATACAAGAGAATCTGACGGAAGACCAAGCAGCAAGATTAAGGCTTGATGAGCTCGACAGCCTAGAAGAAAAGCGCATCAAAGCCCATCAAAACTTGGAGATGTATCAAGCGAGAGTCTCCAGAGCCTTTGACAAAAAGGTGAAACACCGTTCGAATGTCTCATCCTTGTTGTAGTCCGACCCACGGTTGTCACTAGGAGAACCCAAGGGAAATCCAATCTTAAATGGGAAGGGCCTTTCATTGCTCGAAAGGTCTACACCAATGGAGCCTATAAGATTATATCCCCGGACGGTGAATATGCCCCGCCACCGGCGAACGGGAAATTTCTCAAAAGATATTATTCCTAAACATATATGCTCCAAGCTTCATGAGCCTAAACTGATACAATATTTTGCTCCGAGCTTCAAGAGCCTAAACTAACAGCACACAAAAAATGTCTTACAAATTCATGCTCCAAGCTTCACGAGCCTAAACTACAAGCTACGATACCCCAAGCCATACAAGTATAAACTGTTGGCAAAACATAAATTTGAACACACCACGCTCCGAGCTTCAAGAGCCTAAACTGACACAGAAATAAAATGGTTTTGCATTTTGCACGTGCACATTGAGTTATGAGTATAAATTCCACACAAGAAATACTCATCCTCTCCAAAAAATATATAATAAATTCTCACAGCCTGTTAAATCTCGCAAAAAATATAGACAAGATTGTCTCTTCGGACTTACATAAGCACATGAGAACAACCACTAAAAAAACTACTCTTATCCCTCTTGAGCCCAGCTAGGTGATTCACTTAAATCATCTTACATACATTAGCAGAAGATAAGCGTTGTTGTCTCTGCTAAACGATTGGATCAGATAAAATACTATATGACTCACAAGCACAACCCAAGCAACAAGCATGAACCATAGGAGGCTTAAAGAAGGAAATCCTACAAATTAATCATATGGTTTTCAAAATAAAAGAGAGAGAAGTTGATAAAAAAAAAAAGGCAAACTGAGGAGTTCATGATCTCCACGGATGCAAAGACTCATAGGTCATGGCTAGCTCAGCTCGAAGCTCCTGCGCTTTACCTGACCCTCGGAGAGCCTCCAACGAAGTCAAGGCATCTTTATCCTTATGCTCCAGCTCATCAAGCGTAGATGTGCAAGCATCCAACTTTTTACCAAAAGCAATGTCTTACTTTGCCTTAGTCTTCAATTTCTGCCTCTCTACTTCCAAACGGGCTTCAGGGGCCGCAACATCACCCGCTTGGAGCTGCTTTTGCTCGAAATGACGTTGGCAATGTGCTACAGCAGCAGTCTTCTCAAATTTCGATGCTTCAACCTTGTCAGGATACGCTGATACGTCAGCTACAAGCTGTCGCAACACCACCTCTTCTCTGCAAAGCTCCACATTGTATGATGATACTTTCAACAAAAATGACTCCAAGATCCCTTTCAAAGAAGCCGAGTCAGACACTCGGTTAGGCAACGCTGCAAACATATCCTTTAGCCGTTGCTCCAGCCCCATGATGTCTTGGGATAGGGTCAGATCTGGCAAGAATATCGACACCAAGGTCTTCTCAAGGGGCTATGTTATATGCACAACCGGTTTTACTAAGTGCACCTGTTTTTCTAAGTGCACAGGACGCGATTTTTAAAGCACCGTCGAATGCTAAGTGCACCATGTATGTTTTTTTATATATCCCGTTATTATCCTTTAATTAAGAAATGTGATTTACTATGAGAGTAAAGAGGCGGAATCCCCCCCCCTCTATCCCTAAACCCTCTCCTCCGGCGCTGCCTCCTCTCGCGGTAGCTCTTCCCCCTGAGCTATTCTCCTGTCCTACCACCCATGAACCCATCCGGCGCCAGGTCCTCCTCCTTATTTTCTCTTGACTCGGCGCTAGGTCCTCCTTCGGCGTTACCGCACTGGCGTGCCTCCTCTGGCTCTACCTCACCGGCGTGCCTCCTCGGGCTCTACCTCACCAGCGTGCCACCTCCTCCGGCGCTACCTGACCAGGGTGACTCCTCGTCGAGATCCGAACACGGCAACGAGCGGAAGAGGTACCTTTCTCGCTCTCATCCCATCTCCCTCTCTCCCTCTTGCATTGCAGCTTAGGGTTTCGAAACCGGATTCCTTTACTAATTCCCTCATGCACTTGAAGGTCTTTGATATTGCTAATTATCTGGGATAGGAGAGACCATCATGTTTCAATTAAATGGTTGAGTATGCTTGGAAATGGTTTTCCTGACAAATATAACTTGCGATGGTGCTTTGGTTCTTCACTTGCTGGCGTTAAAGTTTTAGCCATATTTTTTCTACCGTGTTGAAGAGTCCTACAGGCTGTTGATTTGATTTTAGGGAGTTAGGATTGCAATGCCATGTTAGAAGCACGAAGAAGGATTTGAGGTAAGACTGGTGGATTTTAAATCAATCAGAAAGAAGGGGAAGAAGGATGAAGAATGATTGCAATGGCACGAAGAAGTGCAGAAAGAAGGGGAAGAATTGTAATAATAGGAAAGCATATGGAGGAAAAGTTTCCAAGGGGCTAGGTCTGAAATCAATCAATCTACAAAAAAGTAGGGCAGAGGATGATGAAAGAAGTATTCTTTCCTTTTTTTTAATCTGGTGAAAGTTGATAGCAGTGAGAGAGAAACAAATGACGAGGAGAAACCTGCCTTGACATTGATAAGATTGAAATCAATTTAATCACCACTTGATTAATCCAAAGCACATCAAATCTAGTTTTAATCATACCTGAAGAATAACAACCTTTTGCTAGGTCTGGAACTGTCTTTACTGTAGGGTGGACTAAAAGTATAAGCACCCTGTATATGATCGAGTCATCTAAAATCAGAACTGTTGAACTCAATTTGTGTTGCTTGTAGGCTATCTCACATTGTTTACAGGGTTAGCATCTTATACATCCTTTAGATCCTGATTTCGTTCATTTTATGATACCTAGTTTTCCAAGGGCCGGTATCATATTTCTTCATTTAAGATGTGCTGATTTGGCTCATGAAAAATACAACTTATAAGTTTCTTTCAGATTCACTTTCATTCTGAGGAGGAAGAAGCACCCCAGTAAACCATCTGTTTGGTACTAAATTGTGGTAGACGGATGTGCAGTGCATATTGAACTACCGTTTGGTGGGTGTAGCACCTGTGGGGTCACGGTGACAGTCCAAGTTTTGCGTGACGACATGTGCGAAATGCACATAGTCAGTTTGGTTTTGATCATTATTGTATCTGAATTTTTTGTAAATGGAAATGGTGTATTCACAAAACTACTACAATGCAAGGCTTGATAGCCATCGTGTATGTCTTTGTTAAACTTTGAATTTGACATTATGATATGACAATATTTTTTATGATGGTGTAACACTGTCAGTCAAATGTGGAATGAGACGGTGCTCAATTGGAATGGGTTGTTTTATGTAGCCTTAGTCACCGCGACATTCATCATTTGAGCATGTTCCGCTTTATATACATGCCCCATTCTTCCCACCCATGGGTATACACGATATCCCTGGCCTTTCGTCATTTGTAGTGTTAGATGCGCACATTTTACAATCGCACTTTCTTAAGTCTGTTGCGTGAGTTAGAACTTTTACATTCGCACCACTTTTGTTAAAATGTTGCTCTAATGTTTGTTCATTGTCACAGACATGAATGCACCAGTCTATCGCCCAGTCATGTGTAACAGCCGTTGTTACATGCAAACGGTTGCAGATATCATCAAGAACTGCATAAATGATAGACATCTGTAGGTTGCCGCTCGGACGCCTTTCGAGGCCCTGTTTGACTTGCCCGACATGGATCAAGACAGAGTGTTGTTGGACGAGATCCTCCTTTCATTGAGGCACGGAGCGTCCTTTCAGCTGGGTCCTAGGCTCGTCGAACTGACGGCTTTCGAGACTGTGCTGATTCTTGGCCTTCCAACAGGGGGCCAACCCATTGCTTTTGATCCGAGGACAGATCCAGGCCACTGGCAATCGAAACCCAAAGTTGACTTGCCGCTTTGGGTTACAAGGCATGCACAGGCTGGTGAGACTCTCAATAGGTTGTGCCTTGAGCGAGTGATTCATAGTCTCGCTGGCTCGAACGAAGCAGACGATGTGGAGGACACTGTACAGTTTTTTGTACTTTTCGTCTTCACCAGCGTACTGTTTGTAAGGAGCAACTACACCTGTCCGCCGAAGTTAGCGTCGTATCTGAGCGACCTTGAGGGCAGTTGGGTCTATGACTGGGCTGGTGTTGTACACCGGCATCTGCTAGTTTGCTTGTCCCTGACGGCTCCAGAGTTGGCAAGCCGTAAGAATGCTCTTAAGGGTGTTCCGACGAGAGGAAGGGCCACAAATATATATCTAAACGGTTGTCCCTTCGTGCTCATGGTGCGTTAGTCTACTGACCTAACCCTGCAGCTTCACCTATTTCACATCTCACTTAGATCATTTAGTGTCTATTGTCGATGCAGATATTGTATTATGAGTACACCTCTGCATGTAGTCAAGCTCCAATGCAGAATGCATTCCCGCGGATGAGAAAGTGGGTCGGCGTTTCAAGAAAGAAATAGAAAACTTTGGCTAAGTCAAAGGCGTGGTTATCGATAGAGGATGTATGATTACTCGTCTTTTTTTGCACGTTTAGTTAACCACCTGTGCACTCTCGACTATTGTATTTGTTCACCCATTTTACTCAGGTCCCTCCTACGCTGATGTTGACCACTGAAGAGGAGTTATGGCTACAACAAGTGGATACCCGCCGGGCTCAGGCTCTCCGCAGCGGTAACATAGACTCCGTTAGGCCTTCTTCTTCCGCTAGGCCTTCTTCTTCCATGAGCCGGCCCAATGAACAAGAGGTACACACACAATATGTGTCAATAATATTAAGCATAACTTGTGTAGCTCATCGATTATACTGGCAATTAATAATCCGGGGATGTATTCTAATCAGGATACGGATATTGCCCTTTTGAGGAAGGAAGTGGAGGTCCAGCGGAAGATGATTGAAACACTAACAGAAGAAAATGCCGCATTCAAATCTCAGTTCCAGATGCTTAATGCTCGGATTGATGGAGGGTCGGCAGAAGACACGATGCATCGTGTCGAGGGGAGCGGGAAAGCGGCATTTGAAGATCTTGACTCCACTGAACCATGTCCCCAAGTGATAAAAGAGGTGAAAGTGTCTCATAGACAGGTTATTTGGTAGCCGGAGTTTTTAATCGATTCTGAATTGCCGGAGTTTTTCTATGACTAATGAGTGTTCTTATGCATAGATGACGAAATGTAAAAGATTCCGGGGTCTGGATAAGATTGAGGCTGGTGAAAAGACTATCATTCTTGAATACCTTGACGGTATCAAAAGGTTGAGCATTTCAATCCAATAATTACATAACAGCCTACAGTATCCCTTCATGATGTGGTTTGATGTTAACCAATTCAATTGCAATTTCAGCGCGACTGAAATTGCATGGGACGGGCCACATGTACATTTGACGGCTCAGCACATCCTTGACCTATTGAGCAAGGCAGAAGTTATCGACGACGTCGTGGAAAATATGATGACGATGTACGCGGATGGCCAACGAATTGCGTCTACGCGGTCAGTCCGTTCGACATTCTTTAGGAGCTACCTCCATGTAAGGCAGATTAAATCGTATATTTGCAGGTTAACTCTCTTTTTTGGTTTTTGTGTTTGTTATAGTCGATGATGACACGATACGTTTTTTTGTTGTCGCAGATATATGTGAAGGGGGGCGAGCAAGTTCAGATCAATAGACTACTGAGAGATCAGCTGAAGCAGTGGAAGTTATCGGACATGCAATTGTGGTTCATCCCATTGAACTCCAACAACCACTGGCATCTACTGTACGTCGACATAGCAAACAAGGCTATGTTTCATTACACATCGATTGCCGCCGATGAGTTCTTTGCAGAAGCCCTTGAAATGGTTTGTATGTGCAAGTTACGGTTTATATAGATTAATTTTTCATGAAGGTGTATCTCTAATTCGAATTTGTGTGCGTAGGCCTCGTGGGTACGTGCTCATATGCGCAATAAGCACAAGTCATTGTCACGTGGTTACGAGTGGCCACTTTCCACTGTACAAGGACCGCGACAGTAAAGATTGTCGTATGTGATACATTAAACCTCGTCCGATGTCAAATGCAATTTTCTGTCTAGCGTATCACTTCATTGTACTTTTGGCTTGCAGATTGGATTGCGGCATTTTCATCATTGAGTACATTGGCCGACATTATAGAGGCGAGGCCCTTGATTTCAATGACGAAGATATGGTGAGGTTGAGGGCAGAAGTAGCTGTCAAAATTATCGTAGACGGCCAGAACCGACAAAATATGTAGGACGGTGTTGATCGAAACACTCTGCACATTCAACTCACTGACATACGCTAGCAGTTTCCCAGGTGTATCGCCATGCCGATCGATTGCACAAACCGATCAAGTATCAATTACAATCAGAACACCATACGTATTTATTATCTCTTGGTAAATGCTCGACAAGTACCGACTGTTGTATTTATGTTCGAGGGTGTGCCCATTGGTAAATGGTCCATTAATGATTTGTTGTATTTCATTGCAAAGCTGTTCGAGGGTGTATTAGTTGTATAGCTCATTCCATCGGCAATGTAAAAACTGAATTGGATGAATGGATGATCTGGATGTTGTGGAGAACAACAACTCCTTGGCATTGATACCTGTGTAAAAACTTGATGGATGGATATTACTAGGACTGGACATTGATACATGTGTAATGAGATAGTGCTACTGTGTAAATTGCAAAGATCGGTATACAAGTACCGACCGTTATATATCATTATCTCTATTACGTTACCGACAGAATGATTCCCTGATCAGTATACAACTAACGATATCCGAAACAGAATGATTCCCTGATGATGCCCTTGCCGGTACTGAAGTACCGACCAATATGCCATGCCTTAAGACTGTGTCATGTATTTTCCCTTATATAGGACAGGACATTGATACCTGTGTAAGGAGATAGTGCAAAAGTGCAAATATCGGTATAGAAGTACCGACTGTTATATAAATTTATCTATAGTAACTTACCGACAGAAGGATTCCCCGATCGGTATGATACTAACGGTATCTGATCGGTATATAAGTACCGACTGTTATATAAACTTATCTGTGGTGTATTACCGACAGAAGGATTCCCTGATCGGTATGTAACTAATGATATACGAAACATAGTAAAAGGTAAGGTACGCTAACGACCTAAGGATGCCCGCGTCGGTATTTCAGTACCGGTCCTAAAATGTGGATGTCGGTATAAAAGGACCGATATGTACCGACCAAAAATGATTGAAACTAAAGTGAAAAGGAAATAATGCATCGGTATACAAGTACCGACTGTTATATAAACTTATCTGTGGTATATTACCGACAGAAGGATTCCCTGATCGGTATGCAACTAACGATATACGAAACATAGTAATAGCTAAGGTACGCTAACGACCTAAGGATGCCCGCGTCGGTATTTCAGTACCGGTCCTAAAATGTGGATGTCGGTATATAAGGACCGATATGTACCGACCAAAAATGATTGAAACTAAAGTGAAAGGAAATAATACATCGACTGAATCATCAACATTAGCAATATAGATACAACATCTGAATCATCACAATCATCATCAACATGTTCAACACGAGATATAGTGCACCATTACACAGTGTCATCACAAAGTTAAGGAGCATGTTCATCGGTTAGAAAAAAGATTTTTACAACAATTGCTATTACCACAATAACTAGAACCCAAACAACGATGCGTATTTCGCGTAATTGGTCACATACAACTTGGAATTTAAGGCCCAATGTGTCCTCTGTGACTTTGCCAGCGCTTAATCGTGCATCGAGTGAAGAAACAGTTGGTGAAGTAGGACCGGGAGTGGAAAGTAGTACATCTTCCCAGATAAAGAAACCACAGCCATTTCGACGATTTGAGCATGCATAAAAGATGCGACCGGGGTTTTTTGAAGTGGAAGAGGTTCGCCACACAACGTTGACCCCACATGTACACCTTAACAGAAGCGGACGAGGAGATGCAGATGAAGGCGAATGTGACATCCGTCTGAAACCAACTCAACACAGAGAGAATCGATGTATTTGCTAATACCTATCCAGCAAGTAGGTTGTCAGCATTGTTCTTCAATCAACCAATTGATGAAGCACAACGAGGGGAATGAATGATGGTGGAAGCCTCCGCCCCTCGATGATGGATGGGATGTCTTGCGCGCAATACCTTTTGTGCGCGCCGTCGAGATGGATGGTGGTAGGCGCCGCCCCGCGAAGATGGAGGAAGCCGCCGGCCAACTGGAGAATCAACCAATTGATGAAGCACGACGAGGGGAGTGAATGATGGTGGAAGCCGCCGCCCCTCGAAGATGGATGGGATGTCTTGCGTGCAAGACCTTTTGTGCGCGCCGGCGAGATGGATCCCCGCCAAGATGGAGGAAGCCGCCGGCGAGCTGGAGGATGCCCTGCTATGGTCACAGACCATTCATCGCGATCACGTTTATGAAATCTGTGTAACGGGTTACGAACATAATAGTTATGAAGGCAGCTTTATTATGTTAACATCATTTTCGAGGTGGGACAACCCACAAGTAGATTACTTCACGTGATCTCTTCCATCACGTCACACCTACTGCCAACCAGAACCCCTTGCTAAGTAAGATCATATGCAGATACTCAGTCCATTCTTGCACATGATCTCGTAGAGGACATGCCAAAGTGTTGGCGATGTCTAAGATCGTGTAGTCACCTGGGCGAAGGGTTGGGCATCATAATATGAATGTTGTGCGTCACCTGCGAAGCAATAGAAGAAATTTTTGCAACCAGTTGTTGCACATATGAATTACCACTACTATGAGAGGAAAAAATTATAGGCTCAAATCCATACCATGGGTCCTGGACATGAAGGGCCCAGGACCCGGCACGATCGCCATGCCGTTGATCACTGTTTCTCTCTTTACCGGCGTCACCATAGCAATATACCTGTTATGCTGATCGGTAGACATGGGCAAAAAAACTCTCTCCTTTGGCATAACTCTAATGCTCATTAGAGTCTCTCTTTAATTACACATTTTTTCTCCAATAATGAAATGAGAGTGCATCACATGGGAGTAAGGCCTCGTCTATTTAAAGCAAAATGTGGTTGACGATGTACATTTCTCTCGAGGAAAGTATCACTCACATGCGAACAGTGGCAATCATCCTTCACATGCTAACAGTTCAAAAGGGAACATAATAGTTTGAGAAATTTGGCAAGCATCACTCCCCTGTCATAACTCACATGCGAACAGTGGCAATCATCCTTCACATGCTAACAATTCAAAAGGGAACCTAATAGTTTGAGAAATTTGGCAAGCATCACTCCCCTATCATAACATTGTTGGTGGCCTTGTCCTGTCTATGGCACCTATACAGAAGATGAGAGTGCAGGCCTTAGTTGCGGGCCTGCCGAGTGGGATGTTGAGGCCCAAGGCATGGTTGTCGACCAGGCTACAGGCCCAGGCAGCAGCCCCTGTGTTTGGCCCTGTCGTAACCACCGATGTAGAGGCCCATGACGGGGTGGGTTGCTAGTGGTGATGGCGGTCGTTTCGTGGGGTCGACCATGGCTCTATGGTAAACGGCAATATGGGCCCCCCATTCATTACAAGGTAACTTTTGGTATGAATGATTGATAAGACGTGAAAAGTGCACAAATCACCCCTTTAACTAGGTCTTGTTAGTCTCTGAGAAATGCTATTTTGATTGTATTTTCCCCATTTCAGGCTTAAGGACCCTCAGCGAAGATTAGATTAAGTTTGGTGCTAAAACGAACAAATAAAGAACCTGCTAGGAGCAAAAGATCAAAGGAGCAAAGATGGACCATCTTTGACATCAAAACTGTACCTGTTCAGGAATAACGAGATGATGGGCTATACATGGTTGGAAAGCTCTTGAAGTCTAGATTCCAGAACTTTTTACGGTTTGTGATTTGGAGTTTTCTAGAGGAAGATATGCTATTTTTAGTACAGAGGTGCAGAAGAAGCAGTTACGGAAAACCAGATCGATCTCATCCCAAAGGAGATCGATCTCCTTTGGCGCTGCGGGAAAAATAAAAGGAAACTAACTAATCCGAGTTAGGGTTTGTCTTAGGCTATAAATAGCCTTCTTTGGGGGCGTTTTGGCAGCCTTCCAGTGCCGAATTTGGGGCGGTCGGGAGGCGTTTTTTGCAGCTTTCTTCCCTTTTTTTTCTTCCTTCTTTCTTCTCAAATAAATTAGGGTTAGGGTTAGATCTTTGGGAAGAAGATCAATGGATGGATGGCTTCAACAACCTTCATCAAGGTGTCCTCTTCTTAAGATGAGTACCTAAACCCTAGCCTAGGAATTCTATGATGTAGTAAAGTTATTTATTAGGGTTTTCTATAAATTATGAGTTGTAAATCATACTTTGATGGTTGAATGGATTGATTGATATTTTCTTTATATCTATTGGTGTGGATTTATATTATGGATGAATGATTTGTTCCTATATGCCCTAGATCTAGGTCTTGTGCATGTTAGGGCTTGAGATTAGGGATTCTCGTCAAACGTCTATGCTAGGACCCTGGATGTGAGGATTTCCTTCTCGTGATTAAAGGCCTTGTAATGCTAGGACCATTACACATAATACGAACCATTATGACCGCTTCTTAATCCGTTATTCATCTTAATTCAAGATTAGGGATTTCGAATGTGCTAGTACCACTACGCTAGTGCCAGAACCACTAGGGTAACTCTAATCCTTGATACATTCTATTAGGCGATCTAAAGGTGCCAGAACCATCTTGATTAGTTACCAATATCCATTCTTGATATTATCCCCAACGTCGGACTTTATTGATCGTCATTAAGCGGTAGGAGTTCTAGCCATTCACCTATCGATTATCTTAACTATCTTAGTTGATTTATTCGCTCTTATCTTAGAAATACCTAGTAAGTTCTTTATTATTGATTAGACTTCCTTGGCATTATCTTATCCTTTATTAGTTATTCGTTTTCTTATCTTTTTAATTTAGTTCTAGATAAAATCCAAAAGATTATCTTTTTCCCAACTCCTTGGCTAGGAATTATACCTAGTATACGACTTAAACCATTAGTTCCCTGTGGATTCAACTCGGACTCATTGCTATCTACCCATAAAGTAGTTAGTTAGTGATTCGGATTATAAATTTGTAATTTTGGCGTTCTTGTTAAGGTAACGACACTTTTTAAGGCGTGTCAATGATTAGCTCGTGGATCCTGAACCGACAGAGAGAATCCCAATCGGTGTTGATTTTGTCTGAAGATATTACATTTGTCTCGAGGAAAGCATCACTCATATGTTCATGTCTGAACATATTACATTTGTCTCGAGACAAGCATCACTCACATGCAAACAGTGGAAAGCATCACTCACATGCAAACAGTGAAAATAATGTTGTAAGGGTAAGTGGAAAGCAAGTGAGTGATGTATCTGAATTTTGGAAAGCATCACTGTAACCCAGCAGCATGGAGTCAAATTGCAAAAGATAACAACTCATTGGAGATCCAAAGAAAGCTCACCTACCAGCTTATCAGACCTCTAGTTGTTTCTCTCTTTACCGGCATCTTTCTTGAAGATTAAAAATGCAAGACATATGGTGAGGTTCATGTCTACGTTTATGATCTAGTGCTGACATGACGGTGAGGGGGAAACAACTGGTGCTTTGGTAGAAAATAATGTTGTATACGATGTCAACATGCCACAGTATGGACTTTTCATCAACATTTCATGCTTGACGGTAATTATCACTACTTATGTTTTCATTTGTTAATCTCTTCCTTAGGAAATTTGTTCATCTACTTTTCGTGGCAAAATTAATCGTGGCTGACGATATATCGACGAAAGCATCAAGAATGAGGGTATCAAAATGGGAATCGTCCTCATCAGAATGCTGATCGGTAGTTGAATACCGTCAGGGAATCGTTCTCATCAGAATGCTGATCGGCGTAGCTTTTATACTGGTATCGGTAATCATCTACCGATAATGGTAATCATTCCATCGGTAATCCAATTTCGATGGCCGACTATTTGGTGCTTTACACGTCCGAATTGCATATATTGTGTATATTAATTAACACACCATCGGTAGTTGAATACGCGTGACATTACATTCTAATAAGTATTTCGATGGCAAATAGGTCTTGTCATCCAAAGAAAGCTCATCTACAAATTGATGATCTGTAGCTAGTTGAGGCTCGCGCCCGTCTCACATACGCTAGGCGCATGTCGCGGTGGCTGTGAGCTATGCTATATATTCGTCGGCACCTGTCCCTAAGTTCTTCAATAGACAGAGCTTCTAGCTGGTCATGCGTCTCGTCGATTATTGCCACCAGTCGCTCGAACTGCACGAAGATAACAATGACAATAATCACTCGTAGCTTATATCGGATGACAAGGCTTTATTATGTTCTAATGTGCTTACTGTGGCAGGCAGGTATGCATTGCGTAAATCGGCCGTAGCGGATTGGGTTTCAGGATTTTGAACCTTGAAATGGGAGATGGACTTAAACCATTGCATATATTCCGGCATGCATTCATCTCCCCTACTAGCGGCGACACCTGTCCTAGTTACACTGAGCGCGTGGGAAGGCCAGTCATCCCAGAACCGCTTCGTGAAATGGAAGACTCTATGATATCCTCGTGCATTATCATTGCCTCCCATGAGGGACTGTTGGTCATAGCGGCTCACCAAGGATTATCTGCCGAATGCCCATTTGCCGAAGCACCCTGTCTGGGTGATATGGCTCATAGAACTCCGGGGATCTTAGTATGCCGAAATAAAAGCTAATATCGTCTCGAGGAAAGGGCCCCCCTCGATGATCACGATACGGATCCCACACCACCTGCAATAATGAAATGAACTTACACATGTCTGACAAAAAAATGAAGATGAAAAGAAGGTGGTTGTATATCCACGAACTAGGTATAAGACATATTACCTGGTGTGGACTCAATTGATCAAGGCACTCGCGATAATTCTTTATGTTATTTTCTGCATCCCCTTGCCTTTTTCCATGCAGCCAACGATAAACACATCGTTGTCCTTGTATGAAGCACATATTACGCTGCACTGGCACGATAGAAGGGAGGTGGTCGTATATCCAAGCCTAAGGACATAGCAACATCTGAAGTAAGTCAGGCATCAATGTTATAGCTTTTGACAATTAGCTCATCAGTATTAAACATAGCATACCTCAAGTAAAGTGAGATATCCACCGATCCCGGATGTTCCACATCTACTGGCATATCCAAGCATTCGGTATAGGTATACCAGAGCCGCAGCTCCCCATGCATACTTGTCAACATTCGCAAGATCCAACAGTGCTGGCAACAACGACATGTGCTCCTTGCCGAGTGACTTGTCGGAAAAGAGGGTACACCCCAGCAAATAGAGTAGATAAGCTTTGACTGATCTCTCTAAGCCTACCTTCCCAACCTTGCAATTGTATCTCAGCCATGTCATCCGAATTGCATACCCTCCAAACTTCCTCAACGCGACGCTCGCATCTTTTTTGTGCACTCCGAAATGTTCAACCAGCATTTTCGTTGCACACTCCCGACTCAGCTTCTTATCCTCCAACGGTATGCCGGACATAGGAATGTTCAAGATGGCAGCCACGTCGGCCAAGATGATCGTCATCTCACCGCATGGGAAGTGGAATGTATTTGTCTCTGGGTGCCATCTCTCGACAAATGCTGAGACAACGGCACTGTTGATAGACTGGTAGGAGCACTCCCTCAACTGCCCTAACCTTGTGGCATTAGCGGCTTCCATAAATTCAGGCGCGTCATCGTCAAACCAAGTTTTGGTCGACAACCCGTGAGCGTAAATCTTAAGTGGCTGCCCGTGCTCCTGCATTAGAGGTGTAATGAGATAGTTAAGGAATTGACGCGCAAAACACTACACAATTAACAATTAAATTAGTTAGCATACCCGTCCTCGCCATATGCCATAAGCAACGTGAGTCTTGAACTCGGTGAGCACAGACCAATCCACGGGCCCTCCGGGAATAGGGTCGTCATCATCCTCCGCTGAAGCAACTGTCTCCACTGCCTCCTCCACTATGGTATAGGGCTCACCTCCATTCATTCTTTTCCTGTGAGACGCCGTCGGTCGCTGGCGCTTCGAACCCAAGGTGGAAGATGAGGAGGCCATGCCGCGGCCACTTGTACAACCAAAACTCTTTGTATAACAAAGAAGTTCAGATCAAGACTTAACACGAAGACACCCAATCAAAGAAAGGTACTAAATGACATCGGTGGAATGCTACCGATTCGGACTCTATATAGACGTTATGTGACCACCGATGTACGGAAGACATTTAAACGAAGACAACCAATCAAAGAAAGGTACTAAATGACATCGGTGGAATACTACCGATCCGGACTCTATATGGACGTTATATGACCACCGATGTGAGGAAGCCCAAATATAAATCCGGCGACTGGGGTCCAAATCCGACGATAAACAATCAATGGCATTCCACGACGAAAGACATTGCAAAAATTCTTGCAATATAAGCATCACTATCGTCGCTTTCATTGTACTTTTGGATTCAAGTATCAATTTCGGGCGTGGAATTCATACGATGATGATGGAGGAGATGAGAGCTTTCTCACCATTGGCGGAGTCGATGGCCGGAGGTTCGGCGACGATGGGGTGGGGGGCCGGTCACCTGTCTCGTGGGAGAGGGGGTGTGAGGACCTGCCCCTCCATCCCTGTGGCTTGTCGTTTACCCCAAGGGCAATTTGGGAAATTGCGCCTTGGCGGTCGTTTCACACTGGGTGTGCACACACAGACCTTGTTTGGTGTTTGTGGTTGTTAGAAAGGTTAGGTGGACCCGAGTTCGGAAGTCCTGGGCTTGGGCCTGAATCTCAGCCCAAAGGTTTCCGTTCTAGGCAGGGGAGATTGATCTCCATGGCAATGAAGATCGATCTCTCTGTGCCTAGAGGTCGCCGTTCTGGGCAAGGGAGATCGATCTCCATGGCCTTGAAGATCGATCTCTCTGTGCCTGGAAGTCGTTGGCGGTGGTGTCGAAGGACGGCCACGGCGATGGGCGTCGCTTCCCCTGTCAGGGGAGGGAAGACTTTCCCTCCCCTCCCCCAGCTTTTCCCCGGCTTCGCCGGCTTTCCCCGGCCTTATCCCCTTCTTCCCTTCCTCTTTTCCTCTCTCTTCTTCACTCTTTCTCTCCCGGCTCTGCTTCCCCTGTTCCGACTGAGAGCTTCCGCTCGCCGTTCTTCCTCCTCCGGCCACCTTTCCTGGAGCTTGAAGGCTCGTTGGGTTCGTGGCGAGGCGAGGAAGGTCCTAGGCTAGGCCTTGTGGAACGAAGCTGCACTATGGAGGTAGGGTTCTTCTTCTAAGACTCCGGTTGCTTTTGGGGTTTTGAGATCCGGATTTGTTTTCCTTAGATCTCCTTGTATAGAGGTTGGTTTTTGGTTTGGAAGCCATGAGTAGCTTCGTGGCACTGAGATCTACCAGCCCACCTAGTTTGGTGAGGTATGGTGGCGGTTCCCGGCGGTGTTCCACGCCGTCCGGCCGCCGGCGCGACCCACAATCCAGATCGATCTCATGGGATGAGATCGATCTTGGTCGGGGTGGCCCAGCCCGCCCGAGCGAGAGCGATCTCCCTGGGAGGGAGATCGATCTCTTGGCGGCTGGTGCCTGTGCGGTTTGCGTCTGACGTCACCTACGAGATCGATCTTCATATGGGTGGAGATCAATCCTGCGGGGGTGACCTGGACTGGTGCTTCTCGCCTCGAGGAAGATCGATCTCGCTGCTATAGGAGATCGATCTCCTTCAGTGCAGGGAGGGTTTTTACTTGTTTAAATGCTGTTTTGCCCGCGGGGCTTCGCATGCAAGCGGTTTTTACGGTTTTGCCCTCGGGGTTTGTCCTGTTATGGGTCATGCATGAATGCTTATCGCTTTGTGGTTGAACCGAGAGAGTGATGTCTCTCGGGGTGTGTAGAATAAATGGGCTGACAATATGCCCTTACCGCTTTGTGGTAAACCGAGGGAGTCATGACCCTCGGGAGTGTTTAGTATAAATAGGCCGAAGGTGTGCCCTTGCTGTGTTGGTTGTTTACAACTTTATCATATTTTTTATCCTGCCCTGTTTTCCTGTGCATTAGGCATGCTAGGGTAGGTTGGGTCTGTGTTGACTCTGCTGCTTGGAGTACCGAGTGATGGTAGTCTTAACTTCGGTTGTTCCGCCAAGTGCGGAGATCCCGCTTGGAGAAGGGTGTCCTACTGGTTGCGTCGTGTCCACCCTGTGTCAGGGAATGTCGGAGTTGTCCACCCCTGAGCAGTGGCGTTATCGGAGATACGCACCTAGGACAGGAACCCTTCGGGTTATTGATGGGATTGTGGGATCCTTGGCAAGCCTCGGTACTTGGCATCAGAGTGTGTCCGGTTGCTTTCCCCTTGTGTGTGGGAGTGTAGAAAAGGACCCTGCTGAGCTGTTGCTCATGCCTACCTGGACTGTGTTTGTTGCAGGTGCAGGTGGCCGCTCTGTCCCAGTGTTACCCCCTCGATCGTCCCGCGGCAGCGCGCCAGCTCCTGACTATGTCTGAGGGTCAGGATGGCTTCGTTTGCGTCTTTGAGGAGACCCCTGTGGGTGTTGTTCTTTTGTGGACTGTTGTCCTTGTACTCTCCTTTAGTAGAACTGTTGTTCTTGATCCCTGTACTCTATTATATGTTTTTATAATAGATGTTGTTGTTTAGCTTGCTTCCGCCCTTTCTCTGCTTGTTGGCAGCTGTTTTCGCCAGCTGTCCTTTGGTCTCAACTGTTTCCGCCAGTTGAGGCTAGTAGTTGTAGGCTTTCCCCCTCGTGTCCCGGCCCGGTCTGGGTCCTGCAGGTCGGGGCGCGACAGCTTGGTATCAGAGCATAGGTTGTAGATCCCAGGGTGTTGGATCGGGTCTCTGCGGAGACGTGCATGGGTTTGGGTAGTTCTAGAGTTAGAACATCCCTGTTTGCTTGCTTTACTTTCCGCTGAGTGTGTTAGTACTTCTTTGCTGAGTGCTGTTTGTTTTCGTCTTTGACGAGTGGAACTCATGTTTCTGTTGTTGGTACAGATGGCAGGGCAGCCTGGCAGTCCTCGCGGGTTGGGCCGTGGTGATCCTCCTGAGGCGAGCGACGTCTGGCAGACTTCCGAGGCTGAGGAGCCTCAGCACCAGCCCTACGTACCAGCGACAGAGACAAACTCTGCGGTGGGCGGCGAGGTGGAGGTTCCCTTCCGTCGTAGGGAGGTTCCCCCACCAGTCGCCAGGCGCTCCTTAGCGTCTGAGGTCCTCGAGTTCCGCCGGTTGGACCCGCCGAGGTTCAACGGCGGAAGCGGGGATCCGTCAATGGCCGAGGAGTGGCTTGACGGGGTCACCAGTTTGCTTGACCTCTTGTTCGACGAGAGCGACCCCGTCCGGGTTAGACTCGCGGCACTCCAGCTTGAGGGAGATGCCCGGGACTGGTGGCGCACTGTTCAGGCCACCAGAGCAGCAGTAGAGCAGTTGTCTTGGGAGGGTTTTCGTGCAGCCTTTCTCGACGCGTACTTTCCCTACAGTGCGCGGTTGGCGTTGACTGAGGAGTACCTCAGTCACACGCAGGGTGTTCGTACTGTGCAGCAGTATGCCACCACTTTCACC
Organism: Narthecium ossifragum; assembly: GCA_963920575.1. NCBI lineage: Eukaryota > Viridiplantae > Streptophyta > Magnoliopsida > Dioscoreales > Nartheciaceae > Narthecium > Narthecium ossifragum. The sequence goes on from OY986966.1 coordinate 23,283,194, forward strand.
CACTTGGCCAGGTACGCTGGGCCAATGGCAGCCGACCCTACCGCCTGGGCCCAGCACTTCGAGAGGGGGCTCCGTGAGGAGATTAGGAGGTTGATCGCTGCTCGCCAGGCGACTACCTACTCCGCGGTTTTGGGTGCTGCATTGGCAGTGGAGCCACGTTGCCAGGGGAGGCCGAGGTCTATCCAGCCAGTACCGGCGACAGGTAGGGGAGGAGGTGAGCAGCTCCAGAGGTCTCAGGGGCGCAGAGACCAGCACAGGAGGCCCTCGCATCAGCAACAGTATCGCCAGCAGCCGTACCAGTAGCAGTCCCGCCAGGGCGACCAGCCACTTCTGACAGCGGGACCCACGCAGCAGGCTCCCTGGGAGGGAGGCCGAGGGCAGCAGTCCAAGCGTGGGCCAGCGCTGTGTTTTCACTGCCGGCAGCCAGGGCACATCCGCAGGGACTGTCCGCGATGGAACGCACAGGGTGCGGCGCCACCAGGAGGTCGAGGCGGAGGGTCCCGGGCTGGGCAGGGCCAGAGAGGTGGAGCCGGGCCAGGCCGCAGCAGAGGTCAGGTGTTCGCCCTACCTGACCGCCTCTACGCAGACGAGGTGCAGCCGTCCTATCAGGAGTACCTGTCCTAGCAGCCGCTTCCGCTGACCGTAGCACCACCCGTCTCCAAAGGTAACTTTTACCGCTTTGTAGCATCCTGCTAGCCGTTGTTCGTTTCCGAGCCCTACCTTGATCGAATCTCGAGGACGAGATTTCTTTTAAGGGTTTTAGGATGTGAGGACCTGCCCCTCCATCCCTGTAGTTTGTCGTTTACCCCAAGGGCAATTTGAGAAATTGCGCCTTGGCGGTCGTTTCACACTGGGTTATGCACCCCGCATTCCACCCTGACCATCCATTCGTCGTTGCTTGCAAGCTTCACTCCTTGGAGTTGGAAGGGGCAGCCGCATTTCTTTGTGCCACAGGTTTTCGTCCTTTCGCTTCTGCATTCTCCGGGTTCTTCCTCCACTGTTTTGAGTCCCTATATTCGCCGCTCCTCTCACATGCTAAGGTGAGTCTTGGTTTTCTGCCAGGGGCCCCAGCCTGCGAGTTTTTCACGACTATGACTGACCCATTCTGCCTCCCGACTTCCTGCGTCCATTGGGTAAGAGATTGTCGACTGTAGAATATCTGCATGTAGTGAAAAACCCAAGAGTAAGAGTATCATCTACAATTTTTTTGATGGAGATGAATTGTAGATATGCATACCAAAGTGACCGTGAAATCAGCCGTATGATCCGCAATAATAGCGGTTCCAACACCACTACCAGCAGTGGACGCATCGTCCTGCACAGTAGGTACAACATGTATTAAGTAAACGTTACTGAATCAGGTTCTTACAATGCCTATATAGGATGGACTACATTGGATGCACACTTTGCAATTATTTACGCCCTTTCTAGTGTTGCTACTAATTGGGACTAGACGTCAAAGTTGAGCAAAGGTTTGGTGCAAGCACAATCTTCCATGATGCGCTGTACTCGCAACACATGTCAAGTGATGACAGGGGGTAAGATAGCAGTTTCGAACCCTTGCTTCTTCCCTAGTATACGATAGCAAAATAACAAATGAACATGCACACAAAAAAAGGTAGATTAGTAAATTATAAGTAACATGAAGAATATGAAAATATATGATGCAATCACATATATGCTGATGCCCCCTCCCCCTCCCTGTACCCCTTGTCATGTGACGAAAAGGGGTAAAATTAGCAGTTTCAATAGCAATAATTTCTCGCACAAACATATCAGTACATGCGCAGAAAAATCTCGGTGCATGCGCACATTATAAGCAACATCAGACAAGGAAAATATATGACCATTTCGACATAGCTGTTAGGAAGAAGAATCAAATATGCACTGCTCTATGTCATCAGCTTGAACCTTAATTCTTGTTATGTCAAACAGCAAAAAAGGGGAAAACTTGTACCCATCAACAGCAACAAAGCGAGGAAAACAAGTACCTTTGGCGCCGGCATTTCGTGGGACTGGTCGAAGGAGATATTCTCTGGATCCATCTTTCGCCAGATACTGCTCCAGAGGAGATGAGACGTAGGAGGGTTTGTGAAGACCAGTGGTACGGTCGAAGAGCACGAGTCTAACGCAATGCAGGCAATAGGAGGAAGTTGAGGCAGTGAGAGGTGGGGGTGTGAGGTATACGAAGATATGAAGGAGAGGGAGATGGAGAGCACATCCCTTTTCGGGGCTCAAGGTACTGAAGAAACAGGACATGGCTAGAGGTAGGAGATGGTTAATACTGGAGAGAGGTATGAGACGGTTAGTAGAAGCTAATCATCTCATTAAGCTTGTTGAATTCTTAAACAGGGGTACTATGGAGATTTGACTGTGAGGGTATAATGGGTAATATAAAAAAAAAATTGTTGCAGTGCACATATCAAAATCTGTAGTGCATATAAAATTACCCCTTCTCAAGCTCCCTGAAGGCGCCAATAACCCGCTCATTCAGAACAAGCTCGGAGGAGGCCGCAGGTGTAGGAGAAATACGAAAAAACAAGCTGTCAGAACCGGTCTCGACCTCTTCAAGAACTTGGGTAGCAATAATCCCCTCAGAAGTATCCGCACCATATGTGTCAGACGTCGTATCACTGGTCGAAGCCATCACTCCTTCGCAACCCAGCACATGAGCCGCATCGCTACCAGTAGCAGCAAAAGCTCCTCCACCAGACTTCTCGTCGGCATCATCAAATCGGAGTGATATTGCCACAGTCCGGGTTGAAGCACGAAGGATGCCCGAGAGAGCACCAACCACTTCCGCAGAAGAAAGATCAGTTGTAGGACTCGTGCCAACCTCAGGATCGCTAGCAGCTTTGGCCAGCTTTCCTTTTGAGCCTCCGTGAACCTCTCGAGCCGGAAGAGGGAGTATCACCCTCTTCCTTGAGGTCGTCGGCCCATCTTGAGGAAGATCATCATAATGATCAGTTGTCTCCAGAGAAGAACGGTCAACTTTCTTCTGACGGGAATGATCACGATTTGACCTCTCATGTGGTCGACGATCGCGGTTGGATCTTTTCTTCCGAGAAGGAGACTTACCAGCAACACCCTGCAACAAACAAGAAAGAAACATGAAAAAGGGGGGTTGCGGAAAAAAAAAATACAGAATTGAAGGATTGAGAATACAAACCTCTTCGATGACCACTCCCTTTGGATTATAAAATTTCTCCCAATCAAGCTTCAAACTCTTCCCGAAAGCGAGCATAATGTTTTCATCAACCTTTTCAAAAGCATGAGTCTTAATAGATTCTTCTTCAGAGTCTGCCTCATGTATGGACTTCCAACAGTCGGAAAGACAAATGCTTTGATATGAAAGGGATAGTCTTGCCTCAAATGATAAATGGCTCCGAGAGCCTTTACAATTCAAACGCGCCACCGTTTCGGTAAAAAAGACACGTCTTTCCTTCACCCACCATCTCGTCCAGTAATGGGAAAGTATCCCAACCCGAGAGTCGGAGGCAACCATGAACCGTTTCCCACTGTCCTTCCGCATCAGGTGGTCTCAGTGCCCAACCAGAACTCCGGGACGATGTTCCTCCAAAGGACATACCAAACCTTCCTTTGGAGCACCCTGGTCGAGTCCAAATTGTCGTGCAACATGGTGAGGATTGTATGGCTCGGTATACATCATCGGTACGGTAGAGACCAATCTAAGGGGAAGAACGCCTCGACGAATAGCAATAACAAAGCGTTCGAGAAGACGATGACTGTAACCCTTCGCCTTATACCATCGCGCACTCTGTCTACCCCACAAGAATGCTAGAGGCCGAAAATAAAAATTTTATTTGATGTCAAGACGGCTCCTGGAATCACTATCAGAAAATGCTACATGCTCACGGAATATTAGCCGCTTCAAATCCGGCATGCTATGTCGCGCCCCGACATGCGAAAGCCCAACCGGGCCGGGCGACGCGAACCGGAACCTAACGAAACGCGGAAAAAGCTGGCGAGGGTTCTCTCTAACCTATTGGTCTCCCTAACAATTCACCAAAAGCACCCTCAATTAAAAGACATTAATTTAATGAAACCTCGAATCACAGATTACAAACCCAAAAAGATTTAATATACACATTCTCGGAGAGGGGAAGATCCAAATACAACATTTATACTCCCTTAAGTGGCTAAGAACAAAAAGGTAAAAAGCTGTAAAGATCGCCACCTCTTAAACTCCACCTAGCGCCGCCGCACCACCGACCAACTGCCCGATAGGGGCCACAAAAGAGGAACTGACGCATGCACCTGCAAAACGCAGCCCGGGTAGGAGTGAGCATAAAGCTCAGTAGGGTTCTACACTACGCAACACAGAAGGAAGAGGGAAATGCAATAGTGTCGCCCTCAAGTAATACCTGGGTGTATACATGGGTCCCATAACCCCACCGCGTGTCCCTGAGGCCCAGGAGCAGCACTCAGTAAGCAAGAACAAACACTCCTGACTCACATGCAGGAACCCGACACTGCAGGCGGGAAGGCACCGCTGAGTAGGCAACTCCTATACTCAAGAGTCAACACAGTGGAACACCGGCTACACCTCAGTATCCGACTCAAGGCCGACACGACCTCTACAATCATTAAGCAACAAGTGTACCAGTCATCTAAGCCTATCATCGAATCGACTGGACACCACAATTTGAACCGGGTCCAAATTACCCAACCCCGGTCCTAGGGCTAAATCCGAGCTTCCAGCCTCGGGACGGCGACCCACAGATCACCCATGCCCTAACCATGCAACTAATGCACAAATCAACAATGCATGCTATGAACATACACCAACAGGAGATAGGCATGCAACAGTATGATAAGGCATCATATAAGTCAACCGGATCGCTCCAGCGGTACTACCAACCGCTGCCAGTTGATCCGTATCGGGTCCCGGCATTACGACGGTACCGCGACCGTCAACCGCGGACTCCTGCAATGGGAAGCAACCCCGAAAACGATGATGAACAGTAAAAATATAATATTATAATCCGAACATATAATATTATATTCAAAACACCAAAACCTCTACTTAGAGGTTAATTGATCCCATCGATCCGACGTCCAAACGACATCGGATTCAAGATCCAACTTACTCATCCGTAGATCAATATGTCGGGATCAACATATCCAAAATCCATAATCATCCAACGGTTGGATTAACGGAAAAACACTAATCAAAACTGCTAATCAAACTAACTTACCAAGTATAGTCCGATCATTCCCACTCTAACTTAACAAGTACTTGCTGCAACGCAGCCCTCCAGTAAGAAATTCATAAAAAATCGTAGGAAAATCAGAACTTTATGAAATCAGTTGGGTTAAAGAGTAGATTCAAATATCTACAACTCTTATGTTCATCACAACCCAAGAGCATGCACGTACCGATCGGAAAACTCGCCGTAAACCGGCTGTTCTTCAAGAACAGCAGAAACCGGAAAATCTGATATTAAACATGCATAAATCCTACTAAAATCTCAACCAAATCTTATGGAACTTATAACAGAAATTATACTATGCAAGATGCATCCAACAACACAAAGATCAGCAGAAACCAACGGCTAGATCTAGAGAAAAGCCAAAAACAACATCAATAGGTAGAAACCTACCGGAAACGCACTCCTCGGCTGATTCCTCGCAAACTGGTCACCAACGCAGCTCCAAAGCACACCAGGGCTCTTCCCTCTTGACTTCCTCAATTTTATCATCACTACACATATCAGTAACTTCAGCATTAATACTATTATCAATTATCTTACCTGAAAGAAGGACAATAACTGCATTGGCTTGCTCAGGTTGGCTTGGAAATTTGCCTGGAACATGGGCTCGTACAACATCTGCAAGTTGTCCCACTTGAACTTCCAACTTCCCGAACATTCTTCAATTCTACATCATGTCGAGCAATGGCCGAATCTTGTTGTTCCATCCTTGAGTCTATTTTCTGCATAAAAACTAACATAGTCGCTTCCAAAGACGACTTAACAGATGGGTTAGACTGATTAGTAGTAGGCATACTAGCATTAGCAGTATTTTTCGATGAAAAATTCAGATGTTCCCTCCAACCTGGATTGTAAGTATTTGCATAAGGGTCAAATCTAGGTCTTGGGTTATAAGCATTCATCAAATTAGCTTGTTCTTGGACATATTCAGGAAATTCACAACCAGAAGGACATGAATCAAACCTATGACCAACAATATTGCAAATTGAACAAACCTCAATCGGTTTTGCTTGTGTGGACATCATCGCGTCCATCTTCTTGTTGAGGGCTGTGATTTGCCTTGCCAAATCGTCGTTCTGGTTCAGTTCATAGATGCCTCCTGCCTTATTCCTTGTGTCCCTCTGCTGCGAGTTTGATCCTAGCATCTCATAAATTTCGTACGCCTCTGGTGGTGTCCTTTTGAACATCGCTCCACCTGCAGCATTATCTGTCATAGTCTGATAAGAAAGATCTAGTCCATCATAAAAATATTGCATCTGATTTTCTAAAGAATAATTATGATGTGGACATTGCATCAAAAGCATCTTAAATCTATCCCATGCTTCATGGAATAGTTCTCCATCAGCTTGCTGAAAATTTGGAATTTGCCTTCTCAAGTTAGTAGTCATGGCATGAGAATAAAATTTACTAACAAACTTGTTATAAATTGCATCCCAAGTAGTGAGTGATACAGGAGGCAACGACATCAACCATCTCTTCGCTTTATCCTTCAGGGTATAAGGAAAACATCGCATCCTCAAGTGATCTTCAGTAATGCCACCTAAAGGAAAAGTCTGAATAGTAGCATAATAATCTTTCACAAACGTTAGTGCATCTTCAGAAGGTAACCCATGAAATTCAAGGAACATAGAAAAATGTAGATTTTTAAGTTCATAATTCCTAGCCTCTGCAGGTAACGCAATGCACGAAGTTGAGGTAGAAATAGTTGGCCTCGCGTACTCCTCCAAAGGACGTAAATTATTATTAAGCGATATCTCCTCTTATTCCTCCTCTTGAACTCCTAGATCTGATGTGGACAGGCTATCTTTGTTAGATCTCTTCTTCCAACTAATTTGATCTACTTTATCGTTCAAGGGCAACAACTTTTCTTTCCGTGATCGGCGACCTTGCATTCACTGCTAATAAACTCTAATCAAATCCCCGGCAACGGCGCCAAAAACTTGATGAATAAATTTTGTATCTCGCAAGTATACGAATCAGTGCAATCAGTATAGTAGCAAGACGAGTATCGTACCCACAGAGATTTGTACAGATTATTAGAGTAAAACGCTAAAGAACAGAAAAGAAAGAAAATAAGAAAGGAAAAATAAGAAATATGAAGTCTTGAAAATAGATAATCTAATAACGAAATAAGAAAACGATGAAAATATGATGAATGAATACTAAGGTTCCGATTTCACCATAACATCCTCATTCTATGCATTGGATCAATAAAGATTTCAGTTCAATTCCAAGGGCTCGTTCTTCCGATATGATGATTCGTTCGATCGCGGTTTTCACCAAGTACCCCCAATTAACCCTAGTTAATGAACCCATAACTAAGTGTTAACCAAGAATCCATTACGCTCTGAATAACAATTAAGAACCAAGAAGTGTCTTAGCTTGAACCCGGCCTCGACTAAATCTCATTCATTCATAGATCCTGCAAGATTAGGGAATGAACTCTCGCCCAATCTCACATAACACAATCTATAATACTTCTATTGGCTAGATAAAGGTATTTAAGATCTCAGTTATAATAATGAATGAAACAAGAAATATAAACTGATTAAATAAATATGATCCAATAACATAGAATGATTCAGTTAGGGCTACATCGGTACCTTAGAAAAGAAACTAGCCACTCATGTTCATCATGAAGACGACAAAAGTGATCAAAGAAAAATAAAGAAAGAAAGACGAAGAAAACAAAACCCTAACGCGGCTTCCTCTCCTCCAGATGCTCCAAAAAAGTCCTCTAAAAGCCCCCCTTTGATAACCCTAAGTATCCTATTTATAGGCCTAAACTCGGGTTAGATCCGGCTCATTATACGCTCCCTGCTGAGCTGGCGGTCGACCGTGAGATCTCACGGTCGACCGTCAACTGTACAAAATAATTCGGAAGAGCGACGGTCGATCTTCGCATCGACCCTGAGAAGTATTTTCTTTAACAGAGGCTGACGGTCGATGCCACGGATGATGCCACGGTCGACCGTGAGAAGTTTTGCATGTGACGGTCGATGCGACGGTCGTTCAGGGGAATTTTTGAGCGCGACAGTCGACCGTGAGATCTGACGGTCGACCGTCACTATTCATTCAGACTGCGCACTGTTATGAAAAATGTTGTAACTTTCCGTGGAAAACTCGGAATCACGAACCGTAAAATTCTCCAGAATCTAGACTTCAAGAGCTTTCCAACCATATATGGTATATCATCTGGTTCTTCATGAGCAGGTACAGTTTAACCTTTCAAGTTGATCCATGTAATCTTTTCAGCTTCTTTGCTCCTTTTTCCTGCATTTTCCACACAACTATGTGAAGCAACATATAGATATAAAAATAGTAATAAAGATGTTAATTAAGGATAATAATTTAGTAATTGAGATGGTTATAAGACCGTTCAGAGTGCATTTTCATGCACTCATCAATTGTCATAGTAAATTCCCCAAAGATAACGATGAGCCCATCCCATCAGTAAATAAATACCCCAACTGGACATGCTTGCAAAACCAGGACCAGCAGGATGCAAACTCACAATCCTCATCCCTCGGTACAAGGAACACAGCACCGCTGGAGCTAATGAATAAGACGGCCCCATGGCCATTAGACTGCTGATATGAAAACCCCGGGGCAGATACAATCCTCCGGTCCTGGAACGACGAAATAGCATAGCCAAAAGGATAAAAAAGCAGCAACATAAACTTCGTCGCCCAAAGTTGCACGGGCTTGTAAAAGCATCGCACCCACTGTGCGAAAGAAACTTTGTCCTGGTCTTTAGCCAGTTCCTTCCATAACTGGAAAAGACGAAGAGCCGCCGAAGGATAAGCAGGCGTTGCCGTCTCACTCTGATACTTTTCATCATGGAGATACTAAGTCGTACATATCCCCTATGATGGAAAACCCGCCAAGGTGGAAGATGTCGAGCAGAGTCACTGTCATCTCCCCATGCCGAAAAAGAAATGTATTGGTGTCTGGGTTCCACCTTTCCATCAAGCTGCGGAAAAGCTGTTCGTCAATAGAGTATCGACCCAACCCAAGTAGCAGAAGACCCCACCATAAATACCGGACCCTCGAAAGCTTGTAGACTCCGTCTCCAGAATTTTCTTGCACCATGCAACATATCCGGCAACAGGCTCGAAAGATCGGTGCTCGTACTTCTTCCAGTCCAATTTTTCAGTAACTAACCGGTGAGCAAGGCAAGAAAAAGACAATGGGATCGGACCTTTCGCTACCGGTGAAAGCATCACGGCGTCGAAATAATGACCAGCGGTGCAATCAAACCCATTTTGTTGATCTATCTATCCCTCGGCAGTCTTAAAAGTTGGGGTATAAAGCTCTTCCTCGTCATCACTCTTGATGGCGAATAGCTTCTGTGACAGAGCTACCTGCGCCAAAGGGACATTCGCCTCCATGTTTTTTGAAGAAAAGCTCAACATCCTGCAAAAAAAGAAGGAAATGTTACTACATGTCAGCATCAATAATGGCAGCCAAAACTGCCCCAAGTATATTCACAGCAAAACAAACAAAAAGGGAAATAAAACGAGCAAGAAAGGAAAAGCAACGAAACAGCAAAAAAAGAAGAAGAGAAGAAGCAGATAAAAAAAAAAAAACAGAGCAGCAGCAGCGACGCAAAGCTCCACATATCCACACCGCCATGCGCCACTCTGGCAGAATTCCCAGCAACGCTCGTGCCCTCCTTCCACGGTCGAGTACAGCCCCAAGCTTCACCTCTTCGCCGGCCTCCTTTCCTTCAAACCATGACCGCCATAAACAAGCCATTAGCAAGAGCTTGCCGCGCCGGATTTGCGGCTCTCGCTGTGCCCGATCTGTTCCGGCCCCGCACGCCAACACCTCCTGTGAGCTACGCCAAACTCAAAAGCTCGCCGCTAGGTTCTAAACCTCTGCGACCAGCGCTAGAGGAAGAGGGAAAAGTCCTCAAAGTATCCGACAGTCCTCCAAAGCCCCTTGCAGTAACTATCACTATAAGTTGCTGGTCTTCCAACAGCTAGTGAATGAGCTCCAGAGCATCGGCTGGCAACTGTGGCAGTGTCTTCATGGGTTCGTCGGCAACTCGGCATACTCTGCTTCGGCTTCATACCACATTAAGTTCGATGGATGACTCCAGCAATCAGGCCGCGCTGGGATCTACTCGATCGTCTTCAAGGGTCTAAGCCCAAGCCTCATGAAGCAACCTCAGCAAGTCCCTCGCAGGTTCTGTGGCATGTTCCGCTACGGCCATGGACACCAAGTCCTCCTAGAGTAATCGTAGAGCATCCACATACTACCAAACTGCTGGCTTTCCTCTTCCAAAGATGCCCAGCTTAACAAATACCGCCGACGACATCCTCCAAAAGCGCAACAGAAGAAAAAAAAAGGCATGCAAAAAAAAAAAACAGAGCATGCAAAAGGACATGAAGGGAGAAAAGGACATGCAGAAACATGCAGCAGAAATAAAAGGAACACAAACATGGGATGCAATCGAAGGAAAGCAAAACATATCAAGTCCTGGCAGTCAAGGAAAGCTTGCAAATCAAAGTATAAGGTCGAACAAAAAAAGAGAACAAAGGGGGAGGAACCTGGAAGAAAGAAGGTTCCAAACATTCGTCGACGACCTCCCGAATCCTTGTTGCTATCTCCTCCGTCAAAAGCCGAAATCCCTCTACTGCAAGATCCCCTGAAAGAAGATAATACTTATGCTCAAACCCTAGGATTATATATATATGAGATCACGTAGATGGGATTGAGAAATCCTGCCTTTTTTGGAATCATTAGCCATGTATGGTCCGTATACATTTTGGCCAAACAATAATTGGCCATAATAGAGGGGTGTCTGCTCATCTACTCAAATTAAGCACAAAAGAAGAACGTGCACAACGGTTGCTCACGCATGTATACATAACATGGGTGAGAAAACACTATTGCTAAAAGATCCGATGAAATCCATCCCACATCAGGATCAAAGCCTCGCCGTTGTTGCCTTGCTGCCAGGTCAAAGCCTCGCCGTTGTTACCCTACTGCCGCCACCTCTAGTACATTGCCTCCGAACAGCCATCCACGGCACCAAGGCTTCACAGAGCCCATCTCCCTCAAATCGATGCTCTATCCAAGACTGATCTCATCGAGAGCTATGGAAACTAGCCTTCACCCTTGAGTTCTACATGGATGTTCAGGACTTGTCTTATTTACAGTATCATCTTGATCAAGATCATCGTTCAGACAAATACAGAAAACTCACAAAGGAGATATATGATGTAATTGAAGACTTTGGTCTAGTTGACTTCACAACCTTAGACATTCAAGATAAGGAAAGCGTTGAAAGTCTCGTGAAGCTGATATATAAAAGCAATGGATATATCTTTGATAGTATCTAGGGGAGCGTGGTGGAAGTTCAGCAAACTAGCAGCTACCACACTTGATTGGGATTACTACATGAACAACAGCCGTTCAAGAGAAGTATATGGAGGACGATGATCTTTAAATAGATTGACGTCCTTTCATCCTTCAAGGAAAATGACATACTCAAATACATATCATCCATGATCATGGGCACTATTCATGGATGCATATATCAAAATTGTGATTACATAAAGACTTTCATTTTAGGAAGTGCATGCTCTTCCAAAATAAAAGATCAAGATTGTCACCAACACAAAGAATCTCACGGTCACACATTTTATCCAAATATCTCGCACCTCACATGCGACGATATCGATGATCAAAATATGACACTCTTTCGAGCCCTACAAGTTCAAATTACATAACTTTCAAACGTAGGCCTCGAGGGGGCATCTGTTGACACCGATTTTGACTAAGGGTAGAATTCATAATATTTATGAAATTACCTTTGTCACATACGTACATGCCTTAGATATTTTACAAAGGCACGACAACATTCGAAAATATACTTAAAATGCTTTATACATGCTTTCTCGACTTTGGAAATGACAAAGGGAATTTTGGAAACTTTGACTAAATATACATGGTTAAACTCCCTAACACATCTCGATTCGGCCTACATTGTTTTGATGGCATCCTATATAAACCAAAGGACGTTTCGATAATTTTCACCCCCATGGGGTATTTTGGTCAAAATATAGACCTAAACTCCCAATAACACTCCAAATTAAACCTTTATGATTTTGACATCATTGTACAAACATAGAGGGGTATTTTGGTAATTATAGCCTTCCGGGGTATTTTTGGAATTCTGATAAAGAACAAATAAATTCATATACTTCAGAATTCTTTCATCGATCCTTAGATGGTTTTGACAGTATCCCACATAAACCTTCAAATCTAAGGTAATTTTTCAAATCGCCCATGATAAGGGTACTTTGGTCATCTGTAACTCTCAGGAGATGATTACACCCACACATCAACCTTCAACATCCCGTCCAACTCGGGGGTTTTTTCGTCCAAAATATATCTGGACAACACATGAGCCACAACCAAAGGGGTATTTCGGACATTTAGCCCCCAGGGGTATTTCCGTGATCTTACATCAACCCTTGGCCTTAAGGGGTATCTTGGTCAATTCATACCCTCAGGGATATAATTGTCTGAAATCTGACCATTCCGACCTCCAAGGTATTTTCGGTACATATGATCGATAAAAGTGTATATTTGTAAAATTCCTATAGATATCCCGGACCGAAGTAAATATTCACAAACATCTTAAATCTGGATAAATATCCAAATAATTTGAATTTAAATAGACATGAGAAAGGAGAAATGTTCAAATCACAACAAATTTGAAAATTTGAACATCACTTTCGAATTTCAAAAGAAAACCTGCCATAGCTATTACATGCCATATAAAAAATAAGATCAGCCAAATATAGTTGGTTGCACACCCCATGCCATATACAAAATCAGCCATCATCAAATATGGCTGGATGCATGGCCATATCCTTCTAAGGCAAGAGAGATCCCTTTGATCAAGGATCCACGATCTCATCCCATATAAGCACATGCATTCCCCATCCCTATAAATAGAGGGGGTTGGCAAGCAAATCGGGGGGAGAAGGGGGAGAGATGGCCTGGTCGGAGGACGTTGGAGGAGCTCGTCGTCGCCTTGATCCCACCCGAGGAGGACTCGCTGTCGTCGTCGCCGACTTTGCTCCAGCCCGAGGATCGTCATCGCCATCCTCCATCTAGCTCCGAGGACCTCCGTCGCTTTCCTTCACCGCCGTGCACAGCTCCAAGCTCGCGGCGTTAAACCCACATCCAGTGACGTTTCTCCGACGCTTCATCATCAACGGCCCGGCTAGATTTTCACCGCTATCCGTAGCCTCAAGCACGTACGGGGAGGTCTTCTCTAACGATGCCCTCATCCCCCAGAATATGATGCATCCCCATTGGATCCAACCCAAGGGCGGCTGTTCGTCGCTGTCCGTGGCCATAAAGCTTGCCACAACAACCCCCATATCCGGCGAGATCTCCTCAAACGACATCGCTATCCCTTCAGCACCACCACAAGCTCATTATCCGGCGCAGCCAACATCGCCATCCTCTCCCCTCGCCGCACATCCCACGAGGGTGAATTCCCCTGTTCCAGCCGGCCTCCACCCATAAACGGAGCCCCTTTGACGGTGCTTCCCCTGTTCCAGACGACGCTTCCCCATCTCCCCGACTGTCCAGCGACGCAGGGCATCCGCCATCGTCTTCACAAGTCCGGCAATACAAGTTTCATCCCATGCCGCTCGCCACACGTCCTCTGATCCAGCCGGAGGACTCGTCCCTGTCGCCCTCCTCGAGCCACCCACGAAGCGTGAAGCACACCTGTCACACCCCGACCCAGAAAACCCATCCAAGACGGGGCGTGAGAGTTCCTATCACTATTTATCTTCAATCGGCGCGATACAAAGCGGAAAAGACGGATAATTTAAACAATTGTATTCCAGAGGCGAACAGATATTCAATTACAATATCATCAAGTTTTACAGTTCATATTTGATACAAAACTCCCAAGAGACAGATTTATACAAAATCCCAAAAGTCCTCAAAATGTTTACAACATATACATATATCAAAAAGGTACAACATGTAATCCTCCAGCAACCTCAAGCGCCTCTGGATGTACTCACGTCGCCAAAGGCCGACCCTGCCAGCTCCACGGAAGAAGAACTGCCGCCTGCACCTGCGAACGCAGCCCGGGTAGGAGTGAGCGATAAGCTCAGTAAGGTTCTACTCTACGGCACAGTAAAAGGAGGAAAACAACAACAGTGTTGTCTCCCAGCCTAAGTCTAACGGATGCCACGGGTCCCATAACCCAGTTGATGTCCCAAGGGCTCCTGTCATGAAACCTCTCTCCTGAACATGTTACCAGGAGGCCAAGGAACAGTAACATGCAGGATCACCCTTACCCAAGCTGGAATACTGAGCCTTGGTAAAACACGTCAGGGACGCATCAACATCCATCCTTAGCACTTGGCTTTGGAAGACAACACGACCTCTAAACCTCAAACACTGATTTAAGTCAACTATCGCAATCCTCAATCACGAGAGATTCTGATGATGCAAGATCACACCCTACTCTTGACTACCCAGCCACGGCCCTAAGGCTAGATCCCAGCTACCCGAGAGCCTCGAATCGGCGACCCAAACCATCGCCCGCCTAACCTCAAATGCCTCTAATGCACACAATGCATGGGCCTAGGCAAACATCTATCCTAGATGTCTCTACATGTCACAACAGCAGTTATAAGTTCCACAGATATACAATAGCCCTCGGCACCCGCCGGCAAGAGGCTAAGGTTCCACGATTCCTCATTAGCTAGCACTCATAGCTAGCTAATGGCTAAGCACCCCATTAAGCAATTAACTACATCCAACATATATACAATGCAATCGAAACCATAGGTTTTCTCAAAAAGGAATGAATACTCGAATCGATCCTCAAACCGATGGAAATCCCTTGAAAACCCTATAAAATCCACATGCATACATCCCAACACGTTTAGAGGTTAATCACCCATCAAATCCATCCAAGAAAAGCCAGAAAACCACGTCCAAGTGATCACGGACGATGCCACGGTCGATCCGGGGATCGACCGTGAGACCACGGACGATGTCACGGTCGATCCGGCGATCGACCATGAGACCCAAGCGAAGAAAACCAAGGGCGACGGTCGATCCACCCATCGGCCCTGAGAAGCCCAAAACCAAATAGCGCCTGACGGTCGATCCGACGGTCGACCGTCAGGTAAAAGGCGAAAAGGGGACGATCTCGCGGTCGATCCATGCATCGACCCTGGGAGGTTAAAATCCCAACAGAGCCCGACGGTCGATCCGACGGTCGACCGCCATGCCCAGAAAGAGTAAAATGATACTTGACGGTCGATGCACCGATCGACCGTCGAGCCCCGAAGGAGCGTATCAACGCTTGACGGTCGATGCACCGATCGACCGTCGAGCCTCAGGCACAGTCCCTCAGAACAGTGCCGGAAATCCAATTTTTTGGATTTCAAGGATCAAATCAAGATGGAATAAGATGAGATTTTGCAAGCAAGTGTATTTAGCAATGGGGAAGCTAATGGAATGAAGAAATCCAGTTTTTGACGGTTAAATCTCCTATCTAGGTCCAAATGGATGAAAACCGACAAAACCGCGATAATGCGGAAACCAACCGTTAGAATACGGAATTTGCAAAGTAGGAATACCGGAAATGAACAACATCACATGTACAAAGAGCTACAAAGCATTCTAACAAGTATTCCTACAGCGAAAGCCCATAAAACCTATCCTAGGAGAACCCGATCCAAGGATCGAGGTAGAAACACCTACTGGAGCAAGTAGGGTAGCTCCTCCACGCGTCCCGCTGGTCAAGCCGTCAAGATCCGAGCTCCGAAGACCAAGTCTCCAAACCCTACCACAACCGAAGGAGAGAGAAGGAAAGAGAGAACAACAGGTGAAGGAGAGAAGGAAAGAGAAGAAAGGGACTTGGCTTATATAGAAAATCCAAATCTATCTCAGCCGTCCGATTCGATCTTTCTCGATCGAGCTCCGATCCTCCGATTGGACGCACCCTAGGGGTTCTAATCAAACACATACATCAATCCAAGGCAGTGTGTGGAACGTGGGTGTGAAACCAACCACCAGAGGGCATATTTACCAAAATGCCCTCGGGGGTCCAAACCGCCACACGATCGCCCGATCGTGCCCGACGCGGAGCCAAACCAACAGAAAACCGGCTCTCGACCCACGCGGTCAAGCCAGGTCTAAGGGACGGGCCCTCACATCTAGCAAGGTCCACGCCGCGGCTTCCCTTGCTTTCGCCTATCCTAAAGCTTGGGCAGCTTCCCCTGTCCCAGCCTGCGCTTCTCTGGTCCCAGCCGGCTTCATCGAGTCCAGCTGCCACGGCGATGGAGGTCGAATACAAGCTACCCACCAGCTTCGACACGCGAACAACACCAGCTTCGACGCTCAGACGGCTCAGCCTTCGATGCTCGGACGACCCAGCCTTCGACGCTCGGACGGCCCAGCCTTCGACGCTCGAACAGTACTCCTTCGATGCCACCAGCTTCGACGCGTGAACAATATCAGCTTCGACGCTCGGGCGACACTCCTTGACTCTACCAACTTCGACGCTCGGACGACGCCTTCCCTGTTCCAGCTGCTACAACTTCACGGCAACAATTGGACCTTGGACGGCTCTTCCCAAACTCCAGCAGTCTCAAAGCTCCGGCAACAAAAACTCAAACATCCCTCCAACATCCTGCATGGCGATGAAGGTGGTGGTCCAAGACCTCACGTGTGAGGACCTGTCCCTCTACTCCTGTAGCTCGTCGTGGACCGCAAGGGCAATTTGATAAATTGTGCCTTGTCGGCTAGTTTCACACCCACGGATGCACACACTGACCATGTTTGTGTTAATGTTTGGTTAGAATAGTTAGTGGGACCCGGGATCAAAAGATCCAGGCTTGGGCTTGAGTTTTAGCCCAAGTCTAGCTTTCTGCACCTAAGGGATCGATCTTCCTAGCTAGAAGATCGATCTCTTAGTGCCAGAAAGTCAAACCCGATTTGGCAAGGAATATCGATATCTTCTCAAAAGAGATTGATCTCTCTTGAGTCGGTTCGTTCGTCTGTAAAATGAACGAAACCTTTTCTTTTGATTTTTTTTGGAAAATCTGATATTTCAGCCGTGTTCTTGCTGGATTTGACTTTGTTTGAGGAAGATCTAAGGCCTAGTAGCTTGGATTGAAGCTGCTATTGCATAGGTAGGGATCCTACCTACAATCTTTCGGGTTTTTGGAGTTTTTCCGGTTTGATTGTGATCTTTTGCTTAGATCTGTTAAAATACATGTTTGTTTTCCATGATTTCACCGGTTTTGGACTCGTGGTTTCTTGATCTACCAGATCCCAGAGTTTTGGGGGATTTGGTTGTATTTTCCGGCGGTATTTCTCGCCGTCCGGTCGCCGAAGAACCCATTCAGATCGATCTCCCTTGAGGGAAGATCCATCCCTTCTGGGGTGTCACGCCCAGCCCGAGCAGGATCGATCCCTCGGTGGGAGAAGATCGATCCTTGCCTATGTTGAGGTGGCGGGTTCCATGTCACGAAGAATATCGATCCTTCTGGTGGAGAAGATCGATCTCCTTCGGTTGACAGGGATGAGTTTTCTCCCAAATACTAAGAAGATCGATCCCCTTGGGAAGGGAGATCGATCTCTTAGTGGTTAAGGGGTGTTTTCATGTGGTTTTTGCCCGCGGGGCTCTGTATGATGGTTTTCTTTACTGTCTTATACTTGGTACATATGTTTAAGCATGTTAGCCATATAATAGGGGCAGTGGTGAACCGGGGGAGTGATGACTCCCGGGATGTTTAGAATAAACGGGCGGGTAGCCCTACAGCTTTCCCTAGCCTTGCATGCCGGCGTGCGTCGAGGGCTTTAACTATGATATCTGTGAGCTGTTGTTTGCGGGGCTGCTTCCTTATGCAGGTGTTGTGGTGGACTACTGACAGTTGGTGGTGGTACCACTGTAGCAGCTCCTAGACCTTACTTACATGTTCACATACTGATGCATGCTTATCTGTATATTCCTGCGTGTGCTCATATCATGCATTACTTTGTGCATTAGTTGTATCTGTGTAGGACGTTGGCGATGGGTTGATCGCCGATCCGGGGCTATCGGATAGTCCGGATCTAGCTCTAGGACCGTTGCGGGTAGCTTAGCCCAGGACTCGATTTGTAGTATTCAGTCGTTTTCGATGATAGGATTAGTTGACCTGAATACATGTGGTTTGATGTTTAGAGGTCGTGTCGACTCCAAGTTGAATCTGAGGTGTAGCCAGTGTCCGGTGTTCTTGACTCTTGGGTCGAGAAGTGCCTACCCAGCGGTGTCCTTGCCCGCCAAACAGTGTCCTGTCTCCTGTTGAGAGTCTGCAGAGTTTTGGGCCTGCGTTCACGGACTCCCGGTAGGGTTATGGGACCCTTGTATACACCCAGGGTAGACTTGGGGGCGGCATTGTTGTGTTCCCTCCCTTGTGAGCGTCGTAGTGTAGTGTCCCTGTTGAGCTTAGTGCTCACTCCTACCCGGGCTGCGTTTTGCATATGCTGGCGCTAGCTTTTCTTCGGTTGCCCCTACCGGGCAGGTGTTTAGTGACGTGGCGGCGTCTGGCGGTGCTTGAGGTGCGGCGATCGTCAGTTCTACACTTTTGCTTAGTTAGCCTCCTACGGGAGAGATTTGTATAACTTTTACCCTGTTGAGGATTTGTATCTATTCAGTTTCAGTCTTTGAGGTTTGTGATTGATTGTATAATACAGGATGATTATGAAATGCTAGGGAGCCACTATGATTAGAGAGAAACCTCGCCAAAATTTCCGCAGTAGGTTAGGTTCCGGTTCACGTCGCCCGGCCCGGTTGGGCCAACGCGGGTCGGGGCGCGACATCACGTCATCCATTTTCTCTTTATTATTATTATTATTATAGAAAAATGCTTATTTTACTGTATCTAGAATCGGAGGTGTTTCCTATGAGGATGTAAATGATCGATCTGCCGACTTGGCGATCCAGGCGTGTGGTGCCTGCAATTTCCTTTTACGAAATTAAAAATGATTTGCTTGGAAATAAAATAGAAATCTCGTCCCAACGATATCGACGTTTTATCCACGAACAAGCATATGGCGGTGGCGGTGATGTGGAGGTGAAGGAGGTGTTGACTTTTTCCTCCCATGAGATGACGGCAGCAAGAAAGGATCGATCCTCTATGGTTATAGAGATCGATCTTTCTTTGCACTTTATCAGAGGATCGATCCATCTCTCCAAGTGATCGATCCTATTTTGTAAACAAAAGAGACAGAGAACACACTTTTGTAAAGATAAAGATAGGATCGATCCTCTTCGGGATTTTGGAATCCATCGACGCCCGAGCATACAAGAATCGATCATTCTCTTTCAATAGGATTGATCCTTTCCTATTGGATGGACAAATCCGATGGCTCAGATCTAATCCGGATTTGGTTTTATTGGAGGCTATAAATAGAGTGCTTCTAGGGTTTCTTTTGTGTGGTTAAGAGGATTGTGAGAGGTGTGAGAGTAGGCAACCCTAGAGAGAGATCACTTTGTCTTTGCTAGGGTTTGGGCTTTGTAATCTCTCTCTCATAGTGAAGATTTCCTCTGTTGCCCGTGGTTTTTTTCCTTCCAGTTGTTGTACTAAGAGATCTCATGAAACCCTTAGGTGTGACCTGGATCGAAAGATCGGGGTTTGGGGCACGTTGTTTCCCCATTTTCCACTTTCCAGGATGAAAGGATCGATCTTCTCGACATAGAAGATCGATCTCCCTGTGCCTGGAAAGTCTTTGCCTTGTCACGAAGAAGATCGATCTTTATGGAGATGAAGATCGATCTCTCTGGTCGTGACTGGTTCTATAAGAAGAACCCACCGACTTCATTTTGATTTCTTTAGATATCTAGAAAGGAGGTCAAATCCGACGGCTTGGGGAGGATGGTTTGGATGATCCAAAGCTTGTTGAGCTGGATTTGGAGGCTTCCATCGGTTCTAAGTAGGGATCTCTACCCAGATCTTAAGATTTGGTAACTTAGGTTTGCTTTGTCTCTCTTTGGCTTAGATCTTTGTATGTAGCTGTTGGTTTTTCGGTATTTTAGTGTTTTTAGACTCCTCTAGTTCCATGCTACCAGATCTCTGAGTTTTATGAAGTTTGGTCTTGTATTTCGTGCGTTTTTTTGGTGTTTTCTCCGGTGGGTTTCCGGCAGTGCTCAAGAAGGATCGATCACTCTTGTGATCTCACACCCAGCCCGAGAAGGATCGATCTTCACGGCCATGAAGATCGATCTCTTTCGTGTTGAGGTGGGGTGCGGTGCTGGCCCGAGGAGGATCGATCTTCGTTGAAGAGGAAGATCAATCTCTCCCTTAGCAGTGGACCTGCGCAAGGAAGATCGATTTCCACTAGGTGTGAAGATCGATCATTTGCCTTGGCAGACTTCATGGGCATGAAGATCGATCTCCTTTGTGCAATAAGTTGATTTTGGCTTGGTTTTCAACAGTTTGATTCCAAATCAACTCGGTTTTCTTTTATGTTTTTTCTATTGTTAGAATCAGGATATTATGGTGTTTTAATCGTGATTTCACGTTTTGCCTTAAGTTTTTACGATGATTTGTATTTCCGATTGTCTTGCCGACTTTTATGGATCTTAATCGGTTTTTCGATATGTGTTGACTGTAGTTGCATTTATTTAGTATGCTTTATTTAGTTGTAACTTGTAGTAGTTAGATCTTTACTGCTTTGTGGTTAACCGGGAGAGTCACGGCTCCCGGGAATGTGTAGAATAATTGTGCCTCATATTGTTGATATGCCATATAGTGACACTTAGGTTAGATGTTTGTATAGATGCATGCATTTGATTGCATTAGATGCATTCTAGGTTAGGGCATGGGCGATGGGTCGATCGTCGATCTGAGGCTCTCGGGTAGCTCGGGTCTAGCTCTAGGACCGTGGTTGGATAGTCAGGTCTAGAGCGAGATTGTGGTACTATTGACTTATCAGATCTTGGTTCTTGAGGTTTAGAGGTCGTACCGTCCTCCTTTGCCAAGCTTGAGTGTGGGTGTGCTTTACTTTTATGTTGTTGACATTTGGGGAGCGCTAGCCCGTGTGATCCCCGGCGTGGTCGACGTTTGGGGAGCGCCTAGAGCCGGCGTGATCCCCGGCACAGTTGGCGATTGGGGAGCATCCAGAGCAGGCGTGATCCCCGTCGTGTTTGCATGCTTGTAGTAGATGCGCCTTAGGCTTGGCAAGGAGATGGTCAGTTGCAATTTCCCCTTCCTTGATTGTGACGTAGAGTAGAACCCTACTGGGCTTTATGCTCACCCTACCCGGGTTGGTTTGCAGGTGCAGACGCCAGTGTCTCCGTAGCTCCCAGTAGATCAGCTTTTGGCGGCGTGTCGACTTCTGGAGGGCGTTGAGTTGACTGAGGATCGGATCGTATAGTTGGACAATTTTTGTATACATTATCCCTCGTAGATTAGTTTATATGTATGATTTCTATCTTTGAGTAATTCTGATATAAATCTATACACCTTTGATGCTAATGGAATAGTATGTTTTAGATTTCAATTATCCCTTCAAAAGTCAAATGTTTAAATTATTCGTGGTAATTGTTGTATCGCGCCTGATTGGAAGTGAACAGGTGTAGGTCCCCTCCCTCACGTCCCGGTCCGGATGGTTCTTCTGGGCCGTGGCGTGACAGCCTCTGCACTCTTTGCTCCCTTGATCTCAGTCAAAACTTCCTCTACAACTGCTTCACTCTTTGCATTCTATGCCTAAACAACAACCTCTTTGAAGTACTGCATTAGAAAAAATCTCAGATTCCTCTTGATTGGAAGATCCGGCATCGGATTGCTTGAGGCATAGCACAAGGGCTTTCGTATCTTCACCATGATTGTGTTGCACAAGTCATACATAGAGATGTGAAGTCGAATAACATACCGATGGACTACGAGTTGGAGCCAAAGATTGGAGACTTTGGAATGGCGAGGATGGTCAGTGATTCGGAAACTAGTCTCAATTTAGCTTCTTTCAACTTGGAACTCAAAAGTGGGATATTTCATTGCGTTTGCACAACTTTTTGCAAACTTTTTGCATCGTTGAACTATAGATAAGTTGTGTAGTGAATCGCTTTTTAGCATTGTCTGTGGATAATTTGTTGTCGTTTCTGCTTGTATTAGCTACTTTGCAATATTGGTTTTAAGCCCCTCTGCGGTTTCATGTGCGCTTTATTTCTTGTATTGTTTCACTTCCATGTTGAAGTTTAAAGTCTGGAAATATTGCTCTGGTGGGAAGAAAATTTTAGGCTGTTTCTATTTTTTTTTTTGGGCTAGGCACACCCAAAGGTAATTTATGTCTGCACGACAAGTCAAAGATTGAAGCTTAGAGCGGAATATTTGAATGAATTATGCTAAAACATAGCCATGATAAATTTGAGGTTGAGATGAATTACTTAGAAGAAAGAAAGATCATTCTATATGTTGTTTCAGTGTGTATTATTTCATCCTGATTCATGACTTCCATTGATTTCCTTTTTTTGCAAGTACTATTGGCAGCTGATTGGAACACTTGGTTGCATAGCTCCAGCTAATCATAGGTTACTTCTTTTCTATTTGCGTGTCCCATCATATTGTACAAAACCTACAAC
The DNA here is from genome assembly GCA_963920575.1 of Narthecium ossifragum. Lineage (NCBI taxonomy): Eukaryota > Viridiplantae > Streptophyta > Magnoliopsida > Dioscoreales > Nartheciaceae > Narthecium > Narthecium ossifragum. The sequence goes on from OY986966.1 coordinate 23,306,057, forward strand.
AGCAAAGATAAAGTCTAACGAGTTTGGTGAATCTAACTGTTGATCCATATTCTTGCTAGATTGTTATTATAGTTTGTGTGAACTCTGACTTGACTCATTGTGGATTGTTGTTGCCTGCAGAAAATGGATATTCTAGCATATTGACTGAGAAGTCTGACGTGTATAGCTTTGGAGTTCTTCTATTGGAGCTACTTTGTAGAAAAATGCCAGTAGATCCAAGCTTCAAAGATGGCGTTGATATAGTAATCTGGGCGCGCTCCAAATTGCAAAATGCTGATAAATGTAACATGTTTGGTTCCCCTGATGAGGAGATTAGCTACTGGATGGAAGATGAGAGAGAATTGTGTTTTGATAATTGGGTTACATGTATGTTTCAGATATGTTGTCATTGGGTTACATGTGTGTTTAAGATGTGCTGTAATTATATGTTTCGGATATGCTATAATTGGGTTTTGGTGTAAATGACTGGCTTATATTTCAAATATATTGTACCAACTGGCTATGTTTCAAGATTTTACCATGTTTTTGGATAGAAGTAAGTACTTACTAACTAAAAAATTCCTTGTCTGACCATTGCTATCAGCTAAATGTGTCATTTACATAGTGTGTTCTGAAATTTTTTGCATGCTAATGGTCCAAACTCTTCTCTATTGTGATTTGCATATATTTTGGAACAAATAGATCAAGAGAATAGGTTAATTGGGAAGTCATGTATAACAATAATCCTCTTCAAATTGGCACATGTAACAATACTTCTATTGCAGACATATATTCGAGATACAACACATGATGTTATTGTCCCCCCTACTTCAACAATCTTTTACTATTTATCTCCAACTTAAATCACAACTCTGAATTTGTCCACAATACAAATTAAATGCAGCCAATTCATAAATGTTTAGTACCATATGTGAAGTAATTTATATAATCCACAATCAACAAATATTACCCAAACATCTTGACAATGATTTTCTGTACCTTAGAACATTGGAAGAAATCAAATTCTATATACAGATAGTAAGAGGTAACGTGACTATCAAATACATTCGCTAACTTGTTCAAGATAGATAAACCATGATAATAGCATCAACACGAACTTACAGATCAAATAAAACTACTTTAAATCATATTATCAAACTACAAATCAGATTTCATTTGTAATATCTAGAAAGAGTGTGAAACAATTCTACACAGTGAGTTTAAGAATATTGTAATGGCCTATGTCTATTCCTACCTCCCCCATGACCACATAATTATCAGCGCAAAACTTGTATAAAATTGCTTGTATTTCCTTCTTCTCTAAAAATGTGTCCTTTAAAATTAAGTTACTTGAAACTGATAAGAAAAATTTCAAATCATACTATCACCGATAGAATTCTCTCGGCCAAGTGAATCACAATTCAATATGGTCGTCGAATCTATACCAGGCTCCATCAACCCCTCGTTGATGCACTCCATTGACCCCTTGTCGCCGCGCTCCATCGACCTCTCGTCAATAATCATACGCAGATCAGTCCAAAGCAATGATGTTTTGGGATTTTGAACTTCTAATTTGAGACAAGGGGGAGGAATTGGAAGCAGATGGGCAATTCAGGTGAGAGGCGAGGCGAGAGGAGGAGTGGATACACTGGCATTTGGGGTTCTTGTAGCCGATGAGGGCGGAGGTGGAGGACTTGGGGAGGAAGGTAGGGATGGGGCTGGCAGCGGCGGAGGTGCAGTTGTCGTAGAGGTAGGAGGAGGTGCAGGTGAGTCAGGAGAGCTCCGTGCTACTATCGAGGAGGAGAGGGATTGGCTGTGAGGGTCAGTGACTAGTCACTAGTCACCGTAGTAGTGGCGGGAGAGAGCAGAGCTTCAGAGCTTCTGTCTACATGTGGTCCCTACCGAACGATGGAGATACATATCCTAACATTTTTTTATATTTGTTGATTAACCAATGCCAACCGCATCGAGATACAGGCCTCTCACTACCGACACTAGCATAGTGATACTATATGCCTCTCGCGTTTGGGAGCATCGTGTGCGATCCTTTTCTTTTCTTTTTACCCTTTTGTTTTTTTTCATATCCCGATGCTCTCTTTTTCTGTTTTTTTGTTTATCCTCTTTGTTTTACCTTCCTTCATATTCCGGCAACAGCGAGGGATCAAAAAATTTTCTATGATCTCTCCAACGACCTAGAGTTTTGTGCATTAGATTAATTAATATGCCAATCAATACAATATTGTGATGGCCATCCCCCAAGTGTTTACTTAGCGTTCCCTATAATTGTCGATATATCTTCGCCTCACATTGGTTCTGGTTTCTCGGAGCTCACGGTACCTTCAATCTAGCTCTATCTGATCATGGGTGATGAGAGCCTGAACATTGTTGTGTTCCCATGGCTAGCTTTTGGCCATATGATACCATTCTTAGAGCTTTCCAAGTCTTTAGCTAGGAGGGGTCATCGAATCACCTTCATCTCCACACCAAGAAACATCCAAAGGCTCCCCAATATCCCTCCTCAACTATCACAGCTCATACACTTTGTTTCCTTGCCACTGCCGCCTTGCGAAGGCCTGCCGGAGGGCGCCGAGGCCACCTCCGATGTCCCTCCTGATCAAGTGCAATACCTTAAGAAGGCATTTGATGGGCTTAAGGGACACTTCTCTAGGTTCGTAGAGGAGGCTTTGCCGAAGCCGGATTGGATTATTCATGACTTTATTCAGTTTTGGGCACCAGAGATTGCATCGGCGTCAAGCATACCATCAGCATGCTTCAGCGTCTTCATTGCCGCGGTTCTTTCCTTCTTCGGCCAACCGGAGGAGCTGCTGAGCGGCAAGATGACGGAGGAACAGCTAATGGTTCCACCGAAGTGGATCACCTTCCCATCCAACGTCGCCTACCGCCGCCATGAGGCCGACGCTATATTTGAAGCATCGTTTCGAGTCAATGCTTCCGGGTCGTCCGATGCCTACCGCTTGGCGAGGACCGTCGAGCTGTGCAAGGCAGTGGCGGTGCGGAGCTGCGTGGAATTCGAATCCGACTGGTTGAAGCTCTTGCCGAAGCTTTACAAGAAGCCGGTCGTTCCGGTCGGCCTTGTCTCGCCGCCAATTGAAGAAAAAGATCGAAATGATGGCTCACTGACCGGCGAAGTGGGAGACATTTTTAAGTGGCTAGATCAACAAGCTCCAGGATCCGTAGTATATGTTGCGTTTGGAAGTGAGGCCAGGCTTAGTGTTGACCTTACCCATGAATTGGCACTGGGGCTCGAGCTATCAAAGCTACCCTTCATTTGGGCCTTCAGGAAGCCAGTGGGCGTGACCGACGACGACACGGAGATCATGCCGGAGGGATTCAAGGACCGGACTAAAGGTCGTGGCATCGTCACCATGAGTTGGGTTCCTCAGCTCAAGATTTTGGCTCACCCGTCTGTAGGTGGCTTCTTGACGCATTGTGGCTGGAGTTCGGTGATCGAAGGACTTCAGTTCGGCCACGCGCTAGTATTCATACCAATTTTTGGGGACCAAGGGCTCAACGCTAGAGTTATGGAAGACAAGAAGATTGGTCTAGAGTTGCAGAGGAAGGAGGAGGATGGTACTTTTAGTAGAGATATAATTGCAAAGGCCTTGAGATTGGTCATGGTAGAAGAAGAGGGAGAACCATTCAGACTCAAAGCCAAAGAGCTTAAAGAAGTTTTTCGTGGATGGAGCAGCGATGAACACTACATCGACGAGTTTGTTCAATTTCTGAAAGATTATAAGCACCAAGAAGTCTGATTAAGTATTTGCCAGGCTCTAACATGTATGATTGTCCATGGATGTTGCACTGTATGCTGGTTTTGCTTCCGAGAGTAGTTAGCTAAATAATGGTTGTTGTCTAGCTACTTGATTGCAGTTTTTTTTTTCAGTTAAGTACTTGATTGCAGTTGAATCAGGATTCAGGGCGTAACTAAATAAAGGCGTGTATGTCAGTCTGTATAACTTTAGGATTTTGCTACATACCAGGACCTTGCAAGGCCCTGGCCACGTGGCGCTTCCTAATTGGACCACGTTCCCCCACCCCACTCAGCCAAAAGCTGCTGATATACCTGGTAGATGCAATTGAGGTAATGTTTCTGGTGCCACCTTCCTCTCTTATCTTCCATTGTTGTAGCTTTCTCTCCTATGAATAATTTTCATGCGCCATTCTTTTAATTTTCACTTCACCACTGCCTATGTACGAATACCAAGTTGCCTAAATCAATTTAATAACTATTAGACAGAACCTATGCTCAACGCATTTGGAGATGGGCCATTAGAAGGATTTTATTTTCCACTTAGAGGATTTCTGTGCTGGATGCTGAGCAATTTACCAAATTGTAATTGGACATTAAGTCAAAGGATTATAGAAAGACCAGTCTATATTATCATGCAAACACTGTTTACTTAGCCATGGGATATGGAAAGAATTCTTTAACTTTCTTGCCTTTTCTACTTTCATATATGTTCTTGATGTCCACTAAGATGAGTGGAAACTTTCTATGGTTGCTACATTTACTAATATGACTAGCTTTTTGCAGCAACTTTTCAGGGGGCTTCAGTTGCATGGAAGATGCTCACAAGTTTCTTAGTGTTATTTTGCTTCCTATTGTAGGAAATGCTGCTGAACATGCTAGTGCCATTATGTTTGCCATGAAAGACAAACTTGTGAGTATCATAGAGTTCTCTATATCCATTTCAGGATTTTTTTGACTGACATGTTTCCTTTGTCAAATTTTTTATATAGGACATTTCTCTTGGAGTTGCAATTGGGTCATCCACTCAGATATCCATGTTTGGTGTATGTCTACTCTTGAAACCTGTTCTGGTCCATCATACCACCAAATAGCGACCCTATTTTTTGGCTCTATAGATGTTTTTGCTAGTTCTGATCTCATTATAGTCGAGAACAACATAGAGGAACGGCGCCAATTGTGGACAATGTGGTGATATAATTATTGGTTGACACTAGTGGTAGTGGCATGCCACTACTATCAGCCAAGAATCCATTAGTTCATTATCTCCTTGAACATCAACTAGGGAATTCATGGACTTCGACTAAGGATGGGACCCGACAAATTGCCTATGTGTAGGCTAGTCATGGGGATGGGGACCCTGTCCCTGCAGTGTAGTATTGTTTTCAATTGAACGAAGTTTTCTTGAAGCAAGTTTCACCTTGATGACTAGAGTAACTGAGATTCAATTTTCTGTTATGCAGATACCATTTTGTGTGGTGGTAGGATGGATAATTGGAAGACCAATGGACTTAAACTTTCAACTTTTTGAGACAGCATCGCTGTTTATAACAGTACTGGTTGTAGCATTCTTGCTGCAGGTATGTCTTTGAACAGAAATATGAGTCTGTAAATTAGATTCATCTAAGGCACTTTCATCATCGAGTATATTAAAGTTCTTAGATATCTGTGAGGAATAAACTGCAAGACAAGCAAATGTAATACAGACATTTCAGCTACACCACATGGATTTGATTTCAATATAGCTTCATTAAATCATTTGCCCTACTATGCAGCAACCCTAATGGGATCTTTAAATTAACTAGTAATTTCTTTGCCACACTATGTACGTGCAGGAGGGCACTTCTAACTATTTCAAAGGGATAATGCTCATTCTTTGCTATCTGATAGTTGCTGCTAGTTTTTATGTGCATGTGGATCCCAAGTCTGTTGGTAAGCCCCTCATGAGTGAGAGAGATCATCTTTTTTTCTTCTTTTGTTAAAATAGTTCTGGATGTTGATCTTTACTTGTAATAGAAGACCTGAAAAATCTATTGCTTTAGCAATAATGATGGTGATACTCTTTAGCATTACTGGTATATTTGTTTCTTGGGATCTTTGGTCCACATGATTTTTGACACTGATAAATTGTGATACTGCAGCTGACCGACCACCAAAAGCTTAGGAAGCAAGGGGTATCAAACTGATAGATATTGACAAAGCTTACGAGGTAGGTACTTTGCATAGCTTTTTAACAGCCCCAAGCAGCAAGGCCAAAATTGTGTTGCTTTTGGGGCATTGGCAGTGGTTGTATCCTTGGATAGGGTCATCCATGTAAAGTTTTACATAGGAAAAGAAAATGTGACTGATTTGATGATTTGTTGATTGTTATATGTGGTTCATTTTTTGAACCAAGGTTGTCCTCTTGCAATCCTTTAGTACAAGGCCCTTTTCTTTTTTCATTTCTTTGGAACCATAAATGGCTAGGCTTACAGCCGTATTCCTTCAGTAGTCAATACAAGATGAGGCACCCAAAAACTGTATTTGGTACATGAAAGGCCTGACTGCTCTCACCTGGCATCTAGCGTGACTAGTCTTCGGTTAACGCATTGAGCCGGTGCCTGGAATATTCCACTAAAGAATCTAGCCAAATTTTTCCCTGAGGTGTAACAATTATGCTATGCGTTATACCTTGATAAAGGGTTATGGTGATTACTTTGACTAAAATTAACAGGTCCACCCGAAGAAGCTTTACATCAAAAATCCTTGCCATCCAATTAAAGAACAAATTTAAGTCTACAGAAAATCAAGTAGCAATCAAGCTAGGCCTTAGCCTTTGCTTCCAATTCCTCGACACAAGTCCTGCTATATACATGAACTAAAAGCCGTTTGGATTAAGGATAATATGCACAAACCATGTTTATGCATCCAAACACTTTTCTCTAAATCCTACATAACTACCTTCGATGTTTGTATGACTTTTATTTTATCCACTATGCAAACTAATTCTATTCTCAATCCAAACGGCTCCTAAAAGTTCAAACCCCGCCACCCATGAGGGAATTAGTAGAGAGAGAATGCTTCTACTCAATGTCCACAATACATAGCAATCTTGCTTCGGCACTGAATTCCCAGCTATGAGAAAAACAGCTGCAGCATATGATCTCCATGGCCATCATGCGGAAGTTATTTCGAGCTCGACTTCATGTCTTGCCCTCTTCTCACTTTGGAGTTGCATGGAGTCAGTATCCGAATCGATTGCCTTGTGCTTTGGATGCGACGGTGATGGCAACTCGGACTTCCATTCCGCTTGTACAGGCGAGGCATGATCAGGAGACTCAGGCTGCATTTCTGAGCTTGTTTGTTGCTTAGAGCACATAAATGAATTGCTAGCTTTTTGTTGTTCTTCCAGAATCTTCTGCAAGTACCTTGCATGTTCCTCGATTCTTAACCGAAGGGCTCGTTGCACCTATAGGCAGTACAATGGGTGGCTAAAAATCTAGAGAAAACTCCCAATTTTCCATTTAGTACTTCAGACGCAATTGATAGACACAAGCAAGCAATGAAGGTAGCAGAGTAAAAATGTCATTGTTTGGTGGACAAGACGGATACAGTGATTTAGGTCCAAAAGGTGCTAAAGACAGTATTGCTTGCTACATTTAAAAAGGCCCTAGTTGCAGCTTATGACCAATAATAATCTTGTAACGTATGTGTAGGTGTTGATTTTGAAATATCCATAGGAGCAGATAAAATCACGATTGACATCTTTCATGTTTGTTCTGGAATGATTTCGTCCTAGATTATAAATGCATTCAGAGCCTAAGTAAGCCAATGAGTGGAAGTTAGCACAATGGGAACACCAAAAATATTGAAGCCATACCAAGAGATATGAGTTCTAAGCAGAGGAAAACACAAGCTAGCATCTAGACCAAGACACCACATCTAAAGCTCACCTCAAGTTGTTCGTGCAGCTGTTTCTGAACCTCTATCTGTATCCTTAATGCCTCCGTGACTTGCATGCTCCTATGAGAGACGACAAAGGATGGAAAAGGTTATTAACATAAAAAGTCAGAGGCTATAAAAAAAGGCTTGGAGAGAGGGAGTTCATTGAGTGAGGTTGTACCTTTTGGGTCCAGCATCACTATCATCACTGATTAAGGGTGCCTTCTTTTCTTCAGAACATGGAGCCTTCTTGTCTTTAACAAGCAAATATGAACCAAGCAAAGAAAAGGCATGTCAATCTTCCTTGAACAGAAATTTTACAATTATCCAAAATGCACAAACAATAACGTAATGATCAAAGAAATCCAAATCATGAGGTTTACACATCTCATAAATAATGTGTTCTATTTTGCTTTAGACATTCTCTATTTGTGTTTCCCAGCGGGAAGATTGAAATAACTGACTGAACAAGCAATCATAAGGCAGTATCTTCTTCTCCTCTAGCAGATACAACAGCAACAAACTATCCCTGTAATATACTTGAAGTGGGCCAATGGATGGGCTAATCTAATGTTTCTACGAACTGATTTATTCACACATTACAACAACAAATTTAGCTTACTCTTGCATATTATGCTTGAAAAAAAACCACAGTTTGAAAAAAAACCCAGTATCATATGCCATACTTAAATTTTCCAAGCAGCGAGTTCAATATCATAGTTCATAGCCATCGAACAAAACGCACAACAAGCATTACCAATTCAAATCGAACAAAACCCAGCATAAATCACACGATCCAAGCACATACCAGAAGAGCTGAAGGGCAATGGCTAGGCCAGTAGTGGTCTTCCCGGTCCCCGGCGGCCCATAGAACAGCATGTGCGGGCACTATCAAACAACAAGGACGATCCATTAAAATCCAACTCGAATTACAACAATACAACCAAGAACAGTCATGGAAACGGAGATCGAGAGAGGAAGCTCTCTAACATTGGCGGTCTCAAGAGTGTTGGTGAGCACCCGCACGACCTCGTCCTGGTGGGTGACGTCCTTCACCTGCTTGGGCCGGCTGCGACCAGGAGAGATGGAACCTGGATCGAAAGAGGGTTAGGGTTTAGGGTTTGGGAGATGGGGATGTGCTCTTCTTGTGTTTGGAGGCTGGTGACGCCGGCGCCGAGGAGAGAGAGGGACGAGAGGACGGGGAGGGGGGCGGTGGGGGGAGGGAGGGAGAGAGACCGGCGCCGGGGGAGGAGGGAGAGATCGTGGAGGGATTTAGGGATTTTGAAACATACCGCCAAATTTTGCAATTTTGCTACATGCCAGAGGAGGAGCGCGCGGATGCCGGAGGAGGAGGAGCGCGCGGATGCCGGAGGAGGAGTAGCCGCGGATGCCGGATGAGGAGGAGCGCGCGGAGAGAATGAGGGAGAGAGAGGTCGGGCACGATCCGCGCGGATGCCGGAGGAGGAGGAGATCCGCACGGATGCCGGAGGAGGAGGAGCAACGAGCGGAGGAGGGCCCGCGGATGCCGGAGGAGGAGGAGTGCGCGGAGGAGGAGCCGGAGGAGGAGATCCGTGCGGATGCCGGAGGAGGAGGAGGAGGAGCAGCGCGCGGAGGAGGACCGGCGGATGCCGGAGGAGGAGGAGGAGGAGAGGGACGAGACCAGGGAGAGAGAGAGAGGGAGTGAAAAATTAAACCCCGCGCCCAAATCTCTCTCCCCGCCTGGTATATCAACAGCTTTTGGCTGAATGGGGTGGGGGAACGTGGGCTAATTAGGAAGCGCCACGTGACCAGGCCCTTGCAAGGTCCTGATATATAGCAAAATTCATAACTTTATCATTTGAAATATCAAAAGAGCGGGGTGTTTTTTTAAGCCAGGAATGCATAACGTGCATTCTTTCAACGGAAATATCACCCAGTGTTGTATCTATACTAGTGGATTCCCGTACATTATTTAATAGAGGAGAAAGCATGAGTCGTGGCTACGGTTATATGTGAAACCTTATAATAAACTGATGGTTATACCGGGTTAGATTAGATTAGATGGATTAATAGATTAGATTACTATTTTATTAGAATTTATATTAGTAATTGAATCCCTCCTTTAAATATAACACATGGGTCTTAGTTTCTTAATGCACATTATGTTAATCTTATCCAACTTTTCACTAATTTGTATTATATTAACGTTATAAGGGGGGCGGTTATGCATAACCGTTTTTGCCCATTATAAAGTTGACTAGTACGCGATTTTGCATTTCAAAAAAAGTGGGCATATAAAAGTATTCTGATTTCTGCTCTCTATTTTGATACACAGTTATTGTTAATTTTACTGATCATTTTCAAAGTTCTTTCAAAGATCAATATAGAAGTATTGATCTTTGAAAATACTTCTCTTATTGAATATGATTTATGCTATATCAAAAAAATCAAAATAGAGAGCAGAAATCAGAATATGTAAAGACTAAAAGTTTTTTCTATATGGATCTTTGAAAAAAAAGGCCAAATTATACCTATAGTTTCAAAGTCTAAGGGGCTTGCAGCGGCCGCTTCGGGTCGGTAAGGAGCCAGGTTGCGATGCAAGCAAAAGGGAGGCAGCTGTAGTGCGTCTCCTTTTGGAGGTCGTGTCGATCCTCCTTCCTTGGATGGTATACGTGGCATAAATATAGTGCTTGGGGCACATGGGTCTTCTCAGCTGGGTATTGGGCCTCAATGGGGTATTGGGGGTGATGGACTGGGCCAGGTTGGTGGTATGTCTCGACGTTGGTCGCACCGTATTGGGGGTGATGGACTGGGTTTGATGGACAGAGCCGTCGATGGGGGCACACCGGTTTACCATGGTGAGGAAGATTTGGATAATATAGAAGATGGTTTGGGCAGACTGAGCTTCCACATCTTGCAGCATGGGACTTTACTGTAATGTTGTCTACGAAAGAGAAGATAGAATGGAATCCTTTTGTTTTTGGGGAAGAGGAGCGTGACTTCCTAAACTATATATGCGCTAATGGCTTGGTTGATCTTGACTTTTCAGGGCAATCTTCTACCTGGTCGAACTGCCAAGGAGGGCATGTGAAGATCCTAGAAAGATTGGATCAGGCCCTCTGTAATCAACCTTGGATGGATCGGATGCCATGTACAGTAGTTAGGCATTTGGCAAGGATAAAGTCAGATCACTCACCTTTACTTGTTTCGTTCAAAGATGTGGAGGTGTTCAGTGGCCCGTATATCTTTCGCTTGGAACAACATTGAATTGCTGCGGAGCGGTTTCAGCGGGCGGTTGGCTGGACTAGGCAAGGGAATTTTGCTGGTTCACGTCAGTATATTTTCACTTCCAAAATCAAGACAGTGAAGAAACTAGTGAAGAGTTGGGATCGTAGGCCTGGTTCCACATATATGTTCGGTGTTGGTAAACATATTGAGTCTTGCTTACAAGGCCTTTATGAATTGGAGGAAAATGGCTTGGCATCTCCTTTGGAGGAGGACCATATCAAGGAGCTAGAGGGACGCTGGGAGGATGTCAAAGATAGACAAGAACAATTTGCTACGCAGTGGGTTAGACAGCTTTGGCTTCGCACAGGGGACAGGAGCTTGAAGTTCTTTCATCGCTTGGCTGCTGGCAGGACACAGAAATCAAAGGTGGGTGAAATCGTTGATGATGATGGTAGTGTAGTTTTTGATCCGGTGCAGATGGGAAGGGTGTTTGCAGAATATTTCTCTCAGATCAGGACTGATGATGGGTATCAATCCTTTAGGAGGATGCCAAAACTACCAAGGGTGGATGACCTCATGCATGGACTGGGGGAGATTACTGTAGATGAGATCAAAGAGATTGTTTTCGGGATGGGCATTGGGCCAGATAGTACGGTACAGGCATAATTTTTTTATCAAACATTGAGGGGTGATTGGTAATGACTTTGTGAGCCTCGTCCGTGATTTCTTTGGCACGAGCCATCTTCCTTATACTTAAAAGGCGTGTTTGGTTGACTTGAAGTGGAACTGGGTTATTTTTTGGTGAGGTTGAAGTGAGATTGAAGTCACTTCAAGCCACTTCACCCCGAATGCAAATTTAACTTTCACTTTCGGATTTGACTTCCGCGATTTTGGCTCGAAGTCGTTGAAGTGGCTCGTCGGGAAGTGGCAAATAATATTAATAATATCGTACTGTAATAAAATATTAATATAAATGATCCCCCCACATGTCACGTGTCACCTCGTGATTGGTCCACATCATCCAAAATAGTATTATTTAAATATTTTAATTTAAAAATTATTAAAATATTAATAATTTAATATTGAAATATTAATACATTAATATTGAAAATCCATGAAATTGCTCACTGTTGGGGGTAACTATATTTCCACTTCAAGCACCAACCAAACACTAGAACTCAGAAAATCCCAGAAAGTCACTCCCCAGAAAATCACTCTAGTGAAGTCACTCCACTTCAGCTCACTTCTCAGCAACCAAACATGCCCTTAGAAGGAAACCTCTTTCATTCCAAAATGCAAGTTCCTTGCAGCGGGTCAAGTAGCCTATGTAACATAAGCTATAAAGTCATTACTCCTCGTCTAGCACGCCAAATGAAGTTGGTGTTTGAATATGTCATTGTGATTAAACAATCTGCTTTTGTTCAGGGTCGATTTATACATGATAATATCGACGCAACTAAGGAAGTTGTACACTCCATGAGAATGGCTTGAAAAACAAAGGGGTTAATGGTGCTTAAAGTAGACCTAGGGGCAGCCTATAATTGAGTCAGATGGAAGTTCATAGAAGATGTTTTGCTGGCCATGAACTTTCCCGTGCAATGGGTTTCGTGGGTGATGGCTTGTGTCCAAGGATAGATGTTCGCTTTTATCCTCAATTGTAAGTTGCATGGAAGGGTCAAATCGAAATGTGGATTGAGGTAAGGTGTGAGGACCATACCTCTAACCTAGTTCGGCCACATAGGCCGAGGGCTTGACTTGATTGGTTTGGCTCGGTTGGCCTTATTGAACGATCGCGTCGATTGTTGCAACTGTAGTGGCATTTTGGTAATTTTCCCTTACGGAGTTGGATTTCACACGCATTAGTACACACACAGCCTTATGGATGATGTATATGGTTGTTAGGCCCTAATCTAGCCCTTTGATGGCATCCTTATACCATCTTTCATCCATATAACCCCTAATACCTTAGATGGTTGCCATGTGTCGCAATCTAACATAAATAGGATGGGCTTTTAGAAAACCCCCATTTTCTCTCATCAGAGTTCCTAAGTTAGAGAGCATTGGAGGCTTGGAGAGGGACTAACCATCAAATCTTGGTGGGCTAAAGCTTGGAGAGAGTTAAATTTAGGCCATCCTAGTTTTAAACCGCAAGATGTGGAATAGATTAGTTGTTAGAGGTATGGTTTCTACCCCTAATCTCCATGTTTAGGTCCAATAACTTAAATCTAGGTAATTTATGTGATTTATAACTTCTAATATGTTTTCATCTATCTATTCTACCTTTGTTTCAAGTTTCATATCATTTGGAGTTCGATTGATGGAGATTTGATCGATTTTAGTTCAAGATTTTCCGGATCCGTCCAAACAAATCGATCCCAATCAAAGCAGAACATCCGAGTCTACCTAGTTGGGATCGATCCCAAATCTTGGGATCCATCCCAAGGTTGGCAGGGTGGGTATATTTTTCCGTTTTTGATGGTTTTTGATGGTTTTTGATGGTTTTTGAAACTTCTTTCAATCTGATTTTTGGGTATGATCCTGATATTAATGAGTAGAGCTAGCATGCTAGTTTTTCATGAAATTTAGAACATTTATGTGAGATATATAGAAGGTTTAGTTGATTGCTAAATTTCATGCAATTTGGGGTTCCATACTTGAATGTTGCATGCCACCTACTATATATATATATATATATATATATATATGCACTAATGGTTGAGCCTTAAGTAGGCTTTGTGGTGAACCGGGGGAGTCATGCCCCCCGAAAATGTTTAGTATAAAGGGTTGGCCAAAGGTGTGATGCTCTTATAGTGTTTGTTATAATGTTTGTTAGATGTCGAAGGTGTGTCATAATATGTTGTATATTATGTTAATACTTTAGAATCATGCATGGTGTGGCTAATGGTAGTATGGATGCTAGTATGCCTTCAATTATGAAATATTGAATGCCGAATGCATATACTATATGCTTAGCTCATGAGTTGTTCGATAGAATGTCAAAAAGAGATGACCTGAGGTAAACTCTTATGGAATGCTATGCAAAACTTGGCTGCGAATTGATGTTCGCCGATCCGGGTACTCGGGTAGTCCGAATCTAGCCCCAGAACCAGGGCTTGGGTACTTGTGGTCTAGGGAGTGATTATGGTTCAAAGATCGGTTATGCTATTATTTTAAGGTTCGTATATAGCTGACCTTGGATCTTGTTATGTTTGGAGGTATAGAGGTCATGTTGCTCCTCCCGAACCAAGTGCTAAGGGTGTGTGTAACCGATGTCCCTAACTTATGACCCCTTACGAGGGGTGGTTAGACGATAAGGGTCGGCGGTGAGTTCTGCGGCGAAGTGAAAACTCTGTACCCGTGCCCATAGCTGATCGTTCCCCTTGTTTCGTCGTTGGGTGAGGGTGATTTAGGTTTTGGAGCCCTCGGGGAATCGGCGAGACTGGTGTAGGCCTCGGGTCATTCCTTACACTCAGGCAGAGAACGATACTGTTATTGTTTCCCTTTCCTTCTGTATGATGTTGGGGTAGATTCTCTACTGAACTTATCGCTCACTCTACCCAAGCTGTGTTTACAAGTATAAGCACGGTTACCTCTTCTTTAGGTGGTTTCTAGTTGGTGGCGCAGCATTCTCGAGGATTTCGAGAAGTTTCATTTATAACTTCTTTTTACAATTTAAGATATGTTGTACGAGTTTATGTATTCAAGGATAAGATTGTATAACTTTCATTCTATTATATTTGAGAAAGTTTGTATCATTCAAACTTTATAATAATTAGTCGGATATTTTACGTCTAGTTTATTTAATTCTTAGATGACATCAATTATTGTATCGATTAAATATTACGCCACATGTTTGGTTTGGGTTAGGTTGGTTCACTCCTCGGCCTGGATGGGTTTTCTGGATCAGGGTGTGACACAAGGACACCCTTTGTCTCCTTATTTATTCTTGGTAGTTCAGGAAGTCACGTCACAATTGCTCAAGGATCGAAGGACTGGTTTGGAGGGTCTTCGCTTCCCTCATTTTGAATTTACTTTGCGTCACATTTTATATACAGATGATTGCATGATTGTTTCAAAGGTGACATGTTTGGAGGCCCGAATGTTCAAGCAAAAAGTTGATTTTATTCAAATCCTTGTCCGGTTTGGAGATGAATGCAACTAAATCAAGCATTTGTTTCTCGCCTAAGCTCGATGACGACAGGAAGACTACCACCTATCATATATTGGGTCTAATGGAAGCAACGGGGACTTAGGACTATTTTGGAGTTCCATTGTATCTGAAGAAGCCTCATAAAGCTGATTTTGCACAGCTAATTGACAAAATGACAAGCAGAATGATAAAGATTTGCGTACATGTGGCCATATACATTGCACATCCCGGCAACCGATTGTCGCATCTAATCCATCGATAGCGTTCTACTGATGGATTAGCTAGAACAACCAATCGGTAGTGTTCTACCGATTCGATGATTGATACATTCAATCGGTAGATTTCTACCGATTGGTTGATTTGATTCATCGGTAGTGTTCTACTGATGAACTAAGTGAATCAATTAATAGATATCTACCGATTGAAAGGTATGTACATCGTACATGGCCCTTACCATGTACCCGAATCAGCGTCCCAAGTAGAATACTCTCTTGGCAATGGAGGTATATCTCGGAGCATGGCGGTGTCGTCTTAGTGTAGTCCATGCTTCAAGCTATTCCAATCTGTGTGATGGCAACGACTGATATCCCAGTGTCGGTTTTGCAAAGCATGGAGAGAATTTGCTATGATTTCCTTGGGCAAGTCCACCGATCGGGGCTTAGCATGGTTGCATGGAGCAAGGTGTGTTTGCTTAAGAAAGTTGGAGGATTACACTTGCGGAACTTCCGCGTATGGCAGCATGGAGCAAGGTGTGTTTGCTTAAGAAAGTTGGAGGATTACACTTGCGGAACTTCCGCGTATGGCAGCATGCATTGAAAGTCAAGCGAATGTCTTGTTTTCTTAACAGCAAGACCAATGCTTGGACTTACCTAGCTGCAACCAAGTACTAGAGGTACCACCATCAACGAGCTCCATCAATACATTGGAGGGATCTTTGTTGTACAGCAGACAATTTGCGCAAAGGCCTATCGTACTCCCCCGGGCAAGGTAACAAGCTTAGGGTCCGTTTGGGCTTGCGTTTCTACTGTCCAAACGTACTTTTTTTTTGACCGAACGCGGCTGTAGCAAGCTTAGAATCCGTTTGGACATGTGTTCCTACTGCCCAAACACTTTTTTTTTTTGACTGAACACGACCGCGTTCAAAAATATCCCATTTGGAAATAATAGCAGACTGGTGAGGACCACGTCAAAACTGCGTTAGAGATGAAGCAATTTATAGGTGCTTCCATTTGGCCGCATCTTGATTGTAGCGTAACAAACACATAAGCTAAATAACAAAGTAATATTTTGCACTGTAGACTTGAAAATAAACGCACACCCAAACAATAAATTACATGAACACACTTTCCTACCACAGTTATTAACGTGTCATACCAAACAGTTTTTAAGCCGTTACTACACCGCACCTCACCACAGTTTACAAACACACCACACCTCACCACGGTCATAAAAAAACACAACGCACAGCCAAACGGAGCCTTAGTGTGTTGGATGATTCTTGGGCTTTTGAGGAGTCCTTTGATAGAAGGCCTACATTTGTAAATAGGGTAAAGATCTGCGTACATGGCCACGCTACGCATGCTTCTCAATCAGTAGATGTCTACCGATTGAGGATGCTAATCCATCGGTAGTACTGATACACTATCTGTCACGCCCCGACCCCGAAAACCCATCCGGTCCGGGACGTGAGGGTCCTAAACTCTATTTCTAAAATCGAACGGCGAGAGTTTCCCCCTTATTTCTCAATTTGAACCCTGTACAGTTATAATCTTCACAATAAATTAAAATGATAAATCTAATAATTCTAAATTACAACATGAATATGAATCTGTTATCACAAATCTTACTATCTAGTACAGGTTCTGATACAATACTTTCATCAACCTTCATTACATAATTTAATACATATAATCAAATCCTCAAAGTGGGAAATTATACATTTAATCAAACTGCAGATTTACAACTATTAACAAAAGGGAAAACTCCAGGATCGTCAAGTACTCCTCGAAACTCCATGTCCGCGATCACCTTGAGAATAGCGCGCCAACGCCCAGAAGATCACCTGAAAGGAAAGAACTGCATCGACATGCATCGCCGATGCAGCCCAGGTAGGAGTGAGCAACAAAGCTCAGTAGGGTTCTACGCTATTCTACGTCGCACAGAAAGGAAGGGAAACAACAACAGTGTCGTTTCTCAGCCTAAGTCTAAAGGATGCCACGGGGTCCCACAACCCCTATCGACTGCCCTAAGGGATCCTACTCTTCTCAACCGACCACACTGGGAATATCAACCAAACACGCTGGGAGGAAACAATGAACCAGAACCAGTAGGAACACCCTTTACCCAGCAGGAAACCAATGCCTGGGGACACACGTCAGGGACTTCGACAACCATCCTTAGCACTTGGCCTTGGAGAACAGACATGACCTCTAAACCTCAAACAATATAATATTCCAATCCGACTACCTAATAATCCTCGAATAATATCAAACATAATCATTGATGACAATCATGGCCTAATCCTCGACTACCCAAACCCCGGTCCTAGGGCTAGATCCAGGCTACCCGAGAACCCCGGATCGACGATCGAAACCATTGCCTACCACCTAGCCTAATACTTCTAATGCAAACAGATGCATGCAATGCTCAGGCTCAGGAATACAGGAATAGTAGCATGCAACAATATGTCAAGACAACATACACGGGCTAGGCGAAGCATCAAGCTTGCCGGATTTTGATCTGTTGGATACTTGTTATTATAACTTTGCTAGATAGATCCTTATTGCTTGAACCCTTCCCCAACCCCGGTCCTAGGGCTAGATCCAGGCTACCTGAGAACCCCGGATCAACGATCGAATCCATCGCCTACCACCTAGCCTTAATGCTTCTAATGCAAGCAAATGCATGCAATGCTCACGCGCGCAGAGATACAGAAATATAGCCTACGGCTCGCTAAGGGGTAAACATGCATAAAGCAGATAAAGGTCTAAACCACAATAATCCAATATTATAACGGCGCCCACGGGCCGTAAACAAGCAACAATATATTCAATCGAAATTTTGGCATTACGAAGGCGTCCACAGTCGTCAACCGCAATTTCTACAACGGGGGCACAACACGGGCCACGCAATACACAACATGCCACAATTACAAATTAACATCAACTAGGGCACACCTTCGGCCCATTCAATTATCTAAACATCCCAAGGGGCGTGACTCCCTTGGTTCAACCACAAGCTAAGTATACATGTAAATGAACATGACATACAATTAATTGCTAATTAAACAAGGATGATTTATAACTAACTAATCATGCCGAAAATCAAACAATTAATCATCTAAAAACCACCAATTAGAACATGCTAGCCCTCTAGATCACTAGGAATACTAATCGCATGAATCCCAAAGAATCAAACACGAAAAAACATCGAAAATCCACTAACAAGCTAATTTCTCGATTTCTATATTAAACCCTGGTTAGAGGCGATGAAAACTTACCAATTCAACGTCCAAACGACATCGAATTGGAAATCAAACTTGGGCAAATGTATATTAGCATACTAGAAACATGCAGCCCAAGAATCGGATTAATCTAATGGCTAATCTTCCCGGAATTCACTAATCAATTCACTAATTTCGGTCTCTTCGCAGATCCGAAGAAACATCACCATAAATCGTAGGAAAATCTGAAAATTATGAAATCAGCGGCAATTGAAAGTAGATTCGAAGATCGACAACTTTCATCTTGATGATCAAACGAGATTATGCACGTACGAGCCACGATCTGAGCTAGAACAACTCAGCTCGCAGAAAAACAGGGCTTTGATGAAATCCGGGAAAAACATGCATAAAACCCAAATAAATCTCAATCAAATCTCCATAGACTTCAATCAGTAATTTAGCATGCTTACAGGAATTAATTAGAGCAAAGAAAACCACTAATAAACAAATCAAACCCTAGATCTAGCTTATCCTAAAGATCTAGGTAGAAACCCTACCTTAAACGCAATCCAAGCTTCAATCCTCTGCTAATCCGCCGTCCTACGTCGCCGCCGCCGCCTCCAGCTCGTCGGAGAGCCGCCGGAGTCCTCCCATAGCCGCAGCCGTCGCCGGAGAAGGAAGAGACAGCCACGGGAGAGAGAGAGAGGGAAGGAGAAGGGGAAGGGGGACCGTCGCCGCCGCTTCTGGTCGTCGGGGAAGATGGCCGGAGAAGGAGGAAGCCGGCGCGGGGGAAGAAAGGGAGGCACGCCCCTTGGGATGTTTAGATAATTGAATGGGCCGAAGGTGTGCCCTAGTTGATGTTAATTTGTAATTGTGGCCTGTTGTGTATTGCGTGTCCCGGGTTGTGCCCCCGTTGTAGAAATTGCGGTTGACGGCTGCGGACGCCGTCGTAATGTCGAAATTTCGATTGAATATGTTGTTGCTTGTTTACGGCCCGTGGGCGCCGTTATAATATTGGATTATTGTGGTTTAGACCTTTATCTGTTTTATGCATGTTTACCCCTTGACGAGCCGTAGGCTATGTCTAGCCTTGTATTCTGTATGTCATATTGTTGCATGCTTATATTTCTGTATCTCTGTGCGCGTGAGCATTGCATGCATTTGCTTGCATTAGAAGCATTAAGGCTAGGTGGAAGGCGATGGATTCGATCGTTGATCCAGGGTTCTCGGGTAGCCCGAATCTAGCCTTAGGACCGGGGTCGGGGCCCAATGGAGGGCCGGGGCATTACACTATCGATGGATTATGTGACTCAATCAATAGACATCTACCGATCAGATGATTGACACATTCAATCGATAAATATTTATCGATTGGTTGATTTAATCAATCGATATAACAATTAGGTGACGTAATCATCGATGTACATGCCCCTTAGCATATACCCCAATCAGGGTCCTTGTAAATATGGAGGTTGACTAGGGAAGGAAAATGGTGGGTGAGCTCATGCAAGTGCTTCCATCCTTTGCTGCCAGGTGCAAGGTGTCATAATTCAGCAGGGCGTCAATAGGTGTCGTTGGGCTTATGGCGACTCGAGCTTCTTTGGGATGCTGAGATTTTGAGGACGGATCGATCGCTCCTACATATTGGGATCGATCCGACTCGGGAATTCTGGAATCCCTCGATCTCGTGCATACTCGGATCGATCCTTCCCTTGAGTGGGATCAATCCTTCTCTATTGGACGGGCAAATCCGACGGCTCAGATCTAATCAAGATTTGTGTTTATTGGAGGCTATAAATAGAGTGCTTTTAGGGTTTCTCTTTGTGATAGAGATGTTATTGAGAGGATTGTGAGAGGTGTGAGAGTAGGCAACCCTAGAGAGAGATCTCTTTGTCTCTGCTAGGGTTTGGTCTTTGTAATCTCTCTCTCATAGTGAAGATTCCCTCTGCTGCCCGTGGTTTTTTCCTTCCAGTTGTTGCTGGTAGGTTTTTCCACGTAAATCCCTGTCTCCACTTTTTCCTTTTCTTTTGTGGTTTGATTGTTTCTCTTCCGCTGTGACATCCCCGTATCTATCTGGCATATCTCCGGCATCGCCGGGACCCCTCAGATTCCCCAACAATTTGTTTTTAATGAAGCTCATAGGTATGTTGAAGGAGGATGCGCGGGATGCTTCACGGAGTAATGGAAAATAATTTGTTTATGTTTATTATACATTACTTCAATTGATAGATGTCTACCGATTGATTCATATATCAATTAATTGGTAATGATCTACCAATTCTATGATTAATATATTCAATTAGTAGATATCTATTAATGGATTATGTGAATCAATTGATAAAACACTACCGATAAACTAGATAAATCAATCGATAGACATCTACCGATTGAAAGGTATATACGATGTACATTCCCTTACCCATGTACCCCAATCACAGTCATGGAGTAATATATGGCGGCTACTAGTGGGACCTCGGGTGAAACAGATCATTTGGAAACTCTATCATCGCAAACGATAAAGCTTTGTGTACATGGTCACTTGGCATGAACCATACCTGCCGAGTCATGATCCCAAATCCGCCTTCCTCCTTCGGCATACCTCTGAGCTTCATTGAAAACAAAATCCACTAGATGCGCATAGGTGGTCCAGTGCTGCTTCCTTCACAGCAACGTAGGGTGTGCATGGCATAATGCAAAGCAAGCACAGCCTGGTGAATGAAATGAGCTCCCCTGCATTTGGCACCATGATGTGATATCCCAGTATCTTATTTTCTTTCTCAACCACAATCTGCACTAATCCTTCTGCATCATCGATCGCCTTCCCTGCTGTCTTCACCTGCTGCTGAGTCTTCCAGACCGATGCCATCTCTGGTCTGGGTGTTTGTAAACAACCCCAGGCACCATATCATAGCCCACATGGCCCTCAAACACCAAACAGCATACACTCCTGGAACAGTCGTCATAAGCTTTTTATCAATAGTGATCCTCCCAACCTTGTATCAGTAGTGACCAGCTGATACAAGCACAACACCGGCTTCAGAAGTGCTCTGGTCACCACCAGCCGATGGTTTAACAGTAAGCTTCACACAATCCCCCTGATGTGTCTATCCGCAGTCCGGGCTACCTTATTCGGGCATAAACTTCGTCTTTTGTTTCTCGAGCATGCGCTGGGATTGCTTCCGTGCCTCAGCGTCCATGGTTGGGACAAACCCTGAAGGTTAACTATGACTTATAGAGTAAACACATTTTTGTTGACTAAGTATAATAATGGCAGAACAAAGCCTTGCTTGTTTAGTTCAGAAGCAGATAAATCTAATCTACCTACCCTCAAAAACGAGAGTGATACCACTCAGAGGAACTCTCGAGCAGTTTCTCCCACGCAACAAGGCAAGGAATTGATTCATTCAGCAAGACAAGAACAATAACAACATATTTTAATCGAAACAACAACAACAGCAAACAGATTGCTCTGCTCAACCAACTGAACTTTTGTGGATATACGCTCTTCTCAACCCATTAAACTCTTCCATCTCCATTCTCAGAGCCATCAAAATTAGAGAACATTTTAGAAGGTGCTTCCCTTGCAGTCTTACTTCTCCTCATTCGCAACATTCCATCGCTGTCAAAATGATCATGGGAAGAGCTTAAGGTTCTTGCCCTTCTGATGACAGCTTCTTGACTAACCTTCTTCAATCTCAACCTAGCTACCCCTATGGGCTCCTGAGATTGACTGGCCATGAGGTCCTTCAAGTTCCTACTACCTCTCATACCTCCATCTGCGGCAACTATTCCGACATTCCGTAAAGGGTGAACCACCTTCACAGAGGATGCCATTTTTTTCACTCCTACAGAGGCCTCTTCTTCTTTCAAGCTCTGCTGCTCTTTGATGCTTATGCACTTTGAGATTGAACTAGAACTAAGATTTGAATCAAAGTTGGTTAAACAAATCCTGGAAGTGGTCCTCTCGGTATCGATCACAGAACATGGATTTCCAACTGTGAGCCCATTCCAAGCTCCAGAAGGCACCGTCTTCCTTAGCACCTTGAGCTGCTCCACGACCTCCTCCATAGATGGCCGCCTGTCCTTGGACGACCGTACGCAACTAGCAGCTAGCGCGCCAAGCCGCCGCCTTGCCACCGGATCCCTTGGCGGCGGAATCCTGGGGTCGTAGAGCGCCAACACCTTCCCTTTCCTCAGCAACGGCACGGCCCATTCCACAACCGAAGGTGGGGAATGCACGACATCGATGGCCTTCCGTCCGCTCATGATCTCGAGCAGGAGAATGCCGAAGCTGAAGACATCGGTCTTGGTGCTCAAGTTCTCCGGAGAAACGTAGCAGGGGTCGAGGTACCCAAGCGTGCCGGCAGGCGGCGTCGGCCTAACGGATGAAGCATCTACACCATCCTTAACGTCGCAGCGGAATGCGAGGCCGAAATCGCTGAGACGAGCATTGAATTGGCGATCGATGAGGACGTTTGCCGATTTGACATCCCGGTGGATGACAGGCGGCGCCGCCGAGTGGAGCGTCAGCAGCGCCTTGGCAGTCTGCAGCGCCAGCCGCAGCCGCCGCGCCCATCCGGGCGGCCGCGGATTAGAATGCAGGTAGTCATACAACGTACCGTTGGGCATGAACTCCACCACCAGAAGCCGCTCCCACCTCCTCTTCTCATCCCCATCATCAACCCCATCGCCGTCCTCCGTGAACCCAACGAGGTTAACGAGCCCGGGGCTGCGGATGCGCGAGAGGATCCGGATCTCGTTGTCGACCTCCCAGTTGCGAAGGTGGTGGAGAAGCTGAGGGCGGCGGGAGGGGCGCTTCACGGCGACGGGGTGAGACGATCCGTGCAGCACAGCCTTATACACCGCGCCGTGGCTACCACGGCCAAGCAAAGCGTCCTCGGAGAAGTTCCCCGTGGCCTCGGCCAGCTCGGCATAGCTGAACCGCTTTATTCTCCAGAACAACGACGAGGAGCTCCCGGCCTCGCCGCCGTCGGCGGGCTCTTCCTGGCGGAGCTGGGTGGGGGAGTAGGAGGCGATGGATCGGCAGGTGGCGATGGACGACTCCGCCGAGCAGGAGAGATACCCCATGGAAACGAATCGAATCGAAGAAGAGACGATGGTTGAATGGAATTGGAATTGGAATTGGAATTGGAATGCTTCGAGATCGGAAAAGAAAAGCAGAGGCTTCGTGTTTAGGTGGTAACTCAAACCCTTTATTATTATACTTTAGTTTATGACTTCATATATATATATATATATATATATATATGTACATGGGAAGACGGGAAGTGTTTAGTTTAGGATAGCAATTAAGAAGGAAGGAGTTAGTAGACTTGGACTGGGAATAAGAATTCAGAACCGGAAATTGGTGATAAGTTCTTTCAATGACATCTAACTAACCATTTATAGTTTGCTGTGATATATTTTTTTACACTGTCCTTGAAAAATCAATTTATTTACTCGAGTTTTCATTTTCCGGTGAAGTCGCATCCAGCTCCGGTCATCTCCATCTCCGACCACCCCTCCAACACCATCTCCATCTCTCACTTCCTTGCCTTCTCCCTCTTCTCCATTATTCGTTCTTATCCTCCTCTTCTCCTTCCCCGGTGAAGCCACGACACCTCCTTCTGCCCTCCGTGGCCGTCTCGACCTCCCCCTAAGGTCCCCTACGCTTGTGACAACCTTCCCCGCCACCTACTTCTCTGACCCCGAGCTCTTCCTACACCACAGTCGCATCCATCTCCTCCTTAGCACCGATCGAGGACTCCAACACCACCAACGATGCCTCCGACACCCCCTAACATCGACGACGATCAACTACGCCATCCACGACCTCAACCCCCGAACTCGATCGCCGCCCAAGCCCCTTGGTCTCCTCCAAATCCGACAGCTCCAACGCCCCCATCTTCCCCGACAGTGCCTACCGACGCCTCAACTCAGTCACCGCAATGACTCCAACCTCGTCCCGATCCCGTCACCCTCTCCCCATCAGAACCCCGACCCCGTGCTCCGCTCGTCACCCAAGCTCCTAGCGGATCCGACACCGCCACTCCTTAAACCCGCCGCCCGGGACCCTCCGTCTCCTCCAGATCCAACAACACTGCCTTCCCCTTCTTTTCTGACGACGCCCCAACGCCGTCCGACCTCCCTCCTCGTCGAGATCTTCCCCAAGCCCCAGCCTTCATTAGATTCTAGCGCCGTACCCGCTCAACATCACCGCCTTCGACATCTCCGGCACCATCCAACACCATATCCAAAGCCGTCAACCCTCCGCGACCCTCCTCTGACCTCTACCCGGTGAGATTCACCGCTCCGTGCACTTCCTTTGCTGACTGCCATCATCGTCCCCGACAAGCATCTCTCCTTGAGCTGGCTCAACCAAGCAAAGTAGTTGAAACCTGATCTAATTAGATTAGATCTAATATGATCCAATCCAGATTGATCCACTTCTGATCTGGATAGATCTTATCCAACCAAATCAAGCCACCAACTCATATACTAATCAGATTGAGCACATCCACCCTTCTACAGCCTGGCAGTCATCCCCTAACTTCCTTGCCCAAAGGGGAAGCCGGAGCAGCAGTGATGGTGGTGGGGGGCGTCAGCTTGGGTGAGTCTAGGGCGAACTGGGACAAAGGTGTAATAAGTGCTGGGATTGGTCTTATTACAATTGTAATTTGGTAAGTGGCCCAAATTCCCCGATTAAGAAACACTAACTGCTACATGCATCTGCGTACTGAGTTTAATAAGTGCCGGGATTAGTTAGACATCACATGGTTGGCTGGCTGGTTCTATCATTTATTAAGTCTTGATTTTGGATTGAAAGATTTATATGGTAAGTACTTTTGGATTTTTGGAGATAGCAGTGACTCAGGGACAGATGTGGTGTTGTTGCCCGTCGGGATCTGGCTTTGATGGATGATCGCCACCTGGCACGGAGACATGAAAATCTTTAAGATCCTTGCAGCAATGATCTCTCAATGATTCATGATGGTATGATTTGCGTAATTTCAGAGGGTTTTTTTTTTTTTTTTTTTCGCCCGGCAGGATTTTCATCGATCGCACAGATTTCAGATATTTTGTGTTAGATGGGCCTATAAGTCTCGTGATGTGTGCTTTGAGCATCCAAGGGCTGGCTCCGCTTGAATATTCATCTTGTTATTGATATTTCTTTACTAACTAGTAACTGCTGCAATTTTATGATTTAATTATTTCATCAAAGAGTAAGCTGTTACAGTAGGATCGATCACCAAAATAACTCTCTCAAAAGATCCTTCAATAATACCTTCGTCTCAAAAGATCCTTTAAGGACGAAGTGGGTGGACCAGCAGCATTCCCTTTATTTGAGGTTGTTTGATTGGACTCTTGATCCGAGGGGAGTGGAGAGACTCTGTCCAACCTTTGACTAAGTTAATGTATTCTTAAGGGTAAATTACGTTTTTCATCCCTAAAGCTTCATCAAATAACGTTTAAATCCCTAATCTTTTTTAAGTTTTAATTGGTCTCAACAGTTTCCTTTTCGTCACAATATGGGACATCTGAAGTTTTTAGATTTATTGATGCAGGACCAAGGGTGGACCTAACTGAGTCCGATCCGGAGCAGCTCCCAAGGCGATTCGGACCCATTTGGATCCCATCCGTCCGACTGAGATCTTTGGATGGCCATAACTTTTGATCCGGTATCCGATCGGAGCGTGTGACCAGTCGAAACGATCGGGTCGACGAGCCCGTCATTTATCATCGGAGATCTTCGATCTCTCCATGATTGCTCGTCAAATCGTCAAATTCCTTTTCCTTTGATCTAAAATCTCAGTTTTAGTGAAAACTTTCCTTTTTAGGCAGTTTTATCGGTTTCTATTTTTGGCAAATTCCTATTTCTAGTAGGATTTCTCCTTTCTTTTGAATTCCGGATTTAATTCCGACTTTAGGATTTGGATTAGGAGTTGATGGTTGAGTCCATGTTTTAGTTGAGTTGGTCTTTCCTTAGACCTATAAAAGGAGGCCTAGGGTTTGTAAAGAGTCAGTTTTTGATTGATGAAAAAATAGGACTTTTGGTTTCTTCCTCATAGAAATCTGGTTGCAAAAAGGGTTCGTGATTGGAGAGAGAGGACGGTCATTGCGGCATTAAATGGTTGTTTTCCTTCCCAATATACGAGCTTATACTTCTGTTGGTCTCCTTACAACAACTTTGAATCTAGCAATTGTTTTAGATTGTGAGATTTTTTAGAACTGTAGAATAAGAAAGTAGAATCATGGCTTGTAAAAAACTAGAGTTAGAAGAGAGCTACTGCAACGTACGAAAGCAGCCTACCATCTCGAATACAGTTGATGATTTCGAGATGATGGTCGTGAATACTGTCTTTTTGTTCTGTAATTCTTTGTATACACTTCCTTGAACAGTAATGGTGGGGAAGCAGATTTGTTGTTTTTAGTTGTTTTTGTGTGTAACAGAGGACATACAGTTGCTTGGAATTGAGGATCCGAGGAAAATTCTTATGTCTTCATGTTACCATGGATAACTATATTTTGGTTTTCTCTTCTGTTAGATCAAACCCCTTATGGGTAGCAACTATTTTGATCCTTTCTTCCTATACTCTTCACTTGTGAACGGCTCATACCCAGATTGAACTAAACTACTTGCATGAGTACCAAGAGGTTATTTTACATGTTATGCTGGAGCTTGGAGAAACCTGAAATATTTATGATGTTTTGTTCGTCCGAACAAACTTGGGTGGGGATGATGGCCTTTAGATACATACTTGGAAGCAAGTCAAGCTTTTGTAGGAACAACTGACCCCCCTTTCTTGTTCCAGAACCGCATCTTCACAATGGAATTCAATATATATCTTTCCAACTAAAACATCTCTATGAATTGTTCGCCTAGTCAGATGGCAATCTAGGAAATATATTGGGCTGGCCAAGCACGGCGGGCATAGTAACATCGCAGTTAACAGGTATGACATCAAATTCCAGACTGATGCATCTTTTCATCATCCATCTGGCATGACTGGACTGGGCCTTGTTTGCTTGGATGAAGATGATCTTGTTTGTTGGTCCGAGAGTAGTAGTTGCATATGCAACTCCATCCTTGCCGGTGAAATGCGTGCTATTCTTGCAGCCACTAACCACGCAGCACAGCAGGGCCTCAGAAGAGTGCTCGTCGAAACTGACTCTCTGCGGGCCGTGAAGATGATAGAAGGTAATATGCCTCTGGTTGAAGACTGCCGCGATCTTGTGCAAGAGATATGGTGGATGTGTCGTGAGGTCACTGAGCTCCGGGTTAACTACATTCCACGCGAAGAGAACATCCATGCTGATTAGCTTGCACACGAGGCTCTTAGTTTATGGCTTGACTTGGGTAATGCCAGGCAATCAGAGGGGGTTGTCCCTGGTTCCGTTTTGTAACCCCTGATGGGGTATTTAGCCATCAGGCTCAATTAATCAAAAAAAATCTCTATGAATGATGAAATCATTTGTTTTTTTTAAGAGTTTAAACTCACCACTCCTAGTCAGGGTGATCATATCCTCACCTTCAGCACCAATCAAATATTAAAAAGTCTAAAAGTATGTTAACTCAACCTCAACTCCAGCACTAATCAAATAATAAAAAGTTTAAAAATCAGTCAATTCGATCTTCACTAAAATACCAACTAAATAATAAAAACTTACGAACCACCTCACTTGAGGTCATTTTACAAGAGTTTCCACTCAAGAAAATGACCCACTCGACCCGATACTGACGAACCAAACATGCCAAAGAAGACAAAGGCCCATTGACAAAGTCCAACCAAGGAAATGATGAGTTAGTTGACGAGTCCACTAATTTCGCATGAACATTAATGCAAAACTAGTAGAAGTCTCGGTCGGTTAGAGGACCTCATCATGTGATGTGATTGAAATGACACATGTCTTGTTTGTTTTATACGAAGGTAAGCCTAGGACAAACAAAAGTGAATTAATTAATTAATGGTCCAAACTGTATCTCGAGGGCCATATCTAAGAAATTTTGGTCCAAAGTGACAACTGAAATCCTCAATTGGTTCTAAACGCTAATCAGTAGTAAGTTGAGGACTAGAATTTTCTGGGGCGATGGGAAGTTACAAGGAAATATATATGTACAAGGTCCCGGAGTTGATTAATCGAACGAACCAATGTCCGATAAGAGACATTAAAAATTGGCTTACAAGATGACCTTTTTGGACAAGCGAGAATCTCTTATTTAGCTAACTACATACATATTATGTGATTTACCAACTAGTAAACATAATTCAAATTCAACACACTAACCAAATAAACTAGAATAAAGCAGCAGGTGGGCTTCACTTGGACATATATAGAGTAGAGCTGACTTGAGGTTGATCAGGATCTCCATGGCCAGCTTAGCTTCAAAAAGATGGATGGCCTCTTTCTTCTCGGGGTGCGAACAACTCAGGTTGAAGGATGGCATGGAAGCTAGCTAGCAGTGGTGCATAAAGTTCAAACAAAGCACTAGCAGTTAAAAATCTCTCCAATATATAAAAGGGCTGACAAGCCTTTTTGGCCCACTCCTTTCAGCTGCAGCACCGATCTTTTTCTTATTGCCGTTTACTCGCTAGCTAGTAGCTACTTGTACTCCTT
>OY986966.1:23335341-23430184 GCA_963920575.1 Narthecium ossifragum
TGCATAAAGGGTATTTTAGAGATAAAAAAGTACAGCTGTCCAGAAAAGAGACTAAATGCCTTAAAATCTTTCAAGGAGACTAAATAGCAAACATCTTCTCCCAAATAGACTAAATGGCAATTTTCCCTAAAAAAACTCAAGGGTGTTCATCCAAGAGCACGTCTGTTTCTATGGAAAAGATGATGGTATGCCTGGAATGGAGACTTTTTCCCGCCATTTCAGCATTCATGGCGTTTGTTTCGGGACCTTTTTTCCGCCTAAAATTTCCGACCGATGTCGGGCCATAATAGGTTTCCAATGCTCGATGGACTACCCATCCCGGCACCACTCGGGGTTTTCGTGATCTAGTTCTCCGCGCCCTCCCTCGATCTCCACTCTCTCTCTCGAGCGCTCAAGGGTTTGGAGTCGTCGAGCAATATCTCTCCATCTCTCATGAACGGGGGAGCAAGCAGTGGCTTGGTGATTTAGACGGTTGAATTTGTTTAGCAACCAATTACCGTCACATAAGGGCGGTGATGACATTGTTCTGAGCCCTTGATTTTGCCATGACATCTACGGACGAAGACAATTTGAGAGTTGAGGAAGATGTCGAAATCTATAAAAGACAAGTGTTGTACAAAATTTTTTTCAATCACTTTTGTAAACTTGTAAATTTGGCACTATATGTAAATTTTTTTATGAAATCATTGGATACTATAAATAAAGATTTTGGTATTATACTATAGAAGTTGTGTATCATTTTTTGTCTCAATAACAGTTGGTCAAATTTTAACGTTCTCAGGCTCATCTAGTACAATAGAGGCAATGACCATGTCCAATTCCAAATAATAAAATAAAGGGGAAATTAACTTTTAGTACCCTCTAGTTTCAAGTTTTTACAATATGATACCCTCTAGTCATAAAATATAATTTTAGTACCCTCATGTTATGAAACCGGGACGGGTCTGAGACGGCGTTAGCTCCCCCTTATAGAAAACAACTCATGTGCGTTACACGTGAGCACTTGGTGGGTTTCGGCTAGGGTTTTGTATGGTCCCCCGACGCTCGAGACGAGGGTGGCTTCTTCTCGGGCTTCATGAACACATCGGCCACGGTGAGATGCTGGAAGAATAGCGTACGTGTTGCGTGGTACTTGAGCAGCCCCTTTTCTGACCCCAGTTCCACGAGGATGAGCGCCGCCAGTCCCAGCGAGGCGAGCCGCCCGTTGAGCCGCTCACTATAGGTTTTGAACCCTATCTCCACCTTAACACCTCTCGCCGCCACGGGCTCCTTAAGCGGCACGGGCGGTAGCATCACCTTCTTTTTCGACGTCGCGCCACCCCCGCCTCCACCGCCGTCGGCGGCAGTGGATTTCTTAGCTCCACGCTGCTCGGCCTTCTTCTCGGTGCCGCTTCGGTACTTGAGCCGCACCTGTTATAGACGGTTGTCGAAGCTAGGGTTGTCGGCGTCATTGTCCTCATTGGCGGTGGTGGATGACTTGGGATCCGTGCTGAAGTTGGAAGGAAGGTGGACGACTTGGAATCGTTAAGCCAGAATACCACCTTCCTATATGGAAAACAACTCACGTGAGTGGTTTTGGGTGAACGGTGAGTACGCCGTCTGACGAGGACACTAAATCGATCGACTTTGTAACATGAGGGTACTAAAATTACATTTTATAACTAGAGGGTACCAGATTGTAAAAACTTGAAACTAGAGGGTACTAAAAGCTAATTTCCCCTAAAATAAAGACACCATATTTGAAAATGAAGGGTCATATGCAACTGTCAAATAATATAACAATACATCACAATAGCCATTTCGAAAATTTTGCGACCAAGTGTCAACTTGAAAATTTTGAAGACCATGTGCCAATTTGAAAATTTTCACCATGTCAAAAAAAATAACATAAAAAAGACATCAAATATATACTTTCAAGAAAAAGGGGTGGTAATCTCAAAAACATATATTTAAATTAAATTTAGGCTAAATTTCAATTAGTACCATGTAGTTTGACCGATATTTTTATGTGGTCCATATATTTCAAAAAGTTACAATACAGACCCTCAACTTTCATTAGCTCACTTATGTAGTCCTCTACGTCAGCTTCCGTCGAACGCCGTCAACGAGCTAACGGCAAACTAGAACACGTGGCCTTTATTTATCCACGTGGCCATTTTTTAATATTTTTTTACTAATAAAATTGCCTTGTCATCCCTTCTCCCTCCTCTCTCTCTCTCTCTCTCTCCTCCCTCTTCTCCCTCTCTCTTCCCTTTCTCTCTACCGACCACCTCTCTCTTCTCCCTCTTCTCCCTGTCTCTTCTCCCTTTCTCTCTTCCGAGCAGCTCGCCGTCGATGCCCAGCCCCGACATCGCCGTCCCCGATCTCGCCGTCGCCGATCTCGCCGTCCCTGACATCGCCGTCCCCGATCGAGCCTGATCTTATCTAAACGGCTCAGATTTTCTAATTGGATTAGAAAGGAGCTGTAAGAGGGGAAGCAGATCGAAGGGTTGAGACTCGCCGGACTTGGATCGGCGGCGAGGGAGGGTCGCTAGAGGTCAGGATCGCTAGAGGAGGGTTCGCCTGGACCTAAGGACTCGATTCACCGGACCAGATCATTCGTTCCGGCATGATAGGCGGTGGAATCGAGGAGGGCGGCACCGGAGATGCTTGGGGAAGGAGGTCGGCGGGGATCCGACGTCTGGAGGGTACGGCTGGGGTAGGGAACGTCGGGAAGGAAGTGGAGTAGGGTCGTGGTTGTGGGCTTGGACGGCGACGGGGGTGGCGGAGGCGAGGCGGTCGAGGAGGAGGGAGTAGGTTGGGTCGTCGGGCGAGGACAGGTGGTCGTGGCGCCGGGCCCAGCGGAACAGGGCAAGGGAGGAGTCGGGGTCCTCAGGGGGGAGGAGGGAGATGGCGGCGGAGATTTGGGAGGAGGAGAGGGGGAGGTGGTCGAGGTGGTCGAGGTTGGCGTCGAGGTCGGGGCCCCAGCGCCAGCGGCGGGAGACCTCGAGGATCTTGGAGACGGCGGCGGCGTGGGAGAGGGGCTTGCGGAGGTCCCCCACCAAGACGTGGGAGTCCCGGCCGCGAGAAGGGTCCACGGGGCGAACGCCGGGCGCGGACGAGATGACGCCGCCGGACTCGTCCAGGTAGACGATCTCTTCCGTCCATTCGCTGCTGGCGGGAAGCTTGGAGTCGGTGGTGGTGCAGTGGTGACGGTGGTGGGGATGGAGTCTAGAATTGGGGGGTTTAGGGTTTTGCCTCTGAAGAAGGATTGGAGAGACGAGTGGAGGAGCTTGAGGTCTCTGGTGCGGACGAGCATCGAGAAGAGAGAGAGAGAGAGAGAGAGAGAGAGAGGGAGAAGGGATGACAAGGCAATTTTATTAGTAAAAAATATTAAAAAATGGCCACGTGGATAAATAAAGGCCACGTGTGCTAGTTTGCCGTTAGCTCGTTGACGGCGTTCGACGAAAGCTGACGTGGAGGACTACATAAGTGAGCTAATGAAAGTTGAGGGTATGTATTGTAACTTTTTGAAATATAAGGACCACATAAAAATATCGGTCAAACTACAGGGTACTAATTGAAAATTTAGCCTTAAATTTATAAATGTATTGTGAGTTTATATACTAATACACTCACAAATAGTTTTTATAATCATACAATGTGAAAAATGGGTGGTAATCCCACCGCATGCATTCTGTGGTGACCATAACCACCATTCCATTGCCAAACAATCACAAAAACTGCAACAGTCATAATATACATTTCCTATTCCAATGTCAAACAAACAGCAAAAGTGTCAGATTTCACATAATGTTGCGTTCATTCTAGCGGCAAAGAAATAGAAAAAATGGCATTCCATTCCATTCTATTTCAATTCAATGGAATTTCATTCCATTCCAAGACACTGGAATGAAACAAGCGTGCTCTAACTAGTTATTAGACTATATTAATATAAACTTGTTCTCCAATTTAAGCTTTAGTGTTTTTTTTTGTTTGATGAGTTGAGCCACCAAGGCTAACAAGACCTACATGATACTATCTAGGGCAGTGATGCTGTCCTCCAAGACCCAATATAGAGGCACTTGCGAGCGGCGACACCAACGGGCAACCCCATCCGCCTTACAATTGTCTTGCCTAGAGATGTACACAAAAACCAAGCTCTCAAATTGTATCCCAGCTCCCAATATTTCGCGTAAAACTAATTTTACATGTTGCGGCCAGATCATTCGACTTTGCAACAACTCCACCGACATCTTCGAATCTGACTCAACCAGTAACTGGGTGATGCCATTCTCCTTAGCCCAGCTGAACCCATAATAAATAGCCTTCAACTCAGCCTGCAAGACAGAGTCAACATCAATTGGCATTCCCATCGCCCAGATTGCCTCATCACCCTTCATTTCCACTGCTCCAACAGCAACCCGACACTTCCCTTGACCGAAGGATGCATCCACCTGTAGCAGTCTTGCCTGTCCTCTGTTTATAGCAGAAGTGTGAACCACCTCTTTGTTTAAGAATTCTTTAGCTAATCTGCAGGCCTTCATCGCAACCTTCTTTGTTGATTCTCCCTTCCCTTCAAAAATGACACAATTGCGATCTTTTCAAATCTGCCACATAGCATAACCAACATAAAACTTCAGCATCCTTCCATCATCTTTATTCGAAAATCTGAGTAGCAGGTCTAAGAAGTCATCTGCTTCCCAATCCTCACAAGATTTTTCAATTTCCTTCATCACCAAGGCCAAGACTTCCTTGGCGAATTCACATTCTATGAGAGCATGTGTGATATTCTCTGCTACTATTCCACACCTTGGGCATAAAGTATATAACATTACTCTACACCTCCACAGCCTCATTTACAGACAACTTACCATGCAAAATATGACATAGGAATTGTCTAACTCTTGGGCCGGTTGGCAATTTCCACGGATTTCTCCACACAATCAGGTGTTCAAACCTTTCTTCCTGAATCATGTCCTTCACCGAGTATGCATATGCAGAGCCAGTAGTGACAAAACCAGAGCCATGCAAAGTCCATAGGCAGCAGAGTTGATAGACTTAAATCTTTGAATTTAATAGTTAGAGTACTTTCATAATATCATAACAGGTATTGTGTTCGAACCATGCGTAATTGATACACATGTCCACAACTAAAATCTCACGTGAGATCTTTGAAAAATAAAGTAAACGCCGCGGAGTCCACAACTAAACTCTCATGTGACATGTTCTTAAACAACGGATCCAAACACTAGCACGTGGATGCAAAATCCAGCAAGCTCAAACTCTAGTGAATCTTTAATTGTCACTTTAAGATCCGGGCTGCACATGATCTCTCAATGATTGATACCAATTATGTAACTTTGGTCTGCAGCAATGGAATGCCTGACTTTCGAACTCAGAACCTAAAAAAAAGCTTAATAAGCTCAAGCTTTAATTTAGGATAGGCTCAATATTAGTTGGAGCCATAAAAGCCCAGCTCGAGCTCTGCTTGAAGCCTCAAACCCACTTCGAGCCCACTTGATATTCGCTCGAGCTATAGCTCAAATTGATCAAGCCTGTTATCGAATCGAGCCAGCTCAAGAATAGGCTGATACGAGCTTGATTTCAACTCTCTTTCAGCTCGAGCTCAAGCTCGAATCTGCAATAGTGAGAGAGCCTGAGACAAGCCCTAGGCCCCTAGAGAGAACGAATGTGCATGGGTCCAAGAACTAAAGAAAAAAATAAAATAAAATAGGAAAAAAAAGGAAAAAAAAATAACAAAGTAGAAGAGAGGGATTGAACATTTGAATGTGGGCTGCCGCATTGCAGCTAAATTGAAGGGTTATATTGGACAGACAAGCTCCACAACATCAAGATTTTTTATTTTTTATTTTTATTGTCAAGTGTTTTACCTTGGCCTAGAGTGAGATAAGGATTTACAAATGATCTAGCGAGACAAGAATTCGAAAACCAAATCATGCAAATCAAATAACACCAGTTTTTTTTGTGATTCAGCAGGCCTCTACATCCATGAACAACAAAAGATCCAATCACCGTTTATAAAGAGTAGCTACGATCATCAAAAACTCTCAAAAGATCCTTCAATGATACCTCTCAATCTCTCGAACACTCTCGCACAAGACAGACCAAAGATAACATCCAAGGACCCACCAATCAAAGACATGATCAGTTGGTTGACGTCATGTTGGCTCAAAGGACCCATGGAAGGGTAATAGAGCATGTTCATGAATAGGTGATCGAGTCTATTCACAAACGAGTAATCGAGTATGAGCTAATCCATTCATGAACGAGAATCAAGCCTGTTCATGAACCTCACCGAGCGTAGCTCAAGCTCACTCGTTTATTAAACAAACTTGGTCGTAGCGTTGTCTCTAACTAGTATGTTTTGAAAAAGGAGAGTCATGGCTCATAAATGGATCACTGATGTAGCAATTAGTAAGGAGATTATTATACAGGACCACTGAACAAAAACTCTGCTAGGACGTCAAGAGGACCAAATAAAAAGCAAGCATCAACAGCCGAGCTTCTCCTGTAGGTTGAACCAACAACAACATGGACCTTTAACCTTACCATGTACGAAGGGCTCCCCGCACCGCATGCCCATGGTCGTATAGGTGGTGGGTTAAACTCAGAACATGATAACAAGACTAGAGATCAATAATCATTGATCTAGAATGCAAATATCATCGATACTTGTATTGTTTTTATCAGAGAGGCATAGGAAGCTACTTTGCAAAAATTGTCAATCACTACACCATAGTATTTAATAGATGACTCAAATAGAAACACAATATTACTCCAAACAAAGAGATTACTGCTAGTGTGTTTAGTTCCTAAGTGATACAGATACTTGGAGATCCAGAACCAAAATCATGGGAAGGAAAAACAAATCAGGAAATCTAGGTCAACCTCTGGGCAGCTTCCTTTGCTATCATTCTCTCCCTAGCCTTGGTCTTAGCTTGGGACTTTGAACCCATAATACCGCCGCCCCACTTCTTCCTTACCTCATCAAACTTGTCATTGAAATTTGCCTGAATAATCGAGCAGTGTTTATAAATTAGACACTATCATGCAACAAACATGGAATCCAACAGTAATTTTCATCAAGAAATTAATCTCAAAAGAGAAAGTTTTGTCATATAAGAGACCTTGATAGCCTCCAAGATTTTGCTGAATTCTAGCTTGTCCTCATTCTTCACAGTAGTCAAGCACAGAACAGCGGCAGTCTTCTTATGCACAATCTATTAACAGTAATCAAAATGACTAGGTGAGAATTGAAGGAAAAGAGCCGAGAATGTTGTTTCTTGAAACTACTTCGGAATGGGCAAAAGGATCGACATCTTACAGCACCCAATCTTGCTTTCCCCTTCACGATGCAGTAGGGGATCTCCATCTTCCTGCACAGTGCAGGCAGCCAGACCACCAACTCAATAGGATCGACGTCATGGGCAATGACCACCAACTGGGCCTTGTTCTAGGAACAGGAGGGAGTAGATAAGTTCAGTGAAACATGCAAGGCAACTCTAGATTTATACAACAATTCCCTGTATCTAATCCACTTAGGGTGCGTTTGGCACCCAGCGGATCCACGGAATCCGCTGGACACGCGGATCCCACAAACGGGATCCCGCCAAACAGACCCTTAAAATAGCCTATGTTACTGTATAAGTATATAGCAACTGTACTAGAGCTCAGACTACCTAGGCCACCATAGACACAAGAAACCATACCTGCTCAATAAGGTAGGTGACATGATTAAGGCCGTACTTCACAACGATAGGCTTCTTCACTTCAACGGTCTTGCCTTCAGCCTCTGCCTGAGCTCTACTCAAAAGTCTTTCCTTCTTAGCAGCTTTGTCCTCAGGCCGGTACTTGAGAAGCATCTTGAACAGGCTTGTAGCTACACCAGACTTTTAGATGAGATTCTTACATAATGCTAAAACAAATTCAGAAGGTTTTTTAGCAAGTGAGTGCAGAACTAGAGTTCATATTATAAACACACTCATTTGTCACATTAATCGATATTGAACCCACGAGATGGAACTAGCTACATCAAAAATATATTACTTTTGTTGTCAACACCATGGAATTCCAGCACTTTGCAAGAGTGTACCAAGAGCTTCACATAGATATAAGCACAACGAACAATGGCCTATTTGACTTCTTCCAATAGCCTCATTTGATGTGCATCCCACATAACACCAAGCACAAACAGTGTTACATTTAACCTGAATTTGACTTGTCCATATCAGAAAAAACTATAAAATAATGCAGTGAAAAGCACTAGGATGCCACAGGGCACACTGAAAACGGTAACAGCGACACAGTTCCCAACCTTCTTGGATTCCCAACCTCATTCATCTCCTAGAGTTCAACAAAAGCACAATCTACTCCTTTCCAAGAATAACATCCTAACAATCAACTATACAGCCATCGTTGCCAGACTTCTTGGCCCTAAACTTAAAATATCTCCGCAACTAAAATATTGCTCAACTCGTTCAATCTCTGCTTCATTTTCTGAGCTACATGAAACACAAGACAATAGTTATAGACCTCTAGACTTACTTGCATAGTACTTTCAATATAAGCCACACTCCTCTTGCTGGCTCCACGCCATGTCGCCACCTCCGCTAACACTCATGAGCAAACTACATCCCGATCAGCCTTTCAAAAAACCACTACCTAGCCCATTGTCGCTCTGTCCATCAGAGAAATTAGAAATGCCATTGATCGAAAAGAAGCTGACAAGACTAGCAAAATGTCGTGAACAGAGAATAATTGGACTTTCTAAACTAATCAACGTGATATAAAAATCCAATCACATTAATCCCTCTTTTCGTCCCTCATAAGACTGAAAACACTTTCCCTAATCAAAATCCTCTAGATTATACTAAGCACAATGTCCACCATAATCAGTAGCATTGCATCAGGGGTGAAATCCTAGATGTTAAGTGTTTGGTTAACAAGATAGCAGAATCACAGACACAACATCAAATCAAACAAACCAATAAGAAATACAGGAATGCACATGAAGAAAATAAAAGAAGGAAACTGAAGAATATTTGAAACAAAGCATTGACTAGTGTCAAAATTGTGCAGCCAGACTCTAGCAACATTAACAAAAAAAAAATCAAAACAGTACATCCTATATTTCACAAGAGCGATTGGATATTTACCAAGATTCTTATCAAGCGTTCTGGTGAACTGGTTCAAGGCAGGTGGAACCTTCAACCTCTGTTTTAGGATCCTCCGCTGCCTCTGAATCCGCACCACCTTCGGCCATTTCACAAACCGGTGCAAGTCCTTCTTCGGAGGCAGAGCCCCTCCAATACCAAACTGCTTCGGCCGCTTCTCAAAGAGAGGGTTCACGACCTTCTCCTGAAGAGAACAAATAGATCACATAGAACGCACATAAAAATGGGATGCAGTAAGCAACATACAGAAGTGAAGGCACAAAGAGGGGGACAGTACCTGCTTCTTCTTTGCAGGCGCTGGCGCCTTCACTCCTTTCTTTGGAGCCTGAATCAACGAAAAAATATTAGCATACAGTGTTTTAGCAGCTACAACAGGATAACTGCGATAAAATCTCGAAAAGAAAGAAAGAAAGGAACTGGCAGTATGTTAGACGCTCATTTCACACGGAGATTTTGAGACAATGACTGTATTATATTCGAGAAAACAAAGATAATTTCCAGTAGAAAAAGAACGCCCACTACTACTTGATCCAGTTACATTTAATTCCAAAAGAACATCACGAACACTAAATCAAAAGGCTTGCGGAAATAGGAGAAAACTAAACCCCAACATATAAACATAAAATGCCAGAAAAATGGGGAAAAAACATGAATACTTGAACAACTCTTGGGATAACGAGATTTGGAAACAACCACATGTCCAGAGCGTTATTTCATCATATAGAAAACACAAATTAGACAAAATTAAACCTTTATTGTTCGATTAGAAAAGACACATAGATCACATCAAAGCGCTTCGAACAATCGAAATGAAGAGAGAGAAGAAGAAGACGGAGAGAAGCAGATCACCATCTCGGCCGGTAGCAGAGAAAGGAAGCAGCTAGGTTTAGGGTCTCGCAACTAGGAACGGCGGAAAGCGGGGAAACCCTAAACGAGGAGCAGAGGGTTTTATACCGGCGCTGGATTTCTAGCGAGGGCTCTTTGGTCATCTTATTTCGGCAATCGGAAGGCCAGATCTATGGCGCCCGCACCACACAAGAAGCACCGGGTAATTTTATATGCACTATAAAAATATATAAGTACACTCATATTTTTCTAAAATTCCTAAAATACCCTTCACTTTCCCACTCTTCCACCGCCGCCGTCCTTTTCTCCGGACCCATCGCCGTTGCCGCCCAGCCACCGCCCACCCCCTCTCCCTCCCCTGTTCTCTCTTCCCTCTCTCGTTCTCTCTCCTCTCCCCGTTCTCTCTTCCCTCCGCTCGCTCTCTCTCTCGCGACCGATCGCGCCACCGCGGTGGTCGTGGCCAGGGAAGAAGGGAGGGATGTTTGAGTGGTTGCTGATGCGCCTTCTTCCCCGGCCACGACCACCATGGCGACGCGATCGCCCGAGAGGGAGAGAGAGGGAGGGAGAGGAGAGAGAATGAGAGGGGGGGGGGGGGGGGGGGGGCGGGTGGCAACGGCAACGGGGTCCGGAGAAAGGAGCGCCTTCAAACCCCGACCATGACCACCGCGGCTACGCGATCGACCGCTAAGGAGAGAGCGAGCGGACCAGAGGGAGGGGAGGAGAGGAGAGAGAAGAGAGAACGGGGGAGAAAGAGAGAACGGGGGAGAGAGAGGGGGCCGGAGGCCGGGCGGCAACGGCGACGGGGTTCGAAGAAAGGGGTGGCGGCGGCAGGGTTCGGAGAAAGGGGCGGCGGCAGCAGGGTCCGGCGACGGTGGCAGGGTCGGGGTGGAAGAGTGGGGAAGAGAGGCGAAGAGAGGGGCGGAGGGTATTATAGTAATTTCATTTTTTTTGAGTGCACTTAGAGATCTATGTAGTGCATATAACAGCACCCGAAGCACTATCCTCACCACATTTTTTCACCCCAATAATACCCTAAGGCCATGTTTAATTGCCCGATTCATCCAGAAAACGGAATGGAAATTCATTAAAATAAAAAAATCAATATATTTGGTTGCACACCTCATTTGGGAACCGGAATTGAAGATTTTGCATTTGAGAGAACTCTCGATTCCTGAATTTGATATGGGAATGCAGAGTTCCCTCAAACATGAACTCTCATATTCATGAAATGTACATGAATACCTTTCATCTTTGTTTGATTAAACTAATCAAACGGTTAGGATCAATCTTAAAAATAATCTTATTTCTTTATCTTATTTATTAATAATCTTATTTCTTTCTTTTATTTATTAATAATATTTCAAATAATATTAATAATCTTATTTCTTTCTCTTATTTATTAATAATATTTCAAATAATATTAATAATCTTACTTCTTTCTCTTATTGATTATTAATATTTCAAATAATATTAATAATCTTATTTCTTTCTCTTATTTATTAATAATATTTCAAATAATATTAATAATCTTATTTCTCTCTTATTTATTAATAATATTTCAAATAATATTAATAATCTTATTTCTCTCTTATTTATTAATAATATTTCAAATAATATTAATAATCTTATTTCTTTCTCTTATTTATTAATAATATTAGGAACTCTCGTATTAATAATCTTATTTATTTCTCTTATTTATTAATAATATTTCAAATAATAATCTTATTTCTCTTTCTCATTATTAATAATCTTTCATCCAAATAAACCAAAATAATACAAACACATATACATATATAAATATATTCGTAAATCTATGCTATTAGAGTAAGTGGGTATTTTGGTCTTTAATTTATATTCTCATTCTAGTTCACATGTTTATTATGGGCATGTTTGGCATCCTTGGATCCGCTGGGATCCAAGGGATGGGGGGATGCACGGATCCCGTCCACGGGATCCGCGCGTTTGGATCGGCGGGATCCGTGCGTTTGGATCGGCGTCGGATCCCAATCGGATCCCAGAAAAGCGTCCGCTCGAGCGAACGCCGTTTTTGGAATCCGCGGGGCGGATTCCGCCCCTTGGCCAAACAGGCCCTATGTATACCAAGCACTTGTAAGCTCCATTCCCATTTCAATTCCTTAGCGTACCAAGCAACCACAATTCCTTTTCAGTTCCGGTTTTCATTCCCAATCTTGTTCCCATTTCCATTACCATTCCAATTCCCATGACAATCAAACGTGACCTATGCTGAAAAGTCTCAAGTGCTCCTCTCTTATATGGTATAATTACATGAATAGAGCCGTGCTTTCCTATCTACCCCACGCTTCTGTCTTAAATGCCCCATCTTCTCCGGTCATCTTTTCCGCCCATCCTCTCTGATCATCTTCTCCGACCATCTCATCTGGCTCTTCTCTCCACGGACTTCTCTCTCTTCTCCACTCTTTTCTTCTCCAATACCACCTCCTCTCACGTTTGCATTGTTGTCGCGCCCCGACCCGCAAAGGCCCAACTGGGGCGGACGACGTGAACCGGAACCTAACTAAATACGGAATAATTTTGACAATGGTTCCCTCTAGCTTATTGGTTTCCCTAAACAATTCATAAGCACCCTTATTTAAAAAGATAATTCCAAACCTCAACAACAAAACAAAAATATATTCAAATCCTCAAAAAGGTTTACATTTATATACATCACACTCCCGTAGGAGGCTATCTAAACAAAAAGGGTAGACGACGATTACCGCTCCTCAAGCACAGCTAGACGCTGCCGCGCCACTAAACACATATCAGGTAGGGGCCACTGAAGAAGAGCTAACGCATGCACCTGCAAAACGCAGCCCGGGTAGGAGTGAGCACTAAACTCAGTAGGGTTCTACACTACGACACATAAAAAGGAGGGAACACAACAGTGTCGCCCCCAAGCAAGGTCTGGGTGTACACAGGGGTCCCATAACCCCACCGTGTGTCCATGAGGACTCATGTCCAGGTCCCATCCTTAGGAAGACATGAAACCAACAATGTCATCTCACTAGCAGGAAACCAACACTGCTAGGCGGGAACCAACACCGTTGAGTAGACACACCCTCTACTCAAGAGACATGAGAACCATACATCGACTACACCTCAGAACCCAGCTCGAGGCCGACACGACCTCTAAAATCATCGATTAACTTGTATTCAAGTCATTTAAGTCTGTCATTGATATCGACTGAATACTATAATCCAACCCGGATCATGCTACCCACCACGGTTCTAGAGCTAAATCCGAGCTACTCGAAAGCCTCGGATCAGCGATCAACCCATTGCCCCACGCCCTATCCTTATGCATCTAATGCACAATCAAAATGCATGCTATGATCACGCGCATGTAAGAGATAAGCATGTAATAATATGATAAAATAACAGACATGTTCAACTGGACTGCTACAGCGATACCAACGACCGCTGCCATCCAATATGCATGAAACCACCGCTAATCATGGCTTCGCTTCTCTCAATCTCGCTTCTTTTCTTAGCGATTTCGGATTCCATGTTGCCATCCTCTTCTAGCATGTATCTTTCTCATCTCATCATCGAGATTGAGCCATAGATTTTTCTTGGAGTATTCCACATATGCTTTCTATTTTTGTATCGCATCAAAAGGTCGTCGGAATATTTGAATTTGGAATGAAAGAGGATTGAATAGATGTTATTTTTAATTTTTTGAGTTGATGGGTTCTTCGTGATGGCTATTCACAGGCGATTGCTGTTGTTTATCTATTTCCTTTTCACTGCATCGCTACTTGCTAGGCTCTTTTTATAAAGAGTAAGCTGTGTATATCTTTGTTAAATTGAGATATCCAAGATGGTTTCTTTGAGGGTGCGTTTGGATAGCCTTGAATGGGGTGGATCATTTGTAGTACATGAAGGATGGATTCCGACAATCCATTGTTGCGTTTGGCTTGCAATAACATCCCGGAATTCACGGAATCCGACCCATCCGATTCCGAATATTATCGATCGCGGCGTTCCTCATAGCATATGGAATGCGAAAACCCGCGGGGCCCACTTATATCTAATACCAACCGGATCAGCTCCTCATCCCCATTTGCCCCAAGACCCCGAGTTCCTCGCGATGGTGAGAGGCGGCCGGGCTCTGGAGCATTCCTCCTTCCGCCGGCCGTCATCTCGAGCTTTCTCGGCGATGATTTCTTCCTCCTTCATCCTTCATCATGATATCTAGGGATTCTTCGTACCCTGGTTCTCTCGTTCCGCCGGCCGTCAAGAGACCACACTAGATCGTCTCCTCCAACCTTAAGCGGTCGCCCCCATAGATATCTCCTCCATCCTCCACCTTACCCGACCTCTACTATGAACAGACATACCTGGATTTGGCGAGATCTCCTCCATCCTCCACATGCCTGGCTGCGATCATTCGATCCTCTCTGCCTTTCTTCCTCACCGGCGCCAGCGCTCCAGGAGTTGTGGGTCTACTGCTTCTGATCCCAAAACGAGGGAAGATCTGAGGTACTCATCCTAATTAAGGTCTTCGTAATACCTGATCCCCATCTATTGATTTTTTCCTCCTGATTTATGTCTTGATTTTTGTCACTGATGCTTGATCCTCTTATGTTGATATGTTTCCACTCTCCATGTAACGAGAGCTCTTAATTCATGTGTTGGTTTTCGTTTCTTGATGGCTAATCCCCTCCTATCTGTCTGTTCCCCTGTTTTTTTGCAACATTTATCTCATTTGTGGCTGTATTGATCCCCTGTTCTCTGGTTTTGTCTGATCATTGGGCTTTGAGATGCTGATCCTCTATTCTTTGGTTTTATCTGATTTGTGCCCAATGTTCTTATGCATTGGGCTTTGCCCGATCCCCTGTTCTTTGGTTTCTTCTGCATGCTGTGCTTTGCATTGGATCTCTATATGTCACTAGAGTTCCAATGGCATATGAGATGCTTGTTTCTAAAGCTTTGTTTGCAAGGAGACTGCTGCTTTTATTTTCCAAGCTTTGTATAGCTAATCCGGAAGCTTTGCTAATCAGATTAAGGTCAGGAATGCAGAGTAGATTAGATTCTTGTTCCTCCTTCTAGATGCACTGTGCTTGTTCCCAAGTACTGGAGAATGAAATTATTTACATATGTAGCTATCCATGTACTTATTTGGTTCAATTCCAAACGTTCTTGGACTAATTGTGTTACATGAATACTCAAGAATGGAAAG
Source organism: Narthecium ossifragum (assembly GCA_963920575.1). NCBI lineage: Eukaryota > Viridiplantae > Streptophyta > Magnoliopsida > Dioscoreales > Nartheciaceae > Narthecium > Narthecium ossifragum. The sequence continues at coordinate 23,350,567 of OY986966.1, forward strand.
TAGAAAATGTGTACACCTTCACTTATGAGAGTAAAGATAGCTGTGTTATGACTGCTTTTCCTTTGATCTATTCTCTCAATCTAGCTTAGTTTTGATATCATTGTATCTCGCTAGTGGAAGAAATATGATTCACAAAATGGCTAATTTTGAGACTTGTTTAATGAGCAAGGGTGTATAAGTTTTTGTACCATCCACTTAAACACTTCCTTGCTTAAAGATTTTGAAACGATCATCAAATTCCTTTGAGGGTCATATGAATGTTTTTATTGATCTTTTATCTTGTAATTTAAACTGTTTATGATCCATACGCCATTTGTCATTCTCATACTTGACATATTCTTTATTAGAGTTCATTTTTGGGCACCAACTTTCAAATGGGTTATCAGTCTTGCTAATGTTGCTGACTTCTCCAAGCCACCTGAAAACATTTTGTATCCTCAACAAGCTGGTATATATGCAGCAATTGATATCTTAGATCAATGTGTTCTATGTTGTGGATGTATATTGAATATATATTGACGAGTTTACCAATGCCATGTTGAGTACTTTGAACAGGAAGCAACTTTTTTCACTGTTGTGGAATGGAAGAATTTACAACTATAATCTTCGCAAAACATCCACACAGATATGGAAGTTTATTCACGAGGCATGTATAAGTTGAAAAATTTGTAATTTTCCTACTAATTACTACTTTGTAAGACTTAGATCTTCTATAATTTATAATATTTTGGAGTTTTTTTTGTTTGTACTACTTTTGTTGAGTTATAAGGACTAAAGACCAACGCATTAGGCGTGTATAAGTTGAAAATTATTTATGTCTCGTGAGTATTGTCATTATTATAAAAGAAAACAAGTCTTGATTTGAATAAAACCTAAATCTTAATTATCAACATGCTATTAAAATTCACTTGATTCTAATTCAGATTCAGAGATTTATGAATCAAACGCTAGGAATCAGCAGATTCAGCTCATTCATCTCAGACAAATCAAACGCTAGAATCAACAGATTCAACTCATCCTATATAGACCAACCAAACAACAGAACCAAAATCCACAAAATCACCAGATTCAACTCATTCCTTATTCATCTCATTCCACGGATTCCTCATTCAGCTTATTCGTCAGATTCAGTGTTGCCAAACACACCCCAAGTGGATGGTCCCTTTCAACAATGGATTTTTACAATCTATTGCTGTTATCTATTTACATCCTCTTCCTGCATGCTAGGTTCTTCTTCAAGCTGTATAGATCTTTGTCAAATTGAGACATAGGATTTCTTTGAGTCTTCCAAGATCGTTTCTTTTTTTGGATGACATGTACAGTCTGTGGATTTCTTGAATTTGGAAGGAGTGTATTGGTGTTTAAAGTAGGAGGATTAATACTTAATATTTTCAATCTCTTTGAGTCCATGGGTTCTTCTTGGATTCCTTTGGGCAGTGGTTCTTTATGGAAGAAATGTACCGTGGATATGCGGGGAGATGAATTATTTGCATGTTCATAAATTGGGTAATAAATCCCTTTTCGTTTCTTCAAGGAGTCGATGATTATATAGGATATGATGTGCATTCTGTTATTTCAAAGTTTTCTTTCTTATAAGGAATGTGACCACCTCATTTCTCTGGTAATAACTCCCCTCATCATTTCGGCAACCTGATTTCATATGTTCTCATTTGATGTGTTACTTTCCTGATGCAGGCACATGGTGATTGACCATTCTGGAAATGGTAAACTAGAGAAGTCTCTGGTGATTTGCTTGTTTGTGATCATGCCCTTCAATTTCCTATGCTTTTAGTACCTCTTACATGTTTTTATTCTGGCCCTCGTTGCTAAAATGTTTATGAAAATGTCACAGTGATACTAGAACTTATAAGCTAACGGATTTTGAGGAAGAAAGCGAATTACTTTGATAACTCCGTCTAGACTCTGATACCTAGCAATGAGCCGCAAAGCCATGTCTCTCTTCTTTTCATGCTTACTGAGAAGAGGAAATAGTCGCAGGAGGTATGGATGTTTTAATCCAGCATCATATCATCGCAGTGAGGAACTTGATGATGAAGGGTTGTTCCAATCAGAGTGGTACAGAGCAGCGTATGCAAAGCTAATCAGGTTGGCCCATCTATTAGGAAACGTGGAGCATGTGGATGGAAGGTTTACACATGCCAACAGCAGCTCCCTTGTCGCAGATGATCTTGTCGTCAACCAAATGAAGCTATTCAATTCCCTTGCGAGATCTTTTATAAGCTTCCCTTCGATGCAGCATGCTCTGCAAAAGAATTCATCGTCCATTTGTTTCGGCCAGCCGAGAGAAAGAAATTCCATGACTCTGGATTCACTTACTAAAGTGTGCAACTTTCTCGGCGTGTCAGCTCAGCAGAGGAAGACCATTCGCCTAACTGTCTGCCCCCAAGTCACACAGCATCACATCTGGAGAGGAGCACTCGAAGAGGTACTCAAGAATCTGAGAGCAGAAATGGACGCTTTTGTTTGTGACATTCAAAGTTCTCCGATGGCCGAGCAGATTGTATCGACTTGTCTCATGTTCTTGGCCGACACAGCTGAACTCTCAGATGCCGAGACCCCCGTGTGGATGCGACCAGCGCCTATAAAGAAGATCGATAAGCCATTGCCTCAACGCAAGTGGGAAGAAGTTCTCGAGATGTTTGTAGACCTCTCAAAGTGTTTGGCCGAAGAAGAGAGGCTGGCATCTCACATGTCAAAGTTGGAAGCTATGAGGGAAGGTCTCTCTCAGATCAAAGACATCTTGGTTGAGAGGAATATCACTTACAAGGAGGCTCGGCTTCAAGATTGCTTAGTTCAAAGGAAGCTTTCCAAGAACTTAGGCCACTCCTCCAAGTGTTTGTTCACGCTTTTAATGTATTATCTCCATGGAAGCGTTCGAGACATTGAAGTGGATCTCTTTGGAGGATTGCATGGCAGTGGTGGGGCTCTATGTTTGAATATTGGAAAGATCTTAACGTCCTGTGATGAGGGAATGGTGCTGAGTGGAGTGAAGCAGTTGAGTAGGGCTCTTGGGGTCTTCAAGTTTGTGTGGGAGGCTGCAAAGATGAGGGGGGTGTTGGAGTTGCACGGTCATCTGTTGTGTGTGGGAGCTGAGGAGAGGAGCATTACTTACAGAGGGAACCTCTTCTACGTGCATGACATCAAGATGTGATTCCCAAGCATTGGTCTTGGACAATGCGGCTTTTGTATTTTTTTAAAATCACTTGAGCTTATAAAAGGTTTGATCTCCAAACATTTTAGTGGATTTACTAAGTACAAAATAATAATGTAGTGTGAAATAGAGAGCATGGATTTCTTTGCTAGTTGTATGCCTCTTTTCTCTAAGGGTAATTTGCATTTTGATACCTTAGAAGTTTAGTGTAATGGCAGTTTACTATTCTATAGTTTTAAAAATGTAGTTTACTATCCTGTATTTTATGTAACGGCGTGATTTAAGGTCTGGCCGTAGACGACGTTATCTCCCTTGATGGAAACCGTTCACGTGCCAAACACGTAAGCATGTTTGATTTGCATTTTGATACCATGTAGGTTAGTGTAATAGCAGTTTACTACCCTATTGATTGAAAAACTACCCTACATTTGTTTAGGTTTTTAAATGTGTTTAATTGTCTGTAGCATGATTGCAAATATTCTCCATTCACTTCCATGTTCAATGAATCTTTTGGTTTAACCAGTCTGCCCCAACCATACATGAAATTTGATTCACAAGCAAGAACAATGACCTTTAATTCTTTATTTGGATTCATTAGTTGTTGCCTTTGGAACAAAATTGTCCTTTTGCACATTATTAACCATTAATTGTCATCAGAATAACTACTTGATTGTTATTTGTGTTTTTTTTTTCTCTATAAAGGATGAAATTGTTTCGAGGATTGAAAAAAGAATATCAGCTTGGACCTTTCTTCCTAAAGGTAGTGCTTATGTCTATTCCCTATACTCCTTTATGCTATTTTCCCACCCATTTGAGTGGAGTGACAGTGACATTGGCACACACCATTGCTCCTTGTTTGTCTATTTGCAGAGATTGAGGAGGACATGCAAATCTTGCATTATGGGATCAATGAAAGTTATCAACAACACCATGACAAGACTAGACTGGTCTTTGGTGGGCATCAAATAGCCACTGTTTTGTTGTACCTGTCTAATGTTACTCGAGGCGGCTAGACAATTTTCCCTGAATCAGAGGTGAGAGCTCATGGGTAGACTAAATTTAACATTCTTTCCGGTGACTGTCAAATACAGATTTGGAGTACCTCTGCCTAATGCAATGCATGTATATGTTCATTTGTGGGCTCTCAGCTGTTTTTAATTGGTTTTTGTGATATTGACATTTGATTATCAAGGATTCGGATGGAAACAAAATATTCTGGATTTTCTAGTGTAAATGACCTATGCTCCAATTACTTGTGTGAGCTCTTAATTGATGTTACTTGTGCTTGACCCACGATATGCAGTTAAGAGACTCAATTGAAGGATGAAACATGGTCAGACTGCACAGCAGCTGGCTATGCAGTGAAACCTGTCAAAGGGAATGCCCTTCTTTTTTTTCAGTCTTCATCCTAAATTCCTAATGCTGCTGTCGACGAGAGAAGTCTTCATGATGGATGCAAAGTACTCGAAGGGGAAAAATGGTCTGCTACCTAGTGGATCCATGTAAAAGCCTTCGACATAAGTAAGCCCTCAGTGTCCACTGATGGCCCACTGAGGGGCGAGTGCACAGATGAAGATGACCAGTGCCCCCACTGGGCTGCCGTCAGAGAATGCCAGAGGAACCGTACATGTTAGGCACTCCTGACTACTATGGATCATGCAGGAAGAGTTGTGGTGCATGCTGAAAATATTCAGAATTGAATTTTTTTTGTATATGTACAGATGCAGGATTGAAACATGAGTTCAGCCATAATTCTAGCTTTGTTGCTAGGCATTAGTTATAAGCTCATAAAAAATCACCAAATTAAGGGGTGCTGCCACATGAGCTTACTGCTTACCCCACCTTTTCTTTGTGCCAAAATAACTACTAAAAGCGACAATTTTTTTATCTAGCATGGAACAGAGCGACGGGTTACATGAGAGGAGATCAAGCTAATTAATTAGGAACAATTCAGGGACATTAAAAGGAAAGGACTCCTATCGGATACGAGCTCTAATTGAGCCAGACAAAATGAGTCTAATTAATGATGAAAATTAATAAGCTAGCTAAATAAACATGTATCTATACAAGCCTCACTGATAGCAAATAGCAAAAAGTTTTCGACGGAGAAAAATATGGAGGATGGCGGATTCTCATCCATCGATTGATCGCAACGTTAGTGGTGATCTGATAAGGAAATATGTAACCACCTGGCATTGGCATTGCAGCGCCATCCAATGACCAGACTTTCTTCAGTTCTCTTGTTCGAAGATGAAAAGAGAAGAATATTGTGTACTCGTGAAATTTCACAGACAAGAAGAGCAAGTGGCGATCCATAGCATCGAAACCAAGTGGGGGTGATCCCGATCATCTTCAGGAGGATACCTTCTTAGAATGAGAGGTTCATAGCCTTTCATAGATCTTCGGACACGTTCTTAGATCTCTGTGCAAGAGATGTTCGTTGCCTTCAAAGATCTTCTCGATGCTGATACAGTGTTCCAACAACCAAGTCGGCCGCGTTTTGATTGTCCCGCAGAACCCCATATGCCTAATTTATTGCGGCGGAGGAAAAGTGAAACAAAGTCGGCCCTCAGCGCTCATCAGCTTCGTCATGTCCGGCAACAACACATCAATCCAGGAGGCCGGAAGGTTCGCGTTCGAGCTTAGGCGTGTTCAGAAAGAAGAAGGGCTGCTCCTGCAATGATTTCTTGGAGTCATATGCCAGAACATGAAGGTCACAAATAAATCATGTCGCCAATGGTGACCGGCTGCAAATAGTTACCTTTGTCTGGTCTCATTTTCTTTGGATGCCACTTACAGTAACAACTGTAGTTAGCGTGATGATCAGGAGTAGTTCTGGGCATCGGCGTCGTCGTCTTTCTCCATACTTTCGTGACAGGAGTACATTGAGGCGTTTTTGTGCACGCCCGGCTGGTTGAAGTCCAACAATCATACTATGCTATCTCCGGGAACTATATATCTTGGACTATTTTTCTCAAATAGTTTGAGACCACAGTTAATTGGCTACGCAGATGTTGGTTATCTCTCTAATCCATATAAGGTCAAGTCACAAACCGATTATATTTTTCTGTATGACATCACTGTTATATCTTGACGATCTATGAAGCAGACACTAACTGCTACATCTTCAAATCATGTTGAGATACTTGTTATTCATGAAACAAGTAGAGAGTGTGTCTAGTTGAGAAACATAATTGAGCATATTCAAGACACTTGTGGATTATCTTCAATCAAAAATACCCCAATGATATTATATGAAGATGATGCATGCATGCATCATTCAAATTAGAGGCGGTTATATCAAAGACGACAGAACCAAACATATATCACCAAAGTTCTTCTACACGCATGAGCTCCAGATGAGCGGTGATATTAATATTCGGCATATACGCTCCAGTGACAATTTGGTCGATCTATTTATCAAGGCACTACCAACGACAACATTCAGAAAGCTAGTGCATAACATCGGAATGTGTTGTCTCAAGGACCTATTGTGCTGAGCATCTGAAGCTTATCTTATATCTTCATAAGGGGGAGTCATAATCTTGGAAGGTATTCAGGTACTGTACTCTTTTTCGTTCGTTAAGGTTTTTTCCCACTAGGTTTTCCTTGGCAAGGTTTTAACGAGGTAGTCTTGATAACCTAATACATCTCTAAGTAAGAATGTCATATTCTTTTCCTTCGCTGAGATTTTATACCACTGGGTTTTTCTTAGTAAAGGTTTTTAATAAGACACATTCTTATACTAATGGTCATTTAGAGGAGTGTTGTGAATCATGTGCTGAATAATCATTACCTAACCCTCATTTATGAGGGTTGAAATTTCCTCGCATGTATGTCTGGTTGTATGAGATTTGTCTATAAATAGGCATTGGATGAAATGGGGTGAGGCAATTGAAGTGAAAGAAAGCTTTCGGGCATGTTTGGTTCCGTGCATCAGGGTGCATCTCATCCTGCGATGCACCCTGATGCACCAATCCCCTGTTTGGTTCGCAGGGTGCATCGCGCATCTCATCGTGCGATGCACCCTGATGCACCAATCCCCTGTTTGATTCGCAGGGGTGCATCGCGCGATGCACCCTGATAGTCCGATCTACCGTTTGGTTCGCACAGTGCATCGCGTGACGCATGCATCACACGATGCATTTTTCAGCTGATTTCATGTATTATATGAAATAGCCGTTTCATACAATGCACTCTCGCGCGAGGTCTTCACTGGCGTACCTGACACTGACCCAAAAGTAAACCAAACATAATATAATAAAATTTTAATATATATATATTCACAGCATTATATCAATAATATATATATATATCATTGAGATTAAAATAATATAATATTTTAAATATATATATTAAAATTTAACTTTATTGCATCATTATCTGAATTTTATATGAATAATATATATATTATTGAGATTAAAATAATATATATTAAAAATTAACTTTATTGCATAATTATGTGAACTTTATATAAATAATATATATTATTGAGATGTATAAAATATATATATATATCATATAGTTTATTTTAAAATTTAATTTTATTACGTCATTATATGAAAATTATACAAATAATATATATATTATTTTAATGTGAACATTATATAAATAATGTTGCATCATATGATTTAAAAGACAAACCAAACACCAGCATTAGATGACCGATGCATACATTCATCCTACGATCAAGTGCACCAGCGATTCGCGCAATCAAGCGCCCGCTTCGTCTTTCTCTTGTTATCTGCTTCTCTCTCTCCCTAGTTCTTTTATATACTAGGTGTGTTGTTCTTTTAACAGATATATAACAAAACAAACCACCAAAAAAAAACAAGCAAAAAAACAATGGGAGGAGCTGAAGGAGAAGAACAACCGGCGGTAGTCTTGGAGCTCCCACTCAGTGATCCGTCCTTCGACCTGGAGAAGGCGGTGTGCAGCCACGGCCTATTCATGACGGCTCCCAACCGCTGGGACTCTTCTACCAAGACCCTCCACCGCCCCCTCCGCCTCGCCTCCGACCCCTCCGCCTCCTTCCCCGTCCGCATCTCCCACTCCGACCCCCTCCTACTACTCGTCTCCGTCTCCGGCACTGCTTCCCTATCCTCTCAGGACCACGACTTCTTGCTTGTATTGTCTCCCCCTCTCCCCTGTGCCTATGTGTGTTTTGTGAGTGTGGTCTCTCTGATAGTGGATTGTCTTGTTTGCAGGCGCAGGTGCGGAGGATGCTGAGGATATCGGGTGAGAATGATAGGGTGATCAGGGAGTTCCATGTGGTGCACGTGGAGTCCAAGGAGAGGGGGTTCGGACGCCTGTTCCGGTCTCCGACACTGTTCGAAGACATGGTCAAGTGCATTCTTCTCTGCAATTGCCAGTGAGTCCTTATCTCTCCCTCAATACACCTGCTCTTCAGGTACTGGTGCATCTTTTGCTTCTTTGTGGTCTTTGTTATTTGCATTGCGTGTGAAATTTGCTCAAAGGAATATCTTTTAAGGACATTTGGCATTTCAAGAATGCATGGATGATGATAAGCTAGGTCAGCTCCAAAGAGTTGCCAAAATAAACGGCCAAAAAAAAAGAAAAAATTCAATTGATAGCAAGTAAACAAGTTAAAGAATATTGTGAGCACACTTTGGTATTATTTTATACGCTGAATTTATACGCATTGATGGCAAGATTTTAGTGTTAGATCAAGCTAATTGATTTGTACAGATGTAAAGTAGATATCTATGCTAAGCGATCATAGAAAGGTACAGGTGTAGGAATCCAAACTATCTCAGGAAAATACAGTTGTAGGGATCCTGAACCAATGTGCACAATTAGTAGAGATCATGAGGTGGATCCCTATTACAAGTTATGAGTAGTGTCGGGCAAGAATTGTTATTGCTCTTGGAAAGATGTATGGTTATGTTCAATGTGGTTCTTCTTTGAATTTTCATGTTTATTTGGCGTGGTATGCTCTTTCTTGTATCTGTTGATGGTGGGAAGTACACAAATTATCCAAGAAAAGCTTCAGATGTGATTAGTTCAAAATCTGATATGCTTAGGGGTGTCAACTAGATGAGCTGAGCTGAGCTGGCCCTAGCCTACCTCAGGTTTAAAGTTTCTAGATTGGGCTTGGTTTAACTCATTCATTTTATTTTAGGCTTTAATTTAGCTCCAGTGTTTGTGCTTTGTAATCTCATATATTATGTTGACTGCACTTGATCAGTATATAATCGAACCTATTCATTTGTTATGGGAATATGTGGATGTCTAGTGGGAATGATGACTGAAATTATTCATGGATTTTATCATGCACTTTACTAATAGTATTATCAAGAGACAGAGCAGGATAATCACCACCATGTAAACACGTGAAACTGTGATAATTCCTTTTAGAAGTCAATGAAAGGGAGCCCTTAAGCCAGACACTGCTGCATGCATACACGCAAATAAAGTCGTGCTTTCCTTGAGCTGAGCCCTTTCAATCTCAGCTTAATCTCTATTATGAGGTGTCTTTTGTCAAAAGCTCAGGCTCTTCTCCTTCGGGTGGTGATGCCCAAGGCTCTCCTAGGTGGTGATTCCTAGGGTCGGAGGATGACTTTCCGGGTGGTGATTCTTGGAGGTCGTCCTACATCATATCACCTTCATGCAAATCTAACCAACTCTTCGCCTTGCTTCCACAAAACCTGAAAAAGCTGTTGACTCTGCATTCACAAAGAGGGCATGAAGTTTCAGATATCTATTAAGGCTCCTCAGCGAAGATTATTACCCATATTTTCTTTTCATAAGGGTCTATAGGATTTCCTCTGAATGAGCATTATAAAGTTGATCTGCTTCATTTTGTGTTGATTTCAATAATCAATCATTGCCATTTTCTTTTAGCATCCATTAGTTGTCATTTTGGTTGACTAGGGGAAGTCGCTAGGTCTTTCATTGTTAACATTAATATTCATAAGCATAATTCCTCATCTTTAAATTTAACTTGGTTTTTCACCAGTTATTTCAGTCTAAAATACTCGAGCTTTATTTTTTGTTGTATACTGGACCACGAACACCAGAGTGTCTTATGTTAACCTTGCAAAAATGACTTCGAGTCTCTAGGGCATTTGTTGATCTAGATATTTCTTCATCAATCTGTTCATTAGCTTGTACAACATACCCTATATATCTTAAGCCATCACACCGGGGAATAGCTTGCTAGCTTGTACCTTCCAAATATGTCTTGTATATGTGCAAACCTCGATCTCTCATAGGGCCATCTGTTCAAAACTCCAACCTTGCTGATTTTAAAGTACCCCTTGAGCATATCAAGGACGCAAAAGAACACATTCATGACTTGTCAATCAAGGAACTTAAAGTTAGCTTTCAGGCCAGGAAACAATAAAGATTGTACTATTATATATCAACAAATTTTGCACATAACAACATTGTTTTCAGCCAAATCTTAACTTTGGTTCAAGGCATGTTCTCATCCAGCACAAGGTATCTTTATCTCTTGCTTTTTCTGATGCATTTTTCTGCTCATTCTAGACCAACACTAAAAGTTTCGATTACGTCCTTTAATGTGTCTAATACATTCTAAACTACCTCCACACTCACTTGAAAAGGAAAGAAAGAGAATATGGAGAGGAAAAGCAAGGTTGGAGGCAATTCATCTTTCATCTCACCAAATTAAGATTGAAATGCCATCCAAAACTTAATGTACTCCTTCACAGTCAAAATTGGACTGGACATTTCTGAAAGTAGAACATGTTGCTTTATTTATCTTATTCTTCGTATAGCTATGGAACCGGCCATGATTGAGAGTTGTCAAAATTCTTTCATTTGCCGGAACATTATGGACTGTTTTGAAGGACTTGGATACATCAACCACTCAATACATCAACTGGAGATCGGTGCAATTTGCATACACAGATCTCTTTATAATTGAATCTATGTTATTCTTTGGTCTTTTCGTGATGAGATTGTTATAACTCCTAGTAGAAGGCTTGTGATAGACAATTAAATCTTCCGCATTGCAAAGAAATTTCTTAACAAGATGGAGATGTTTTTGATCTGGATACTCGAGGACTATATCCCCATCTTGTTGGTTCTGTTAACTGTTAAGGATAAACCACAGGACTCAATGCGGTGACAGTATTCACAATTGAAAATAAAGGTTGTTATTTCAATAATTTTGCTCTGAGCTTGTAAAAACTGCTATGCTGTTATGGTTGATAACTTCCCTCTTTTAGATGGTCACGGACCTTATCGATGGCCAATGCGCTTTGTGAGCTTCAAATAAGACTTAAAGGTAGCTATTCTGTTGAAGATTTCCATCCGAAAACACCACAGCCAAAAGAACACAAAAGAAAGCGGGGGAAGGAAATGAAAGCCATGATGAAATTAGAAACAAAGTTTGTAGAGAATGCTGCGGAATCTTTGGTAGATGCTAATTCAGTGGTCAGCCTTAGAAATTGCCATCACGAGACACCAACGTCCTTTAGTGTGAACTCATGCTTGGCAGATTCAAGTCGCATGTCTGTGAGTAAGATGCAGGACACTTCTTTTGTGAGTAAGTTGAGCGAAGATACATGTAAGCCTTTCTACCAAATTGGGAATTTTCCTAGTCCTGAGGAGCTAGCTAATCTTGATGTGGATTTTCTGTCTAAGTGCTGTAAACTTGGATATAGATCACAGCGCATAGTTTCACTTGCGAAGAGTATTGTTGATCACAAGCTAGATCTGAAAAAGCTCGAAGAAGCTTGTGAGAATATGACTCTTTCTTGCTACATTGAGCTGGACAAACAGTTATCTGGCATCAGTGGATTTGGTCCTTTTACACGTGCAAATGTCCTCATGTGCATGGGATTTTACCATAAAATTCCAACTGATACAGAAACTGTTAGGCATTTAAAAAGGTACCATGTCCTGTCCTTTTTCCAAATACTTTTTTGCTTAGTTAAGCCCGAACGCTGGGATTTACTTTTGATGCACTAAAGCTGTTGATGTATTCATGCAGTTTCATGGGGTTAAAAGCTGCAATGATAAATCTGTTCATTCGCATGTGGATAAAATCTATGGGAAGTACACCCCATTCCAGTTCTTGGCATACTGGTGCGCTTGCTATATTTGTATTATGCATTCTTCGACATTTCGGTTGTCTTTTTCGTCTTTCCTTATGAAGTTTGTTGGTCTTCATCAGGTCTGAAATCTGGGATGATTATGAGAAAAGATTTGGGAAGCTTAGTGACATGCCAGCATGTGATTATCAACAAATTACAGCGAGCAACATGAAGGGGAAGAAGAACTCTAAGATCACGTGAATCAATCCAATGATACCGATCCAGTCGTCCATCTCAAGCAGGAATCCACATTTTGGAATTGAACATGTTCTATGAGCATATAGTGGTCACATCCAGATTGTATGAGCAATTGTTGAGCCAACGCAGCAATGCAAACAATGAACCTTTTATGATCGAAGGAAAAGATTATTTGTCACAAACAAAAGTGTGGGAGCTTAATTTAGCTCTTTTTGCTGTCCTATGTAAAATGCAAATTGCATATTTAACTTTTGAAATATTTTCTGATTGCGTGTAAAATTCTTCAACTAGTTTAACTGAATCTTTTCCCTGAGAACTGTGACCATTTTGAATATAAATTTAACCATAGTATCTACATGTAAAAAAGTGACCGTTTGAGAGCAAAATGATCAAAATAGCATTACATATCTAATGATCATGAAAGAGTTGAAGAGATTAAATAGGGTTTAGACTAGAATGAGTTTAAAAGAAATGGGGGTATAAGATTTCTATGCAAACTATATATTATTTATACCAAGGGCATTTAAACGGAGTTATGTCAATTATGAGATGAATATTTCCTGACAACTAACACACGATATACTATCGGATCCGGAATAACGCATATCTATGCATATCTGTCATCTCTTGAGTCTTTATCACCGGGATCCTTATCGGATCCGGATTCGACCAATAGCCAGGCTCACACCTATTCACCCACGCCTCGAGATCGACGCAAAGAAGAGAGATCCAGGACGTCCCCTGTGATTGGAGGGCCGAGATGCAACATTAACGGCAACTCACACGGGGGGGCCTACGCGTTCAAATTCAAAAACGCCACCACTTCTTTCTTATTATAACGTTACGATTTCCGTGCCTTGTTTCCTTTGCTTCCCCTCCAAATCCCACTATACCCGAATCCCCATTCCAACCCACTCTACTCTACTCTCTATCTCGAAGGGCCTCTCGTTCGAGGAAACGAGACGAGAGGAGGCTGGAGAGGAGCAATGGCGGAGGTCTCCAGAGTCTCGTTTCGAGATGGTCGTCTGGCTTCAAGAAGAGCGGAAGAAGCTGGTACGCTTGTCTTCTCCTTTGCTCTTCTTGGTTCTTTTTTAGAATCTTGCACGGTGGTCTCGTCGGAATCCATGGTTTGATCGAATGCTGCAAGGAAGAGCGCCTTCGGATGGATTCTTGAGATGGTTATCCTCTTTTTTTTTAGCTAAAAATTGAATTACTACATGAAAATGCCCTTCTTGGTTTTTTAAGAATATTGTATGGTGGTCTCGTCGGAATCCAAGTTTTGATCGAATGCTGCAAAATAGAGCGTTTTTGGATGGATTCTTGAGATGGTTATCCCCTGATTTTAGCTAAAACTGAGTTACTACATGAAATGCTTTTGTTTCCAATGGGTTGGATTTTGCCCAAAGAAATGTTGAGTTATTCAAGTGTTTTGGAATCACTGTGCTTTTTTTTAATGCATTTGGCTCTCAATGATCCTTTATTGTTTCGAGATTGAATATATCTACTGAGTTCTCTTCTGGGCTTCTTTATGGAATCTTGGGACGGGTATTTCTTTGTTGGCATTCTTCAACTCGGATTTGTGGCAGCTTGCAGGCGCTACCAAGCAGCTGGATGGCTCGAGAGCATGGTCGGTCCGCTTGGTCTCTCCTCACAGCCATCGGAGCAGGAATTCGTATCCTGCTTGCGAAGTGGCCTTGTTCTTTGCAACGCCATCAACAAGATCCAGCCGGGTGCTGTCCAGAAGGTCGTTGCAAACCCAGCACCTGGCCTCAACTGGGAAATCCAGCCTCTACCTGCCTATCAGTACTTTGAGAACATTCGTAACTTTCTGGTTGCTATAGAGGAGTTGAAGCTACCTAGCTTCGAAGCATCAGATCTTGAAAGGGTATGACTAGAGCCACCTTCCTTGATTATCATTTCATTGCTCTTGAATTGTCTTGTCACGCATTAATTTTGCATTGCAGGATACTCTCGATGCTGGCTCTGCTGCCAAAATTGTTGATTGTGTCCTTGCTTTAAAATGCTATTTCGAGTGGAAAGAATGTAATGATGGAAGTGAAGTTTGGAAATTTGTGAAATCCCCGGCAGTTGCTCAATCAGCAGGAAAAATTCAGCTGCGATTTGGCTCTTCAGATTCCTTGGTTTCGTGCAGACGTCTAGATTTGTCAGAAAGTCAGCAATCTGGAGATAACAAGGATCTTTCAAGCAAAGGTTATATGCATAATAGACTCTGTCAATTGGACAATGAATTTTGGATAAGCAATAAGTCTTTTCATGTTATAGTATTGTACTATTTGCTTAATTATTGCATCAGGCTGAATTTTGAATCTCTTTTTCATTTGTAGCATTCCTTTTGACTATCTTGGTTGTTAATATACATGAATGTAGTAGTATCCAACTATCCATCTAGTAAAGACAGTCAGAAAAGCACCTGGGCCATTACGTAGACTTTGATATAGTCTCTAAATTGTTTCTTTCCTCTGTAAATTCATCATCAGATGCAGCAGATTCACTTGTAAGGATGCTATGTGACTGCTTGCTGAATACAAAGAACATGGATCATCATGTTCTGCCTTCATTGTTTCATGGAATTCAGGTTATACTTCTTCTGATGTCCATTACAAATAGTCCCTACGTACTTATTAGTGATTTTCTTTCTGGCATGGTCTTTTGTTCAGGATCCAGTTCAGGCATTCGCTAAGCTTATGTCTAGTTGCCTGCAGGAGGAACAGGTACACCTAGATCTCCATCAACAATATATCGAATGGAGGAATTCTGTAAAGTGAATAAAAGACAGAATATGTTTTGTGCTCATTTACACAGGATATAAATGTTCTTGCCCCTGGATTAGATTTAACTTCTTTTTATGACTAGTACTTTCCATATAAAATTCATTTAAGTGCACATTTTTGTGCTCAAACTGAATTATTTGATAGCCTGAAGGTTTGAGCTATCAATATTGGAAGTCCTTGCCTATTAGCTCTGAGGACGACTTATATTCATTTGGCAAAAGCAAATATTGTGAACTTCTATGCTATGTATTCTTGAAAAATCTGTGGATGGATGTTTTCTTCTCTTTTTCAAGGGAAACTTGAACCGGTCATCACATAGGTATAATATATTGAAATTCATGTAGTGTCGTTTCATTAGCTATAAAGTGAGAAGGAAATAGGAATAAAGAGTGGACACTTTCCTGTTTACATGATAAATGAACCACAAATATTAGTAGTTTAGTACTACATGAAATTAGATGGCAATACTGGACAACTTCTACCGTGAAAAGGTTTGGATCAAGTTACTGCAAGTTCTCTAACTAGAAGCTCGCATAGCATAAATATGGTCTATAATTGCAGATTAGAAATGGTAGAAGAGAAATTGTATAACTTTGATAAGATTGAAATAATGTTGCAAAACAATGGTTGCTCGACTTGCGTAACAAAGGCTGGTCTATATTTGCAAATTGCAATGGAGGACATATGTTATACAAACGAACTACTTTTGTCAAACGTAAGATCAGACTGCAATCTAAGGTTTCCTAACGCTTCTAATTTAGAGATTGGTGCTTTTCAAGCATTCATTCATCATCATTATGCCTTGTCCTAGCCATTTTGTGTGATGCACTGGAGGCTAGATTGACTAATGGCATGTACATGAAGATGTTCAAGATAGGGTCAAAAGGATATAAACCATCATAAGGAGTATTCTAGTCCCATCCCTGGAAAGCTAAAGAGGAAAACATTTAAGGATGATAGTCCATATGAATCACTTTAATTTTTAATGATCTCCAATAAAAGTACACCGAGTTGATTTGGACTAGAAATGGCTTGCTATACCAAGAGTGTGCTGGTTATTGATACTTTGATGCAAGTACCTCCCATAAGGAGTATTCTAGTCCCATCCCTGGAAAGCTAAAGAGGAAAAAATTTAGGATGATAGTCCATATGAATCACTTTAATTTTTAATGATCTCCAAAAAAAGTACACCAAGTTGATTGGGACTAGAAATGGCTTGCTATACCAAGAGTGTGCTGGTTATTGATACTTTGATGCAAGTACCTCCCATATGTTTTAGCAGAAAATCATGGTTTTATGTTTCGCTGGCATCCGTAGTGCCTATTGGAGTTCGGCATGATATTTTCAATGTCTTTGGCGAGAGTGTGCTGATTATTGATACTTTGATCCGGCTTCTTCCGATATGTTTTTGTAGAAATCATGGTTTTATGATTCACAGGCATGCATCCTGCCTATTGGAAGTCAGCATGATATTTTCAATGTCCTTGCCTACTTCCAGTCGGTACAATACGTCTCAGTCAGCAAGGAACAAGGACTGTGCCAACCATCACTAAAACTATTCACTTGATAGCACATTTCCATCCCTTGACCTTCTTGATTAACACCTTAGAAATTTAATTTTTGTGTAGTGCCTGGTTGAAGTTATAAATTTTTGTGCTCAATACTCCAATAGACAATTCGGGATCACATAAATGAGACAGAACATACTTCTACTCTATTGGATAGAAGTCAAACTATATTACAAGATTAGTTTGAAATAGATAAACCAAGACATGAGTGATCTCATATGGAGTCTTTAGGAATTATTGTTTGGGATGAAGATGGTTCTATTTTCCTTTCACCATACTAATGTTGTGCGTGTTTAAGACACCAATCAACATGGATGATGCGCGCAAGTATATATAGCCATTTCCTATTTCTGGGAACTATATTATTTATGCATTAGTGCCTATGAGTTATAAAGCTTTCTATTCCTATCACGCTTTCTCATAATGACCTTGTTATGTAACCCAGAAATTTAATTAATGTTTTTCTGATCTTAAAAAGTTGACAAGCACTCTGAGAGATCTTCTCTTGGAAGGAAGTTCACAAATGTATCCTTTGAAAGGAACTCAAGTATGTAAGGTACTATGACTTCTTTTCTTCGTGTCGAGCTCGTGTTTATTCACTTAGTAGTCATGATTGTAGATAGCTGATCACTTGCAAGAGTCACATGCATTTTTTGTCCTCATGCAGTGTAAAGTTGATATCTAGAAACTCTAAGCAAGTTGACAAAAATTCCCAAGAACAGCTTGGTGACCATCTCACATAAAAAGAGAGTTTATACTGCGTTACTCTAATGGATAGCGAGATTCAACAACATAATCACTTTTCCTTGCTAAGCATGTTAATGCGGGGTTTAGCATCTCGAAGGCCTCAAGAATTTCCAAGGAATAAAAGAAGTTATGTCACTTTATCAACAGTTATTTTCCTGAATACCGCTCCTAATGCTTCTCCTTTTTGCTTCCACATGATGAGGGCTGCTTAAGCAGTGGATTGGAGTTTGGGTCCTTGCATGAAATACACAAAAGTCGACCTACATGCTACTGAAAGAAATTTTTTTGCTCGTTTTGTTTTTGAACTCAATTAATTTCATTTATCTGGCTGATGTTTATTCCTATGTATGTGCCCTTGCACATGAAAATTAGCTTCTTTAAGTTTTTATTTTTTCCTTTATTATTTGTGCAGCACTGTAAATTGTGTATGGAGAAGAGTGGCTGTAATCATTTACATCGCGTGGAAAAACATGAAAATGAACTTATGGTAAGTTGTTTTCTTATAACCATAAATTCTATCAGGTAGAAACTGGTGGGAATTTTAATTATCAGGCTAATGTATTATATTAGATCCCAATGGTGGACTTTGGTGCTATGCTTGTGTTATTTTTAAGTAGCAACTCATATTTTTCCTTTCTCGCTCTTTGTATCTTCCCCATTGCACTTAGTTAGTGGGTTTATTTCGCAAAGTTTGATTAGAATTTCAATGATCATGATTTGCTCCTAGGAAAAGCTTCTATATGCATTGGTTTTTCCATCGTCTTAGCTATATATTGCCTTAGCATACGTAAGTTGGTATTCATATTATTGTCATACAAACTTTACTGCACAATTTACAAGTGTCAATACTTAGATACGATATGAACCATTACTTGGTGTAGGAGCGAAGCTGTGATTTAGCGAATGGTAGCAAATCTGGCTTAAGAGGATATGGACAACAACTCATCTTAGGGTTTAGAACAAGCTAAGTCTAGGACTTTTGTGTAAAAAGGCTTGAAAAAAACATTACCAAACATGGAATGCTCAATGTTATAGCAAAAGGGTAGGATTTGAAGATGAAATAAAGAGGAGAACTTAGGGTTTTGGTCGCTCTTGCCGAGTTGCAAAAATACTTTCGAAAATGGTATTTTGGTCTGTTAGGGGTGCGGAGAAAATGGTCAGAAGAAAAAGAAGAGACAAACCTAGGCATCACACCCTAAAGAGGGGTTGCATCATAGCATCCTCAAGAGGAATCATTGTTTGAAACTTCATAGCTATCTTACTCATTGCCCTAGAGAACCATGGCATTGATAAATGCCATACCGAGATATGATTACAAATTGTAACTTAATTATCTAGTGACTCAAGAAATAAAAACCAGTAGCAATAACAAGTAAAATACAAAAAAGACTAATTATATTGGAATATGCCAGCTCCCAAGTAGGCTTCACTTTACTTGATTTATGCCCAACTAACATTTACGCCTTGGAAGCATCTATTCAACATTTTAAAGAAACTTTATAAGGGTGCTGCCACCTGTTTCCAGTGTTAGCTTTCTTGTCCTAAAATATATAGGAGATTAACTACCTAATTGAAAGAAACGCATTGATTGGTTGCATATCTATCATCAAATCATCTATTTATTGCGAACTTCAACATGTGATACAGGGTATAGTGTAGCCTACAAGGTCAGACTTAGAAGCTAGCTGGAGTTTGGCTTCTTCATTTAACATCCCTATTTTGGACCTAATCCTGTAGGCCTTGACATGCCTTCTATGGCCTTCCCCTCGCGAGTTTTCACTGGTTCATCACCCATCATATATAGCCTAAGCTAGAATGTCCTGTCATTTGTGGTAATTTCTTTGCTATGACTTTTATTGGAAAAATTTAAAATCTTTAGCTTTGGTCAAAATGGTTGGTGATCATCATCCCATAAGCATTTACAATCTAACTTCAAATACTCATATGTTTCATCAACGATTTATGAAGTGGTAGGACTGCATACGTATGGATACATAGTCGAAGAACCATGGGGCTGAGTTATACATGATCTTGGTGGAAGATCAAGGTGATTCTCCAGATGGGACATTTGTCTTGTTTGTCCTGGTGGACAACCTAGTCCTGTTTGGATCTGTGATGCAACAGATGCTGCTCTGACATGCTTTGAACTATTTCAAGAGAAGTCCACATTCTTCAGGGTTGCAACTCTGACAACCTCAGGGGTTGGCTAGAAATAATTTTTAAGAGAGATGAACTCATTCTTCTATATGAGATGCCCTTGTTTCCTTTTCCAATTCCATCGAAGCTTCCAGAAATCCACACACTTATTTTTGGCACATGACATGGGTTATCGTATATAAAGCCTTAAATCAGAACATAAGAGCACGGTGATCTCTAGATAATCTATGATAACTCAAGTTTTCAACATTGAGGACCCCAGTTTAAGTAATCTCATTCAGGAATGAATGAGTGTTATCCCTGAACGTTAGTATCGTATAAAGTTGTTTTTATGCAGAACTAGTATGAAAAATGCTAAGTCTGAGTACAATATTTGTATAGTAGAATTACTTGTCATTTATTCTGTGATTGTTGCGCTAAGAATCGATAATTGTTTAGTTCAGAAGGAGCAGAAATCTATAGAATCTTCATTTAGATTGCCAAAGATAATCTCTAACTGGTATTAAGCATTTGTATGATACTCACATGTGACTGTTGTACTCATTTGACTTGCTTATCGATAAGAGGTTCATCTGTGAGCATTTGGTCTGTCTTCATCATTTTTATCGCACTAATTGCTACTACTCCCAATCATCATTTGTATTTGTTAGACAAGTTTGACAGAAACATAGTGCAAGGAAATGAAAAGGAGTTGTTTATAAGATCTTGTAATTTTACACATAAGGTAGAAATTGTAAGACCTCAGTTTCTGCGGAACACCATAATTGATATAACATTTAGCTATATCTGGAGAGTGAATGTTTTATTCCATCTCTAAACACTTCTTCATTGTCGTTACACTTTTACCTCCTCTGCAACTTGACTATATGTGATCCCAAAAACTTCGATCATGAACACGACAGAAGATTTACTTCTCCACTTTTATCCTACTTTTGCTTTTTAAAGTTCTAGTCAGAATTTCCTTGCCTCGGCGTTAAATGAACTAAATTTTTTGCAAATAAGCATTCTCTTGATTGTTTATTGGAAGCACTTATTAACAAAAGAATTTACATTGCAGGAACTTAAAACCTTGTTATCAAGAACCAAGGGTGACTTCATAGATCTACAGTCCCAATTTCAGGATGATCTGAAAATGCTAGGTATACTCGATAAACTTCTGAACACAAACTTATAGGCTTAGGAGCAAAACGGAGCCCATCCAAGTTTCAAAGATTAAATTTAACAGCTTTAGTTATCGTTGCAGCACATTTGGTGAGGCATGTTTCGATAACTTTTCCTTCCTTTTGTTTCAGGAATCCAATGCCAAGCTCTTTCTTCTGCTGCACTTGGGTACCAGCAGGCTGTTAAAGAAAATAAGGATTTGTACAACATGCTTCAAGAATTAAAAGGTTTGTTGTTATCAAAATTATAATTTCGCAATGGAGTAATTTCCAAGGAAGTTGACCAAACAGCATCAAATCAATCTTCATGTGCTTCCAGGTAATATTCGGGTATTCTGCAGAATTAGGCCGACCTTCAACATAGAAACAAAGTCTTCCATCGATTATGTTGGCCTTGATGGCTCTCTGATAGTATACGATCCTCTTAGCCCACAAAGTACTCGAAAGAGTTTCCAGTTTAACAAGGTTTTTGGTCCAATCACTACTCAGGGTAAATTTTATTGGTTTACAGCATTTCAAAAAGCTGCCGTTTATGCGTTAAATCTGTACATTTTAGTGTTGATTATTTTCTATGTAGATGAAGTGTATAAGGAAACTCAGTCTTTAGTCAGATCTGTCATGGATGGTTACAATGTTTGCATATTTGCCTATGGTCAAACAGGATCCGGTAAAACACACACCATGGTATGATTTCTCTTAATTTAATTAATTTCTAATTCCTACTAATATGATAGAAAATCTTGAGGAATGACTTGTCTTATGTTTTCTGGATAACAGTGTGGCTCACCGGGTGCATCAAGCAATATTATGGGAATTAGTCACATGGCACTGAATGATCTCTTTCACATATCCTCTGCCAGGGAGGATATGAAGTATGAGGTTCGAGTTCAAATGGTTGAAGTCTATAATGAACAAGTGCGAGACCTTCTTGCTGAAGAAGCAATGACTACAAAATATCCTTTTACGTGTAATTCCTGCTTTTGGTGTTGGTAAAAGTTCTTTATGTTGCATTTATTTATCCTTAACAAAAACTACATTAGAGATAAGAAATTGTTCAGGAAATGGGGGATTGAGCATACCAGATGCCAGCCTGCGTCCAGTGCATTCAGCTGGTGATGTTGTTAATTTGATGAAGCTGGGTGAGAGAAATCGTTCTTGCAGTTCGACAGCAGTCAATCACAGAAGCAGCCGCTCCCACAGGTTCCTATTTATTATACATTCTATACTAAGTATTTTTATTAAGTGATTGTCTATGAAAATCACATCATCACTTCATCATCGTGACAGACATTGATTGTTTCCTTACAGTGTCTTGACGGTGCATATCGAAGGGAGAGATGTTGTGGGTAGCGTTATTCGTAGTTGTATTCATTTGGTAGACCTTGCTGGCAGTGAGAGGGTGGATAAATCCGAAGTTACTGGGGATAGACTGAAGGAGGCTCAGCATATCAACAAGTCTCTATCATGCTTGGGGGATGTGATCGCAGCCCTGGCTCAGAAGAATTCGCATATTCCTTATAGAAACAGCAAGCTTACTCAGCTTCTACAAAATTCTCTAGGTAACAGATTAACATTTTGCATCACTTGTTTCAGGTTTGAAGAATGATTATTGCCCTATTTAAGTTGTTCGTTATCACTCTAGATAGTTCTTTTTCTATTTTAAATCAGGTGGACATGCAAAAATGTTAATGCTTGCTCATGTGAGTCCGGAAGCTGAATTCTATGGTGAAACAGTAAGTACGCTGAAATTTGCTCAACGGGCATCAACTGTTGAACTTGGTGCTGCTTATATGAATAAAGAAAGTAGCAATGTCCGGGAACTCAAGGAAGAGGTAAAAAATTTTATATTTGCTGTATATGGTCCATTGAGAATATATTCATTTTGCTTTTCTTGTGATTAGATAGGCTTTGTAGGAGCACATGTTTGATCTAATTGACATATCAAAAGTCTGCTATCACCTAAAATTTACAAAAGAAAAATGATATGAGAAGCTGATGCCAGCTCAATTGACGGTAAGAGTGATATCCTTGTGAGCAGACAAAGATTTGCTGAGAGGATTGTGGGAGACCCCCACCTGCACCCGAGGGTAAGAGTGATATCCTCGCAAGCAGACAAAGGCACAACCTTGCTGCACTTCAATTGAGATCTGCAAGGCAAGGGAAACAAAATGATGAAGAAGAACCTCCTCTAAGAGGGAATAGTTTGTGCTATATTAGATTACCGCATTTTTTGGAGATCTTGTATATTGCTTTTGGATTATGTTTAATGTTTATTAAGACTGTTTTTCAAGCGCGTATTATTCTCTGTTGTCCTCAAGCAGATTCATTTCTTATCATACATCAACTAATGGTTTGAAGACATCTTGTTATGTCAACTGATATGCAGATTGATGACCTTAAGAAGGCCTTGGCAAGAAGAGAAAGAGAGAAGGCATTGCCTTCATATAGGATGAAGGAAAATACACCTATTCTCAATAAACCTAACCCTAATGATTGCACACCCCCTCGGCCTAGAAGATTTAGTATTGAGAATGGAATAGTTTCAAAGTCCACAGCAGCAGCTAATCCAGATGATAGAAAGATGTTAAAGTCCCCCATGCGCAGAGCAAATCAGGCAGAGCACACCCCTCCACGTCCAAGGAGACTAAGCATTGAGTCTGCTAGCGTGCCAAAGAGCGGAACCACTCCAAGACCTGGAGATAATAAGAAGGCCCCAAAATCTCCTGTATCTAAAGCAAGATTTGTCACAGAACTTGCTTCGGTTCGTTCTCGGAGATTAAGTTTGGAAGGTGCCAAGTGTGAGACTCAGCAAGATAATAAAGTTGTAAGTTCCTATTGAAGTATTTGTTACAGTATCATTGCAGATTTTGAGTATTGCTTTATTCTAGCAATTAAAGTAATTGTCATCTTTGTCGAAGTCCAGGTTGAAGCTAGTATTTTGGATGAAATGCCACTAAAGGAGAATATTCTCTGCTCTCAAGTTGCTTGTGTAGAGGGCGGGAAGCCAGCCATAAGTTTCAATTGTGAAAATTCCGAGGTGGCACCTGCTTCAGAGGATGTTTTATTCGGCTCTCCCATGACTTGCAAGTCATCTTATCAGAGCCTGCAACCGAACATCTGGAGGAGATCAGGATTACCTCTCCAACAACCTAAAACACCTGTACTGAGTAGCAAATTTGATGAGTTGGTGACCCCAGAGAAAAGAGGCTCCACTACGAAGTTTCAGACAGCCTCCAATACTAACTCAAGTAGTAGAGGATCTCACATAAGGAAGTCCCTCCAAACCATTGGGAAATTGATTCATGGCACTGATAAAAGGTAAGTGGGAGAGGTCATCTTTCTTTCTCAATCCTTCAGATGTTCCGCTATAGGGCGATAAGCATTCTTATATTTAGAACCTTAATTGCAGGAGCAATCAGTGTCCATTCGAGAAAAAAACTTCGTTATTGGGCACAACCAATGCTCATGATGCCAAATCCCTGATGACTGCTGAAACCAGATCTCATAGGAGGCAGTCATTAACGAATGTCCACATATCAGGAGTTAACTTGACACGGAGATCTTCTCTCGGTGGTAAATCAACCGAATCATGTGAGTAGGGATCTGAATTGTCATTGCTTTTCTACTCTCTGATCATTTATGTATGGTTTCTCAAACTTCCCTTCTATTATACTGTTGATAGAGCTTGACAAGAAAATAGTGCAATCATAGAGAGCACTCTTCTATGAAGTCAATATCTGTTGTCGAAGTAGATAGGCAGCTGGTTCTGCACCAGACTGCAAGGACTCATGCAGTACATAACTACGTATTAACCTCTCTGCATAGATATCAGCTGAAGTCTATATGGCTTGAATTGGCTTGCCTTGATCTTGAGATAATTTTAGAAGCATTATACTTGTTGACCGATAAGCTGTGTATTAACTTTGACATAGCATCCATCCACATTGCAGATTCGACTGACAGACAAAGTGCAAGGACCCCTCCACCTAGCCATCCGTCGTCCGGCAAAGCAATGAAGCGATGGTTGTGAATCTTTTTTGGTGCAGGGCAGAACTTCAACTTTCTTGTTGATGGTGTTTCATATTGCAGAGGAGATGAATCGCTGCTGTCGAAAATTTTGTAGTGAGAATTTAGACAATGTATCATAAATGTTGACGTTGTAGCAGAGTTTGGTATCCAGCTAGCTGATTGAGTTATAGTGATTGGAAAAATGCATGCAAAATAAGTTCTCATTTCTCCTAAAGCAGCTTTTGGCAATTGTGCTCACTCCTCTATCTATGCATTGAAGAGTGCTATTTTGTGTACATGAACATGTGGCACTATCGGTAATCAAGTATCGATTCTTTGATCTATTTCATCGATAGTGGGCTATCGATAGGATAGATGAAAGACATCAGTATCTCACTACCGGACTAGATCAAGCAATCGCTATCTTATCACCGGTTCATTGATCTATCCCATCGATGACCCACTACTAATGGGATAAATCAAAGAATCGGTATTTGGCTACCAATAAATAGCATGTGTAATACCTTTACGTGTACACGAGACATTTTCCTATATTGAAAGCATCCCTAAATTGTTTGTAGGTTGATCACATCAATTCCATTCAAAGGGAATGACATGGTGCTATCTACACTGCAATGTTATGCATGCCTGTACTCAAATTTGAAACAGGTTCCTTCCAGCAATTGCTTGAAAACTGGACTGGATTAACCAGTTTAATGAACATTGGTGAATAAAAGTAGGGTCATCTCTGGTTAGAATCTCGTGCAGCGGCACGAGTTGTGCCCACATTGGCATGCATGCTAGTGGCCGTGTTAGGATCTAGAAGAGAGGAGGAAGAAGAAGAAGTAAGCATAGACACAAGATTTACGTGATTCACCTCAGAATAGGACTACGTCCACGGAGTCGTCGGAGATTTTTCACTATCTCAGAGGCAAAGAGCCAATTCCAAGTTACAATGACGGTCGCCCATACACACCCTCGATCCCCGCCGTGGCGTTGCCCCGGACCCCATCAGCTCTGCGTAGTGCGTCATGGTCGGGTCCGGAAAAACTCAACAGGCCGGCATGGAGCGTGCTGGCAGTATGGTAATGCATGGATTGGTGTATAGATCTAAGGTTACGTTTCTCTTTTTTGTGCTTAGTTAAGCCTGAAGCCCGGATCAGTAATTGAAGTTTACATAAGAAAGATGTGATGATTCCAACTGATAACCAGCAATTTAGTAACCTAAAACTCTTGTAACACTAGGATCCAATGGGTAGTTTATTACTGTATGCATGGAAGAACTGTTTTCAATAAATATTATAATGGCAAGTTAAACAAGGAGTATATAACAATACCTTGGTTGGCTTGTTTAAAATTGTCATAATATTAAGTTCTAATGGAAAGATTAGGACAGTGTTTTCCTTCACTAGAAACTAAGGAAATGTTTTCCCAAAACTCTATAATTATAAAAGGAACATTCTTTATTATTTTACTAATCCATTATTCTTGCATCATATAATTATGATCCTGTAATAAAAAAATTTATAACCATCTAAACAAAATTGACAGACAACTGCACTAAATTCTGGCGAAATTGCGGAAACCTCCCTGCATTTCTGTGAGTAGGTGGAACCCTTTTTTTCTTGACATTTATATCAAACTTTCCAAGTGTAGGATCCTTCCTGCCAGCACGGAACTGTCATAGGAATATAGGATAGTGGGGGGCCATGCCCTCACCAATCTATTTGGAAACTATACATAATAGAGCCATAATTCTATAGGTAATAAGATTTTTTTTATAAATTGGCCACCACTCCAACTATTTAAGAACTATTAAATAATAGTCAAGTCTAATAAATTATTTTCTCAATGAACTCGACTGAGTATAGAATAAGCTTAGATACACCATAGGTCGATATCGAGAATATAAACGATAGTTGATTTCCTTCATTTTGGATATGGTTTACTATGTATATATGAATTTAATTAGTTTGGTTTTAGATCTTAATAATATTATATAATTTCAATTTCTCTTATTGACAATGTTTATCTAATTAATTAAATAAATGAAAAGGCATATGATTTATTAGCTGAAGGAATGAATACTTAGTTTCAGCTCAGGACGGATACAAAACATCAATTAGATAACAAAAAAGTAGGATCAAATTACACTTTATTATCATGTAGTTTCAAGGTTTATTACTTTAAAACCCTCAACTTTAAAAATTATATTAAGGTACCCCCTAACTTGTCAAAACATGGCCTCACGACGAACCGGTCACGTGCGAGTACGTGATCGATTTCTACCCATTTCCACCAGATCAGAGAACTATAGGTTGTTGATCAATATCAGATGGATGTGATGGTGATCAATGAATCAGGTGATGGCTGCAATCGGATGGCTGAGAAGTTGGAGACGAGGGATCAATGGTGAAACTTCATTGTTGAAGGATTAGGATGTGGAGGAGGAGTCGCGGGACACAGGGGAGTACTCCTGCAAGGTCTGATCGTGAAATCAACCCCTATAGCCGGCGAATCCAAGGACGATGGCGCGGTGGTGTCATGGGGTTCTTGATCGGCGGTGAAGGAGACCTCGATCAAAGCTGGGACCGTGGTAGGAATCCTCGGGGAGGGTCTCCGATCCTTCGAGAGTTGTTGCAGAGGAGGAGGGAGGTGAGGACAATGAGATTCGGGCGGCGGCTTTGGATGGGTTCGCTGGTGCCAGAGAAGGAGGGGTTAGGGGTGGAGGAGATTGGAGAGGGAAAGAGAAGAGAAGAAGATGTCGTAGTATCGGCCCACTTATTCGTCTATGTTTCTTTGATCTCATGAAAACGCTAAGCCGACATCTATGGAGCGTCACATCTTTGCTTGCTCCACCGCCCCAAGGCGATTCCTCTGCCTCCCTGCCACCCAATCATTCCTATCTGACGGACTCCGACAAGGCAGTGACGACGGTCTCTCCGAGCGACGAGGCAACGTTGGCCAGCGATGATTGGCGATAGCGGTGGGGAGTCACGAGAGTGGGTGAGGAGAATCACGTGAGAGATGAGCCGCGATGACCGACATTGGGTTCAGGGGGTGTGGCGATGATAGGAATCAAGGAAAGGGGTGACGGAAAGGGAGGAGAGTGGAGAGGAGAGGGCGTGATGGTGATGAAATCGTCGAAAATGGAGAGAACATATAGGGATAAAAATGAGTCGTGTGTGTCTCACATGATCGGTTATCCATGAGGGCAAGTCTAACGGTCTGGATTAAAGTGACAGTTTACAAATTAGAGATATTTTAATGTAATTTTGAAAATTAAAGCTACTGTATTCATAAACGCTATGACAGTACTAATATAAAACTACATGTTCTAACCTATAATTTGGTCAAAAATATATATGACAGTACTAATATAATAAATAATTTTTTCTAACCGATAGCATGATTCCTGGTTCCGGTCTCTGCTTCCTGCCAAAGAAAGAAAGGCACTATTGTCTCTAATTAAAGTTTAAACGTGGAGTCACGTCATGTCATGTGGCAGTCCCACGAAAGGAAAAGGACAGAGGTATGCACGTCTTTTGATTCACGAAAGCATCCAATGGCTTGCAGGAGAAGAGAATGCCTAATCAATGGCCACGAATTTTTTTCATATAATTAGCACCACCATTCATATTAATTATTTTTTCCATGAAGAAAAAGTATCTAGAATGGCTATAAGCCACCATTCATAGTGCTTAATTTGAGAAGCTAGTTAATGCTAAACAAATCAAGAGCTCTGAGACAGGGAGTCAAGACCTCAAAGGGAGAGACAACAGAGAGAGACAGAGGATTTGGCTACTTAACTTAAATAAAGGCAGTCCTCAATCACCTCCTCAAACTCCTCCTCCTCCTCCTCGCTATCCTCCTCTCCTCATCACCTCTTCTTCTTCCATTATCTTCAAGAACAGCAGCATTCATATTAATTAGAGGAGTGGCCGATCATGGTGGAACATCATCATCCTCATCACAGAGCAACCTTTGTCTACCCCCACAGTAATGGAGATCATCATCATCATCAGCAGCAGCAGCAGCAGCAGCAGCAGCAGAAACCCACCAGGGAAATCCCCTCTACTCACATTGGCTACAAGCCTACCCACTATCTTAAACTCCTCCTCCTACTACTCATCATCACCATCACCATTGCCATTCTCACCTCCTCTCTTCCTCTCTCCTGCTCTTTTGTAGCAGATTTCCAACTAACTCTTCACTTCACAAGCAAGAACGGAGCAACGCCATGTTCTCTAATGCGTACCAACACCATCTGCTGCGACCGCTCGTCGCATCGCGCGGACATCTGCGTCATGCGCGGAGACATCGCCACCCACGCTGCATCCAACTCCATCCTCCTCCACTCCACCAAACCCACCACCCTGAGACCAATGGAGGAGCGCATCCGGCCGTACCCGCGCAAATGGGAGGCGGATATCATGGCCACCGTGGCGGAGCTCCGCCTCCGCGCCGCGGACCCCAATGTAGCAGTAGCTCGCCGCTGCGACGTCCGGCACGACGCGCCTGCCATCGTCTTCTCCACCGGCGGGTACACCGGCAATGTGTACCACGAGTTCAACGACGGCATCATCCCCCTGTACATCACCTCCCGGCGCTTCCAGCGCAAGGTGGTCTTCGCCGTCCTCGACTACCGTAACTGGTGGTTCACCAAGTACGCCGACGTGCTCTCTCGCCTCTCCGACTACCCCCTAATAAATTTCTCCAACGACACGAGAACCCACTGCTTCCCCGACACGGTGGTCGGCCTCCGTATTCACGGCGACCTCACAATCGACGCCACCCAAATGGGTAGCCAGGAAAGCATCGGAGACTTCCGTGAGCTCCTCAACGAGGCCTACGCTCCACGAATCTGGTCGCTTGTCCACGACGAAGTGAAGATGAGCCCCCAGCCACCTCCGTCATCGCCGCCGGCGATTTCCCACAAGCCCAAACTGGTGATTCTATCAAGAAACGGGTCGAGGGCGATCGAGAACGAGGGGGACCTGGCAAAGCTAGCAGAAGACCTCGGATTCCAGGTCGAAATCTTGAGGCCGGAGCGCACCACCGAGCTCGCCATCATCTATAAGGCGCTGAACTCCAGCGACGTCATGGTCGGAGTGCACGGGGCGGCGATGACGCACTTCTTGTTCATGAGGCCCGGGTCGGTGTTCGTCCAGATAGTGCCGGTGGGCACCGACTGGGCTGCCGAGACGTACTACGGCGCGCCGGCGGCGAGGATGGGGCTGCGGTACTTCAAGTATAAGATCCTTCCGAGGGAGAGCTCGCTGCGCAGGGAGTATGAGGAGAGTGACCCCGTGCTGATGAATCCCAAGAGCGTGAATGCTAAAGGATGGCAGGCCACCAAGAGGATTTACCTTGATTCGCAGACGGTGGAGCTGGATTTGCGCCGGTTCCGGTGGTGGCTTGTTCGAGCGTACAGCCATTTGGCTTCGAAGAGGTGGGGTCATTAGCACAGCAGCAGCAGGAGAGTTGAGAGTGGCCATCTTCCATCTTTGTTATTAACTTCAACAATTCTCCAATGATGATGGATTTTTTGTTGTATATTTGACTGCAATTTGTTCAAATGGATGAAGTCTATGCATGTCATCAGCTCTCCTTTGTTAGTAGTTTTTCTATGGCCCCCGCCCTACGCCGCTGAGGCGACCAAGACGGGCCCGCGGGTGCAGCACGCTAGAGAGCGCGCTCAGGAAGCCTAGTCTTAGTCTGACTAGGACTGGGCTTGTCTAGGTTGATGCGATAAGTGCTAGAGAGCAAGCCACGCGGGCTAATCACCTAATTCCACTTGGGATAGAAGCTCCAAGATTAATGACGCGGTCAGAAACGGTTTTGACACGGAAGAATTTGAAGATGACACGCGACTCCAAGTCGGACTAGGGGACGGCGCGCAAGGCGGAGCGGATATATGCCTTGGAGGACAATCCAGTCGAGCAAATTCAAATGTCTCGCGTGCATTCAACTTGGAATAGGTGATGACACGGGGAATATCAAATTTGGCACATGAAAAGTTGTTGTTGGCGCGGACGAATAGGAAGGAGTCCTATTTTGAGTCAAGTTGTGGTCATGGTTATCTTAAGCAAGGCAAACTCAAGATAGAGTCCATCTATGTTTGGAAACGTAGTGTTATGCTTATCCTTAGCCTAGATAAGGATGTAAGTCAGGACTTTGAGTAGGACTTTTTAGGAGTGGCTTGTTGGAGCAAGCCAATGACTATTCCTCTATATAAGGAGTAGGGTGGCCAAGGTGTTGGGGCATCTAGGCCTTGGCTAGGGTTTGGGAGGTTCATTGTATTGAGAGATCTTTGTACCTTGGAGGGAGAGAGAGTTGTGAGGGATTCTCTTGTAAAGATCGTTGGATCAATAAAAGAAGAGGGTCATCCCCTTTGCTATAAGCGTGTGTTCTTGTTCCTTGGTGTGCCTTTGTGCAAGAAGAAGAAGAAGACGCAGGAGAAGGCTGGTCAAGGACGGACTTTGCTGCACCAATCATCTTCAAGGCGCGGGTCTTGAAGTGGGCAAGGAACTCCCAACGCGTGAAGCAAGGAGCGGAGGGTTCTTGGTGGCGGCATCGGTAACTCTAACTTGTGAAAAATTATCCGCTGCGTAATCCGATGTCACCCCAATCCGTTAAATTCCATTTATGCTCCCAACCCCTCTCAGCCGCAATAGTTGACTTTGCCTTTCTTTTTTTCTCTCTCAATTTTATTGTTTTTTCTTAGTTTCGTTTCTTTTGTTTTTTCATTAGTTGACTTTGCCTTTCTTTTTTTCTCTCTCAATTTTGTTGTTTTTTCTTAGTTTCGTTTCTTTTGTTTTTTCATTAGTTTTGTTTTTTTTATCTACTTTCTTTATTCTTTTTATCAAATTTTTTTTCTTATCAGTTTTATTTTTATTTTTGGATAAACATTTTTTTATTATATGTTTGTAATTTTTTTATTTTTTAGTTGTAGATTTTGGGAGTAATTGTTTGTAAATTTTTTAAAAAGTATAAAAATATGGATCAAAATAAAAGGTATATATATAAAAATAACAAAAATACTAACAGTTAAAAATACATCGTATTTTGTGAAAAGTCTACTAGTTCAATATTGATTTAGCCATATTCAGATAAGAGTATATGTAACAATACACAAAAAAGAGATACACAAAAATATATAAAAATACAAATTCTAATCAATATTGCCTTCAAATTCTGCTCCCGGTGCGCGCTTTATGGTGTTCCTATTACTTCATATCACAAATGAACATATGTCATATAACAAACGGCCCATCCTTTAACTTCGTACGATAAATGTTGTCACCACCATATTAGAATGAGTGGTACAGGGTAATTAGGGTGTAAGAAAACTTGTACGAAATGATTGCAAAAATGTGCAATAGCTATTCTCTCAACGTTAATGGTTTGAAACTGGAGGAGTGAAATTTGAAATTTTTATAATTTTCAATTTTTACGATTTGAAATTTAAAATTTTGAAATTTGTACTATTTGAAATTTGAAAACTTGAAATTGCAAATTTTGAAATTTTCACGCTTTGAAATTTGAATTTTTAAATTTTTATGATTTGAAATTTGAAATTAAACAAAAAAGAAAAAAAAACAAAAACAAATGCAAGGGTATAAAAGTAAAATACATGGGGACAAGGGGGCTGTCATCTTGGGATTGTTGTTTGAAGTGTGATTTGTGCACACGCTAGTTGGCCGGACTTGTTTACTCGGTTTTATTTGCTCTTATTTTCTCATCATGGCGAATAGGATTTGTTTAATAAAATCGAGTTAACGGTCCGATTTCATGCAAATCATCCATATGGCAAAACGCTCAATCGTGAGGCTGTCGGTGCTTTTCCAGCCGTAAGCTGCCATCCTCTCCTCTCCTTTCACCCCTTCGACGCTGCCACAGGCCTCGCGTAACGCCGCTGCCACCATCATCGACACCGACCAAGACCATTTCTGTGAGGGCCCGTCCCTCAGACCTGACTCGACCACGTGGGTCGAGAGCAGGTTTCCTGTTGGTTTAGTTCCGCGTCGGGCACGATCGGGCGATCGTGTGACGGTTTTGGACCCCGGAGGCATTTTGGTAAATATGCCCTCTGGTAGTCGGTTTCACACCCGCGTTCCACACACTGACTTTGATTAATGTATGTGTTTGATTAGAATCCCTAGGGTGCGTCCGATCGGAGGATCGGAGCTCGATCGGGAAAGATCGGTTTGGACGGCCGAGATAGGTTTGGAATGCCTATATAAGCCAAGTCCCTTTCTCTCTTTCTCTCACTCCTCCTTCACCTGTCGTTTTCTCCTTCTCTCTCTCTCTCCTTCGGCTGGACTAGGGTTTGGAGGATTGGGCTTCGAATCGCGGATCTTGTCGGCTTGACCAACGGGACGCGTGGAGGAGCCACCCTACTTGTGCAAGTAGGTGTTTCTACCCCGATCCTTGGATCGGGTTCTCCTAGGATAGGTTTTATGAGCTTTCGCTGTAGGTGCATGTGTTAGAATGCTGTGTGGATCAATGCATGTGTAGAGTAACTCTTTTCCTGTATTCCTACGTTGAGATTTCAGTATTTGAACGGTTAGTAGTTTTCGTATTATAGCCGTTTGGTCGGTTTTTGTCCATTTGGACCTAAATAGGGGATTTAACCGTCAAAATCTGGATTTCTTCATTCCATTAGCTTTCTCATTGCTAAATACACTTGCTTGCAAAATCTCATTTAATTCCAACATGATTTGATACTTGAAATCCAAAGAAATGGATTTCCGGCACTGTTCTGATGAACTGTGCCAAGAGCTCGATGGTCGATCGGTGCATCGACCGTCACATGTTGTTTTACGCCTTCTGGGCCTGGCGGTCGACCGTCGGATCGACCGTCGTATCGACTGTTAGGCTTTGTCGGGATTTTAGCCTCCCACGGTCGATGGGTTGATCGACCGTGGGTCCTCTCTCTTTCTCATCCCGCCTCACGGTCGACCGTCGGATCGACCGTCGCATCGTCCGTGAGACTCTGTCCCGTTTTGGGCTCTCGACGGTCGATGGGCCGATCGACCGTCGCCCATGAGGTTTTCTTCGTTTTGGCCTCACGGTCGATCGGTGGATCGACCGTGACATCGTCCGTGGTCTCACGGTCGATCCCCGGATCGACCGTGGCATCGTCCGTGACCACTGGGACTTGGTTTTCTGGTTTTTCTTTGGTGGATTTGACTTGGGATTAGTATCTAAACATGTTGGGAAGCATGTAGGGGGATTTGATGAGGTTTTCAAAGGATTTTCATCGGGTTTGAGAATCGATTCAAATAACTCTCTTTTTGGGTAAATCTAAGGTTTCATTTGCATTTAATACATGTTTGTTGTAGTTAAATGCTTAATTGATTGCTTAGCCATTAGCTAGCTATGAGTGCTAGTTAATGAGGAATTGTGGAACCTTAGCCTCTTGCCGGCGAGTGCCGAGGGCTATTGTATATATGTTGAACCTTTAACTGTTGATGTGGCATGTAGAGACATCTAGGATAGATGTTTGCCTAGGTTCATGCATTGTATGCATTAGAGGCATTTGAGGTTAGGCGGGCGATGGTTTGGGTCGCCGATTCGAGGCTCTCGGGTAGCTCGGATCTAGCCTTAGGGCCGTGGCTGGGTAGTCAGGAGTAGGGTATGATTGTGTGATCAAGTCTCATGTCTTTGAGGATTCACGCTAGTTGACTCTGATCAGTGTTTGAGGTTTAGAGGTTGGGTTGTCTTCCGAAGCTAAGTTCTAAGGATGGGTGTCGACGTCCCTGACATGGTCCCCAGGCAGTGGTTTCCTGCTGGGTAATGGTGATCCTACTGGTTCCGATTCTTTCCTCCCAGCGTGTTGGTTGAGTTTCCCAGCGTGGTCGGTTGAGAAGAGTAGGATCCCTTGGGGAGTCGACAGGGTTGTGGGACCCGTGGCATCCGTTAGACTTGAGCTGGAAGACAACTCTGTTGTTGTTTCCCTCCTTTCAGTGTGCCGTAGAGTAGAACCCTACTGAGCTTATCACTCACTCCTACCCGGGCTGCGTTTGCAGGTGCAGGCGGCAGTTCTTCTTCGGTGGAGCAGGCGGGATCGGCTTTTGGCGGCGCGAGTACATCCAGGGGCGCTTGAGGTTGCTTGGAGGATTACCAGTTGTACCCTTTTGATATTTGTATATGTATATGATGTAAGCTTCTGAGGATTCTGGAGTATTGTATTAAATCTATCTCTTGGAAGCTATTGTATCTAGTCTGAATTATACAACTTGATGTTATATGATGATTAAATCTGTTTAGCCTCTGGAATGTAATTGTTTAAATTATCCGTCTTTTCCGCTTTGTACCGCGCCGGTTGATGATGAATAGTGTTAGGACCCTCACACCCCGTCCTGGATGGGTTTTCTGGGTCGGGGTGTGACAACTTGGTATCAGAGCAGGCTGTAGGTCCCAGGGATAGGATTAGGCTTGCGGTTTTGAGCGCGGTTTGGGATAGTTCTAGGAGTAGAGCATCCCTGTGTGCTTGACTGTGCTCATGTGTGTTATGCTTTTCCTTTAATGATTGCTGTTGTGTTTTGGTTTCTTACGGGTGGACACTTGTCGTCTCTGTTGAACGTGCAGATGCCAGGGAGCAGGGCTAGCTGTCCAGTGTTGGGTCAGGGTACCGCGCGCGACCAGCGCGCTGCCCGACGGGCCTTAGGGGCCAACACAGCCGTGCCCCGTGTACCTGCACGAGAGCCAGAGCCGAGGATTGAGGTCGTGGTGGAGGAGGATGCTTCGTTCATCGCCGAGGAGGTCTCTCCTCCACTCGACCAGCGCGCTGTTGCGACAGCGGTGGTCGACTTCCAGAGGCTGAACCCTCCTAGGTTCAGCGGTACTAGAGGCGACCCAGCGGTGGCGGACGACTGGCTGGAGGGAGTCAGTCGCGTCCTTGACACTCTGTTCGTCCAGGATGACCGAGTTCGGGTCAGACTTGCCGCGTTCCAGCTCGACGGGGACGCTTTGGACTGGTGGCGCTCTTTCCAGGCCGCCAGGGACGGGAGTGACCCATCGTGGGCCGTGTTTCGTTCGTCTTTTCTCGGCGCGTACTTTCCCCGCAGTGCGCGCTCGGCCCTTGTCCGTGAGTACCAGACCCTTTCTTAGCATACTCAGTCGGTTGTGCAGTACGCTGCTAGGTTCACGAGACTTGCCAGATTTGCCGGGGCGGTGTCGGCGGATCCTCTTGCTAGAGCTGAGCAGTTCCAGTGGGGGCTTAGGCCTGAGCTCAGGCATCTGATCGCGGCTTAGCGATCTAGTACGTACGCAGAGGTGTTGGACTGTGCCTTGGCAGTTGAGACTCAGTTGCAGGAGTCGGGGCCCAGGGCAGTCCAGCCTGCGTCGTCTGCGAGCACCAGTGGCGGAGTGCAGCCACAGAGGGCAGCTCAGGGCAGAGGAGGTTCGTGGAGGCCACGTCAGAGGTACCCACGACGCCAGCAGCCGTACCACCGTTACCTACCCCAGCACCAGCAGCAGCCCAGGCAGGGAGGCCAGCCACTTCTTCCGGCTGGGCCTCAGGGGCAGACGTCCGGCGGAGGCCAGAGCCAGCAGCTAGCGCTTGGCCCTCCTGTGTGCTTCGAGTGCCAGCAGACGGGGCACTTTCGCAGGGACTCTCCGACGCTGAGGGCACAGTTCGCTCGTGGCGGGGCAGGCGGAGGCTGGCGAGCACCAGGCGCCGGGAGAGGCAGAGGTCGCGGCGGAGGTCGAGGCGGACCCAAAGGGGGAGTGTACGCACTTCCAGACCGCGAGTACCCAGACTTTGTTCAGCCACCTTTTCAGCCTTACCAGTACCAGCCACCCCAGCAGGCTCTAGTACTTCCACCAGCTCCAGTTGACCCCCCTGTTCTCAGAGGTACCTTCCAGCTTTTCAGTTCATTTGTAGATGTTCTGATAGATTCTGGGGCGTCTCATTCCTTTGTAGCTAGCGACTGTGTGGCATCGCTAGGGCTAGAGACTGAGCCAATTGGAGTCCCACTGCACTTAGACACACCCGTCGGCGGAGGAGCTCGTGTTGAGCTGATCTGCCGTTCTTGCGAGTTGGAGGTTGGGGCCCTCCGTGTCTTTCTAGACCTTCGGGTGCTAGACATGGTCGGGTTCGACGTGATTCTCGGTATGGATTGGCTGACGTCATACCGAGCTGTCATCGACTGTGGGCGTCGTAGGGTGACTGCTTGGACACCTGACGGCGCTCGTTTCGTTCTGTTGGGAGATCGCCAGTCGGTCGATTCCCTCTTGTGTGCTTGTCTTTCCAGGCGCGAGGGCCAGCTGTCAGCTTTACTGGTGCGCCTTTCCTTATTCGCTGCTGAGGGCAGTCGAGGGGGCAGTTTGCCTGCAGTAGTTCGTGAGTTTGCAGACGTCTTCCCAGACGAGCTACCGGGCCTTCCTCCTTCCAGAGCAGTAGACTTTCAGATAGATCTTGTACCGGGTACCGGGCCGATCTCTTTGCCAGCTTTCAGGATGGCACCAGCAGAGCAGAGGGAGCTGAGGGTCCAGCTGGACGGGTTGATCGGCAGAGGTTTCATCCATCCCAGCACGTCACCTTGGGCAGCTCCTTTATTGTTCGCAAAGAAGAAGGACGGTACGCTTCGTCTTTGCATTGATTATAGGAAGTTGAACAGGGTGACGGTGAAGAACAAGTATCCGATGCCGAGGATCGATGACTTGTTCGACCAGCTCCGAGGCTCTTCGGTCTTTTCGAAGATCGATCTCCGTACCGGCTATCACCAGTTGTGGATTCGGGATTGCGACATCCCGAAGACGGCTTTCCGTACGAGGTACGGGTTGTACGAGTTCACGGTGATGCCGTTCCGCTTGACGAACGCACCGGCGGCGTTCATGGATCTGATGCAGAGGGTCTTCCGACCATACTTAGATCAGTTTGTGGTGATCTTCGTCGACGACATCCTAGTCTACTCACGTACCGCGGAGGAGCACGGGCAGCATCTGAGGACAGTGTTGCAGTTGTTGAGGGGGCATAGGCTGTATGCCAAAGCCTCCAAATGTGAGTTTTGGCTTCCTGAGGTGCAGTTTCTGGGGCACGTGGTGTCAGCGGCAGGTATTTCAGTTGATCCTGCCAAGATCGAGGCGGTGCTACAGTGGCAGAGACCGCGCGACAGTGTTCGAGGTCCGCAGTTTCCTCGGCTTGGCGGGTTACTACCGGAGGTTCGTGCGGGACTTCTCCAGGGTTGCAGGGCCGCTGACCAGGTTGACGCAGAAGGAGGTCCCATTCGCTTGGGATGAGGCTTGTGAGCAGGCTTTCATCCAGTTGAGGACCAGGCTGACGAGTGCACCGATCCTTATAATTCCAGAGCGAGGCGTCGGCTACAGTGTCTACTGCGACGCCAGTGGGGAGGGTCTAGGCTGTGTGCTTATGCAGGAGGGCCATGTGATGGCCTACGGTTCCAGGCAGCTGAAGACCCATGAGAGGAACTATCCAGTCCACGATCTTGAGCTTGCAGCGGTTGTCTTCGCTCTGAAGACGTGGCGGCACTATCTCTACGGTGAGCGGTTCTCGGTGTACTATGATCATAAGAGTTTGAGCCACGTGTTTACCCAGCGTGACCTCAACCTCAGGCAGCGGCGGTGGATGGAGCTTCTAGAGGACTACGACTTCGAGTTGCATTACCACCCTGGTAAGGCAAACGTCGTAGCAGACGCTCTCAGCAGGCAGACCAGAGACAGCAGAGTGACCTTGGCAGCAGTGTCAGCTCGGCAGTGGCAGATGCTAGAGACAGTCAGTCAGTTTGGGCTAGACTTTGAGGACCGGGCGACAGGTGGTTTCCTGTATGCTGTTCGCAGCATTCCAGTTCTTTTGGTCAGGGTGATCGAGGCACAGGCTGGAGACCCAGAGCTCGTGGAGACCCGTGCGGCGGTCGGCACCGAGCACGCGGTTGAGGGCTGGACAGTGTCGGTAGACAGCGGTCTACTCTTCAGGGGCAGAGTTGCAGTTCCAGCGGACCCGGCGTTGCGAGAGGTGATCCTTCACGAGTTCCACCACTCCTGTTTCGCCGTTCACCTCGGGAGCATCAAGATGTACCACGACCTTCGCCGACAGTTCTGGTGGTGCGGGATGAAGAGGTCAGTAGCTGAGTTTGTTTCCAGATGCCTCACCTGTCAGAGGGTGAAGGCAGAGCACAGGCGGACCCCAGGTTTGTTGCAGCCACTTCCCGTGCCAGAGTGGAAATGGGAGCATATAGCTATGGACTTCGTCACCGGGCTACCCAGGTCACCGAGGGGGAATGATGCGATTTGGGTCATTGTCGATCGACTGACCAAATCGGCTCATTTCCTCCCCATGAGGACTACAGATCCAGTTGCCAGACTGAGTCAGAGGTACGTTGACGAGGTAGTACGACTGCACGGCATCCCAGTGTCGATAGTGTCAGACAGAGATCCCAGATTCACTGGCCGGTTCTGGAGCAGCTTCCAGGACTCTTTGGGGACAGCACTGACTTTCAGCACAGCTTTTCACCCTCAGACAGACGGGCAGTCAGAGCGGACTATCCAGATCTTGGAGGACATGCTCAGAGCATGTGTGCTAGACGCTGGAGGTACGTGGGAGCAGCACGTGACTTTGGTGGAGTTTGCCTACAACAACAGTTTTCAGGCCAGTTTGGGTTTTGCACCCTTTTAGGCGTTGTACGGCAGACCGTGTCGCTCACCGGTGTGTTGGACTGAGGTTGGGGAGGCGTCCCTTACCGGTCCGGACATCATCAGGCAGTCGTCAGAGAGGTTGGCTCAGATCAGGCGGAGGCTTCTGACTGCACAGAGCAGGCATAAGAGCTACGCAGACCGCAGGCGACGACCCCTGGAGTTCACAGTTGGTGACAGAGTGCTACTGAAGGTGTCCCCGCGCAGAGGGTCGATCAGGTTCGGTAGCAGGGGCAAGCTGGCTCCGAGGTTCACGGGTCCTTTTGAGATCGTCAGGCGCGTTGGCGCGGTCGCCTACCAGTTAGCTCTACCTCCGCACATGTCAGCAGTTCACCCCACCTTCCACGTTTCTATGCTGAGGAAGTACATTCCAGATCCTTCTCACGTGATCAGACACGACGACATTGAGGTTGAGGAGGACGCTACCTACATAGAGCAGCCAGTACAGATCATGGACAGACGGGATCAGGTGCTCAGAGGCAGATCGATACCGTTGGTCATGGTCAGGTGGAGACATGGCAGTGCAGAGAGTCTGACTTGGGAGCGAGAGGATCGCATGCGTCGGGAGTTTCCCCGACTGTTCACCTCTTCAGGTAGTTCCTTGTTGTGGGCGTTGGCGCCCCTAGTTGTAGCCTTGTTTGTGCAGGTAGGCTTAGTTGTTTCTTTTTCCCCGGCTTCTACCTTGAATTTCGGGACGAAATTCTTTTTAAGGTGTTTAGGTTGTGAGGGCCCGTCCCTCAGACCTGACTCGACCACGTGGGTCGAGAGCCGGTTTCCTGTTGGTTTAGTTCCGCGTCGGGCACGATCGGGCGATCGTGTGGCGGTTTTGGACCCCGGGGGCATTTTGGTAAATATGCCCTCTGGTAGTCGGTTTCACACCCGCGTTCCACACACTGACTTTGATTGATGTATGTGTTTGATTAGAATCCCTAGGGTGCGTCCGATCGGAGGATCGGAGCTCGATCGGGAAAGATCGGTTTGGACGGCCGAGATAGGTTTGGAATGCCTATATAAGCCAAGTCCCTTTCTCTCTTTCTCTCACTCCTCCTTCACCTGTCGTTTTCTCCTTCTCTCTCTCTCTCCT
Source organism: Narthecium ossifragum (assembly GCA_963920575.1). Taxonomy (NCBI): domain Eukaryota; kingdom Viridiplantae; phylum Streptophyta; class Magnoliopsida; order Dioscoreales; family Nartheciaceae; genus Narthecium; species Narthecium ossifragum. Next base: position 23,391,200 of record OY986966.1, read on the forward strand.
TCGGCTGGACTAGGGTTTGGAGGATTGGGCTTCGGATCGCGGATCTTGTCGGCTTGACCAACGGGACGCGTGGAGGAGCCACCCTACTTGTGCAAGTAGGTGTTTCTACCCCGATCCTTGGATCGGGTTCTCCTAGGATAGGTTTTATGAGCTTTCGTTGTAGGTGCATGTGTTAGAATGATGTGTAGATCAATGCATGTGTAGAGTAACTCTTTTCCTGTATTCCTACGTTGAGATTTCAGTATTTGAACGGTTAGTTTCCGTATTATAGCCGTTTGGTCGGTTTTTGTCCATTTGGACCTAGATAGGGGATTTAACCGTCAAAATCTGGATTTCTTCATTCCATTAGCTTTCTCATTGCTAAATACACTTGCTTGCAAAATCTCATTTAATTCTAACATGATTTGATACTTGAAATCCAAAGAAATGGATTTCCGGCACTGTTCTGATGAACTGTGCCAAGAGCTCGACGGTCGACCGTCACATGTTGTTTTACGCCTTCTGGGCCTGGCGGTCGACCGTCGCATCGACCGTTAGGCTCTGTCGGGATTTTAGCCTCCCACGGTCGATGGGTCGATCGACCGTGGGTCCTCTCTCTTTCTCATCCCGCCTCACGGTCGACCGTCGGATCGACCGCCGCATCATCCGTGAGGCTCTGTCCCGTTTTGGGCTCTCGACGGTCGATGGGCCGATCGACCGTCGCCCATGAGGTTTTCTTTGTTTTGGCCTCACGGTCGATCGGTGAATCGACCGTGACATCGTCCGTGGTCTCACAGTCGATCCCCGGATCGACCGTGGCATCGTCCGTGACCACTGGGACTTGGTTTTCTGGTTTTTCTTTGGTGGATTTGACTTGGGATTAGTATCTAAACATGTTGGGAAGCATGTAGGGGGATTTGATGAGGTTTTCAAAGGATTTTCATCGAGTTTGAGAATCGATTCAAATAACTCTCTTTTTGGGTAAATCTAAGGTTTCATTTGCATTTAATACATGTTTGTTGTAGTTAAATGCTTAATTGATTGCTTAGCCATTAACTAGCTATGAGTGCTAGTTAATGAGGAATTGTGGAACCTTAGCCTCTTGCCGGCGAGTGCCGAGGGCTATTGTATATATGTTGAACCTTTAACTGTTGATGTGGCATGTAGAGACATCTAGGATAGATGTTTGCCTAGGCTCATGCATTGTATGCATTAGAGGCATTAGAGGTTAGGCGGGCGATGGTTTGGGTCGCCGATCCGAGGCTCTCGGGTAGCTCGGATCTAGCCTTAGGGCCGTGGCTGGGTAGTCAGGAGTAGGGTATGATTGTGTGATCAAGTCTCATGTCTTTGAGGATTCACGCTAGTTGACTCTGATCAGTGTTTGAGGTTTAGAGGTTGGGTTGTCTTCCGAAGCTAAGTTCTAAGGATGGGTGTCGACGTCCCTGACATGGTCCCCAGGCAGTGGTTTCCTGCTGGGTAATGGTGATCCTACTGGTTCCGATTCTTTCCTCCCAGCGTGTTGGTTGAGTTTCCCAGCGTGGTCGGTTGAGAAGAGTAGGATCCCTTGGGGAGTCGACAGGGTTGTGGGACCCGTGGCATCCGTTAGACTTGAGCTGGAAGACAACTCTGTTGTTGTTTCCCTCCTTTCAGTGTGCCGTAGAGTAGAACCCTACTGAGCTTATCGTTCACTCCTACCCGGGCTGCGTTTGCAGGTGCAGGCGGCAGTTCTTCTTCGGTGGAGCCGGCGGGATCGGCTTTTGGCGGCGCGAGTACATCCAGGGGCGCTTGAGGTTGCTTGGAGGATTACCAGTTGTACCCTTTTGATATTTGTATATGTATATGATGTCAGCTTCTGAGGATTCTGGAGTATTGTATTAAATCTATCTCTTGGAAGCTATTGTATCTAGTCTGAATTATACAACTTGATGTTATATGATGATTAAATCTGTTTAGCCTCTGGAATGTAATTGTTTAAATTATCCGTCTTTTCCGCTTTGTACCGCGCCGGTTGATGATGAATAGTGTTAGGACCCTCACACCCCGTCCTGGATGGGTTTTCTGGGTCGGGGTGTGATAATTTCCTTCTCCAATGGGAGAATGGGTTTATTCTTCGGCCAAAAGTTGCCACTCCTTCGACGGCAACAGAACAGTCTTCACTCCCCTCCTTTCACCCCTTCGACGCTTCGATTGGGCTCGCCTGACACCGCCGCCACCATCCCCGATGTCGCCCAATACCAATTCTTTCTCAAACAAGAGTATGTGTTTATTCTCCAGCCGGAAGTTGCCACCCCTTCGACGGCAAGAGAATAGCCTCCGCTCCCCTCATTTCACCCCTTCGACGCTTTGATTGGCTTCGCCTGACGTGGTTGCCACCATCCCCGACGCCGACCAAGACCAGTTCTTTCTCCAACGAGAGTATGGGTTCTTTCTCCATTGTTTTTTTATCGTTGTTTTGTTCTGAATTAAACAAAATAAGATTGTTATTTGATTTCAATCATCATTTTCCCGAATCTGTTCCTTTTATGTCTAATCTAGCTCAGGAAAGAAACCTTAATGTGCTTAGTAATGATCTGGCATGAAGAAATCTTGCTGAGTTTTTTCGATCAGATTCATGAAGAAATACATATTTGTTCTAATTCCATTTGGTGATTTGGGACTTCTGTGTTACTGATATACTCTATAGTGTTTAAGTGGTTTATGATCGTTAGATCGCATCAACCCAACTCATAGTAGCCAAGTAAGGCGTCAAGACAGCAACAAGGTGCAACCGTTGACGAATACCTCAGCTCGTCTAATACTTTTTGGATCCTTCTTCGTTGAGGTTTTCGTCGTTATCCTTTGCTTGTATTCTTTCCTCTTTCTACTTGCACTCTCGTCTCTTTGCATCCTCAAGTTCCGAGCAGACCGGGATACCGAATGAAGCAACATACAGTTCATAGCACTTGCCCAATCATATCTCCAAAGACTACCCAAGTCTTCAAAGTACTCTTCAAGTTTCGGTGGACAAGTGTAGTCGTTTCGAAAGAATAGCATTGCCACGAACAAATAGTATATGAGGAATCTAACTGTGTCCTCGACGTCCTGCTAATCCTCCATATGATATAGCTCATGAATCTTTGCTGATAGCTGTTGTGTCGTCACCTTCTTCACGACACCTAAATGCCTTCTCATCCAGTCTGGAACTTGAGGAGGCTTTTGTGTTTGTCTATGGCAGTCATATGTGTTTACACTGAATGTGACGGTGTCTCCCGCGTACGGCAGCCCCAAAATAACAACAACGTCAACAAGCTTGAGTTCTATCACCCTTGGGTCACAAGAAAGGAGGATCATTTCTCCAGCCCAAAACAATCTCCTCGATCAGGACAAAGTCCTCCTCAATAGCTGGAAGATCTAAGAAGTGAACGAAGGGCGTGCTAGCAATCAGTGCATGGTGTCTCCAACGCATGCACTTTTGGAATAGGGTATTCACTGACTTTGAAGAGTAACGTGCGCTAATCGCGTACGCCTTGCTGCCCACCCCTGTCATAACTGTGCAAATACAAGATATATGGTTAGGATAACGACGTAGGTGAATGGCCAATGTAAGATATGATAACCACATACCACGAATTAACAAGATATTCAGCCGAATAAGATATAATTGTCACAAATGCAGCATAGCATAGAGCAAATGCATAACTACATACCACGAAATAAGAAGACATTCAGCCGAATAAGATATGATTGTCTACGAATGCAGCATAACATAGAGCAAATGCATAATCACATACCACGAATTTATCAGCGTATTAAGCAGAATCAGACATGATTGCCTTAATGCTTTGAGCAAGCATTGTTGCAAATTTGCCGTCACAAACAACTATTTTTTACAACCCACTAGTGTCCGATCAAGGAAAACATAAAAATAACAAATCCCACACAAGATACAAATGCATAGGCATCCATACATGACAAAAGCTGCAAGCAACTTGATTACATTACTTTTGAACATTACAAGTGTTTATCCAGTCGATGGTGGGAAAACATAAATGGAGTGATCACACTACAAAACCATGGAGCCAGGATTTACATAGAGCCAACATTCAACTGGTTGATGGAAGGATCAACATATTCTTACAAAAAAACCTTGAGAAATATAGCTGTTACAACAATGATCAGGACCCAAGTGATAATACGGGTTTCCCACAGTTGTTCGCGTATCGCTTGAACATTTCCATTCACGACCTCCCTTTCGGCCTCATCAGGCCTAGCATATCCTTCCGCTATTGCCCGTGACCTCAACGTAATTTGTCCAGGGGATGTTGCGCATAGAGTTGAATGCGACGCATACGGTAGCATATCTTCCCAAATGAAAAAGTCGGATCCATAACGTCTTCTGGGACATGCGTGAAAGATGCGGCCCGGATTTCGGGGTGTGCAGGAAACACGCCTAATGACAGTCAATCCACATAAACATTTTGTCTCTGGATGAATGTGGTTTGAGAGTGACGATGACGAAAACGACATCAAACCTTTACACCCATACATAAGATTGAGTTAAGCATGATTGAAGAAAAATTGAATTTTGAAGCCAAAATCATAGCACCATAGGCCATAAAATAATGAAGAATGAGAGACTAAATGTTTAAAATAAGGAAAGAAGACACCCAATAGCCCAGATGATCAGATTGACGAAAGAACACAATCGACAAAGTTATTTCATAAACTAGATTAGTGAAAAAAGAAAAACATTGGGTAAAAAGATTATTGAATGTTATCAATCCACTCAACTCTACATTATTCCAAAGCTAGAGAATCTTCTTTATTATTCTTAATTCGTCCATATAGGGGATGCCAAGGCTAGGCAATTGTCTTATAGCTAAAGAATGGAAAAGTAGTTGGGGCTCTTCAATTGAATCTTTTTCTCAATAAGTTTATCATAAACATTTGCCACCTTACCCATTCCAAAGTCCATTTCTCTCAATCGCTATTTGGAAAGAGGTACTTATGATTCAAGCAAGATATAAAACTTTTGAAGGCTTGGAAACTAGGCTTGCAAAGTTTCGAAGCCTTGGGAAACATTCAATACGAGGAAAAAGGCAACAACTACACCACATAAAAGAGATATCTACTCATTTCAATAGCAGATAAGAGAAGCAACAAATTTCTTCCTCAAACTTTGGAATCAAAGATTTTAATACTACATATGACTTGCTGAGTTGATATAACCAAAGATTTTCACACTAGATATGCATTGGGACTTTCCAAGATATCCTAATCTCACGTTCTCAAAATAGGGCAACATACACTATGGCTTTGAGATGGAGCTACCTGATAGAGGGTCGACAAGGTTTCGAGCACGGAGAGAGATGGAGATTTGGAAGACGGTGCCGAGGAGAGAGCACGAGGGTGACTGGCTTCAAGCACAACAGTACTGAGCTTCCAGAGCGGGCGGAGCACGGAGGGAGCGAAGCGAGCTAGGGTTTTGGCTTGATGATCGATGGACGACGGTGCTGAGCTTCCAGAGCAGGCGGAGCACGGAAGGAGTGAGTTAGGGTTTTGGCTTGATGATCGATGGACGACGGTGCTGAGCTTCCAGAGCAGGCGAAACATGGAGGGAGAGAGCTAGGGTTTTGGCTTGATGATCGATGGATGATGGTGCTGAGCTTCCAGAGTGGGCGGAGCACGAAAGGAGCGAATTAGGGTTTTGGCTTGATGATCGATGGACGATGGTGCTGAGCTTCCAGAGTGGGTGGAGCACGGAGGGAGCGAGCAAGGGTTTTGGCTTGATGATCGATGGACGACGGTATTGAGCTTCCAGAGCGGGCAGAGCACGCAGTGAGCGAGCAGGGGTTTTGGCTTGATGATCGATGGACGACGGTGCTGAGCTTCCAGAGCGGGCGGAGCACGGAGGGAGCAAGCAAGGGTTTTGGCTTGATGATCAATGGACGACGGTGCTGAGCTTCCAGAGCGGGCGGAGCACGACGGGAGCGAGCAAGGGTTTTGGCTTGATGATTGATGGACGACGGTGTTGAGCTTCCAAAGCGAGCGGAGCACGCAGTGAGCGAGCAGGGGTTTTGGCTTGATGATCGATGGCTTGCTTTCATGTTTTTAAGTGGATGATCAAATGTTTTTAAGTGGATGATGGAGAATGGGTTCGGACCCTTTAACCCGTTTGTGTACATTTGCCAGCTAGGCATGTGCATTGCACACGCCAACTGGCCATGTACACAAATAGTTTTCCTTGAAGTATAAGAGAGCAGGTCGGTCTCTCGTGCCACCACACTACTCCTCTATCTCTCTCTCATGTCTATATTATATCGTATATTATATAATAGAAGACTAGGTGTGGGCCTCGTGCCAGAGAGGCACATGTTTTATTTGTCATGTTTTTCAGTTACATAAAATATTAGATGTAGAGTTATATGTTAGATGTAAGAGCGCTGATTTGTGTATATGGTCTAAATCATATACATTACACACACAGTCCAATCGGTAGTGGGATATCGATTAATTGATCTAGTCCATCGGTACCCCACTACCGATATAATAGATCAATCAATCGGTATTACCGATTGATTGATCTAATCTATTGTTACCTCACTACCGATGGAATAGTTTAATCGATCGGTACCTCACTACCGATTAGGTGGCACGTGCATTACACATGCCACGTGACCATGTACACAAAACTTTATTTTAGATATAAAGTTATTTCTCATTTGTCTATGTTTTTCAGTTGCATAAAACGTTAGATGTAAAGTTAGATGTTAGATACAAGGTTGATGATATTGGTGGGGTTTGGTGGCACGGAGAATTCTTTAGCCACATGTTAGTGTTGGCGGGGCATTATAGATTACCAAAAGACCGAGCCAGAATCTATTGAATTCGAACCAACATCAAGCATGGAGTCTGGAGGGAGCTGGAGTTGATATCGAGCAATTTTCGATTTTCACATAATAAAAAAAGTCCAAAAGAATATACTCAAGCGCAAGATAGAGGAATCGGCGCACGATAAGCTGCCGGCCTCCAATATCCGGCAGTACTGAAGTTAAAAATGTTCTCCTAAAACCCAACTCCCTCTCTCTCCTCCTTTTAAAATCCCAGCCCATTCCCGACTGAGAGCCGAGGGGAAAAGAAACCCTATACTAGGGTTAGTGAGCGAGGTTATCATTCTCGGAGGAGGAGAGGAGAAGAAGAGAGGATGCCTCGCGAGATCATAACCATCCAGGTGGGGCAATGCGGGAACCAGATCGGGATGGAGTTCTGGAAGCAGCTCTGCCTCGAGCACGGCATCGGCAAGGACGGCCTCCTCGAGGACTTCGCTGCGACCAACGCCCAAGTATCGCGACTCCTCTTTCCTCCGTATTTTGTAGTAATGGATGATGATCTATCCGCAAGTTGGAGTGGAGTTAGTGGCTGGGAAACTATGTTGTAGTCTTGCTCTTTTGATTGTTAGCTGATCTAAGTGTTTCTATTTGCATTTCCTCGTTTATGTTGATTTATCCGTTCAATTGGGATCCTGAAGTTTGCATCTTTGTCTGAAGTTTGTGCCCTTTTGCTTTTCAAGCAGCTTTTAGGCCTCTCGCGTATGTCTCTCTCTATTACTAATCAGATAGGATGTATATGTATGCAGGGTGGTGACAGGAAAGATGTGTTTTTCTATCAAGCTGATGATCAGCACTACATACCTCGAGCTCTATTGATGGACTTGGAGCCTAGAGTTATTAATGGCATACAGAATAGTGAGTATAGGAATCTCTATAATCACGAGAACATATTTGTATCGGAGCACGGGGGTGGTGCTGGAAATAATTGGGCCAGTGGCTACCACCAGGTTTGTGTACTTTGAAATGAAAATCCATGGCAACACCAATATTTTTATTATGTGACTCTGCTGAAGTAAATTAGGCTTTTAGACATGATTCTTCATTTTCAATTGTCAAATGATAGAAGATCTTTCTGGAAATCCTTCCAATGTTGTCTAAGGTTATCATTTTAACTGGTATGTGAAAACTTTAGTCCATTAGATTTATTGATAGAATTTGGTGCTTTGAAATAGGGAGAGCAAGTTGTTGATGATATTATGGATATGGTCGACAGAGAAGCAGATGGAAGTGATAGCCTTGAGGGTTTTGTTCTTTGTCATTCAATAGCCGGTGGAACGGGCTCAGGTCATTCTTCTCTTCTTACCTGTGAGATTCTTTAGTCTCCTTTTATTTGCATGTTGTCTATTCTAATTCTTCTGCCTCTTTGGTCTGTTTTTCATTCGTTTCACTCTTTTGCTTAAACATGTGGTAGTTGTCTCTTTTCATTTTGAGTTGCTAAACTAAACATGGATGTGACTGTAATTCAGGATATTAAAGCTGCAGACATTAGCTTTATCTTCGAAAGACCTGCATGATTACTCTTTGTGATTGATATGTCATGCACATTTCTGGGAGCTGATAGTCTTTTTGATGCACTTTTTGTAATTAACTGAACCATGCCTCTCTTGAATGACCATATACACCTGTATTCTAGTTAATGTTCCATGTTTTTTTTCAGCCTCTTAATAACTGGATTGTCTTGGAAGTTGCCTGGTGAGTATGCAACAATTCTTCATTAATCTAAACTCTGTCGCACCCATTACAAGTGCACATAGAAATAACCAACTCCAACAAAGAAATGGTTGGATTTGAGCACAACACACAGACAGCATTGATACGAATAAATAAGCTTGAACTTATCTCAACAATTCCAATATGACCTAAAAGCAAAGTCACAAGCACGAGAGCTATATCTTAAGTTGGTTAATTTCTTAGAATCATCATGCGAGAAGTTGTGTGCCATAAGCTCCAAGAAGCAAGACTCTTGAGAGTTTCAGAGCAGAAATTTTGAGAAGAGTAACAACTAGATACTCATGTAGTAAATTTCATCTCAAGTACCAAACATAGTGGTAGGCTGGTAGCTGCATAGCATCTTCCTCTGTATAGACTTGTGGCTTTTAGTTACTATTCTGCAGTGTCTTTTGTTTATCGAAGCCATGCACATTTATGGTTTGCCAACCCTAATTGAGCTCTATTTACAAAAAATTATAGTTTTTTGGCTTGTAGATGTGCATTGTTTTGATTGCATCTTCTTCAGACCCTTCAGTAATGAGGAATCTTCACTGTTTTTGGATTTCCTCCCCTCTGTATTAGGACGTGCCTATCGTGTGCTGCAGGAGACCATTGGAGCCATCACCATAGATTATTAAACACTCTAGTCAGGTGAAAGGAGAAGAAAGATCAATACTCGATAGGTGCTAGTAGGTTTTCAGTTCAGTTGGTGTTGTAAGTCTATTTCCAGTAATAGTCAGCATCTTTACTGATTGATAGATTGGCCCAAATCAACTCTGAATGATGCACCATTAGTTTCGTAAACGTAAAAAAAGGATATATTACTGACATCTGATTGCTGTATTCTGAATGAAGTTCCTCCATCTATCTATTGTTCAAGCTGGAAAGATGGCATTGGGCACTCTCCAGCACCTTAATTAGCATGCAGATTCCCTCCTGCTTTGTGAGGCAGTTAAACTTCCTTTCTTTTGATTTATGCATATTTGGAGTGCACAAGTATCTCTGTTGTTCCGCATTACAAGGAAAGCAGCATCGTCCAATTGTCTATTAAGCTAATGTTTTCATGTAACAATATTAGCTTTTGTTACTTAGCTCAAACTTACATCACCAACTGACCTCTAATGGAATTTTATTAACGTATCATAGACATATTGAACAAAATTGATTCCTGCTCATAAGATCAGCATTTATTAGTGAAGGATACATATGCTGATGAAGAAGACATCTTTATCAGGATCACTATTAAGTTTTCTTGGTTGTCCAGCTTAATGTGACTAATGTTTGGAAAACCCAAATTTAAGTGGGTTGTACTTTTACAATTTTTGGCTGCTTTTGAAAGAACCTGTTTCTAGGAATGTGAGAACTCATGAAAGTGAACAAGCAGGTTTTTGAAGACCTGTTATAATGCTGATGCCCTTAGTCTTGCGGGAGAGATGGTTATGTTGACAATATCAATCTTCTTCATCTGTGTTGAAGATTACTTCATTCACGGAGATATATTATGGATTAATATGTCACCTACCTTTTCATAATGCAGGAATGGGTTCATATTTGTTGGAAACTCTAAATGAACGCTACAGCAAAAAACTTGTTCAGACTTACAGTGTCTTTCCCAACCAGATGGAAACAAGCGATGTGGTTGTTCAGCCTTATAACTCACTTCTGACTTTAAAGCGGTTGACACTCAATGCTGATTGTGTTGTTGTTCTAGACAACACTGCCCTAAATAGAATTGCAGTGGAGCGTCTTCATCTAAGCAATCCTACCTTTGCACAAACTAATTCTTTGGTCTCTACTGTAATGTCTGCAAGCACTACCACTTTGCGATATCCTGGGTACATGAACAATGATTTGGTTGGCCTTCTTGCTTCGCTAATTCCGACTCCAAGATGCCATTTTCTTATGACAGGATACACACCACTAACAGTGGAGCGCCAGGTAAACTGCTAAACTCGTTTTTATGCTGTTCCTGCAGCTTTGATATGCAAGAATAATATGATAAGTTTGGTTTACTGATATGACATTATCGGATTTTTTGTCCTGGCTCTTGGATCATCTCAATGAGAACTCAGTCAGGGCTGTTCTGTATTAGGGAATTCCAAGTTAGCAGTATAGCTTGCAGTTCATTTGGAAGCAGCAAATATTTACTTGAAGTCCTTCCTGTGTGATATCTTTTTCACGAGCAGATCTGTTCACCTGTTTGTGGGAATGTTATCTACTTGGCTTTGCAACCATCTTAGATAAGCAATAGATAAGATCAATATTCCTGCTATGAACACAACATTCATTAGCATCCTGGCTTTGACGTTTTAAGTGTCCCTCCTATTAACTATTGATACGGTTTAAGCAACTTAGGATTCGCGGGATCCGGGGACGTGCGGATTCCAAATTGCGGGATCCGCGTGTTTGGCGCCGGCGCGGATCCCATTCGGATCCCGTAAATTGGAATCCGCCCTGAGACGGATTCCAATTTCGGCGTCCCGAATTTTTGTCGGGATGCCGATTTTGGAATCGGCTCCGGCGGATTCCGCGGATCCCATCCCGCGGATTCTGCGGATCCGCCGGAGCCAAACGCCCCCTTACTGAATATTCATCAGGTAAGACCTTCCATTCTGATGATTCGAGCTGACATAAGCAAGGTGGCATATTGGGAATGACCTTTTGATACTTTTTATTGGTTTCTTCATGCAACTACCAGCTTAAACAGCATGCCACCTGCATATGGAGTTTGCTTGTAAGAGACCTGTCAGATTATGCCGCTTTAGGCTATTGAGGATGACGAGGGCTATTAATTTACATCGGGGAACTACTCTCCAAAATGTTGGTGTCTTGGTGGTCATCACCTGGGTTCCTGTTTTCAGGAACTTGTTCACAATAGTTTTCCCCCTACGAGCGAAGCCTGAACACAGTACTACCACGTATTGAGCCTAGTGTTTGACTTGTTATTATCGGAGATATCTCTCTAATGGACATGATATGTTATACTTTTGACACATTCTTATCTTTAAAAAAATTGGCTTCTTGGAAAGAACTAAGATTTTGCATGATTGGTTAGATTTCACCTGATTTGTGTATTTATGCTACTTGGATATTACTTGTTGATTCTGTTTAAGAGATGTTCTGGTCATTTTAATTCTTATTATAATACCATATCTCAGGATCTTGATTCTGATTGAAACTTTTATGAATCATTTATTTCCAGCTAAAAGGCCTTATGCAAAATCATTGGTTATTTGCAGGTCAATGTTATTCGTAAGACTACTGTACTTGATGTTATGAGAAGGCTTTTGCAGGTTAAATTTATCCCCCTTAGTTCAATTTGTAGTGCTTGCGCAAGCAAAATGATCACATTGCCTCCTTGTTCTGCAGACAAAGAATATCATGGTTTCTTCTTATGCCCGTACCAAAGAAGCTAGCCAAGCAAAATATATATCTATATTAAACATTATCCAAGGGGAAGTGGACCCTACACAGGTAAGACTTCTTGTAGCAGTGTATTTGATGCAAAACCACTCCTTACATTGTGATCATTTTCTGTAGCAAACAATTATTACCACAAACTGCTTGATTATTTTGTTGCATGTTTAGCTGGTTCGTGATCACATGCTTAAACCCATTGTACACCAACTAGATCCCGAAAGTTGACTTAGTTAGCTAATTTTAAGTGGTACTGTGTTTAAATTGTGTGCTGCACAACATTTCTTGTTTTATAGTGGAAACAAAAAAAGAAAAAGAAGTTAATCCGAAAGATCAAATGATGTATGTCCTGTGATGTGAGGTGCAGAGACTAACATCATGTATAACCAGTCTATTTCCTTGCTGCATCATGATGAATGTTTCTATGTTGAATCAGGTCCATGAAAGCTTGCAGAGAATACGTGAAAGAAAGCTTGTTAACTTCATTGAGTGGGGACCTGCTAGTATTCAGGTCAACTAAAGAATATGACAATATGTTATTGGGTATTTTCAAAGGCCTTCTGTTGTGCATGTGGACTCATCTATCCTTTTGCAGGTGGCTTTGTCTAGAAAATCACCATATGTTCAAACTGCCCATAGAGTAAGATCTCTTCCTAATTTATCCAGATTTTGTTTATTAACTAGTTGAAATCTCAACTGATCGCTGCCTTATGCCCTTTGATAAAGAAAACAACAAGAAAAGTTGTTTGGTGATACATCCTATGGTTTGTTGTTTTGAAATAGTTAGCTTATACTTCATTTTGTCATTTGGTAGGTTAGTGGTTTAATGCTTGCAAACCACACTAGCATTCGGCATCTTTTCAGCAAGTGTCTAAGCCAGTATGAGAAGTTGAGGAAAAAGCAAGCCTTCCTTGATAATTATCGCAAGTTCCCAATGTTTGCGGTGAGCTTATTGACATGACTCTTATTGAGTTTATCTATTGTATAAAAATTCCTTTTGTGAAAATGCTAATCTGGATGTTATGATTTATAGCTGAATTTAATCGGCTGATTCCATGCTATGTTTTGTTCAACGTAGCCTAAATTATAGCTGCACTATGTATTTTTTGCTGTTTTGTAGCGTCAGATCCTGAAGTAGAGCCCGCCTCTTTTCAACTAGGTGCTTTTTGCCTGTTTTCTTATTTGTTTGAGGACCTGCATGTTGTATATATTGAATTTTTTGAATGTTGATTAGTTGAAAGATAGCTATTCGTTAGAGCAGAACTTCAACTCAAACTTCATGATGCAAGTTACAATTTTGCACGCCCATGTTGAGAATGTTTCCTGTTGTATGGATTATCTTATCTCAGTTCTCATAGTTGTGCACATTCCCGATTGAACTCTTTAGATCGACAATCCAACTCAATGTTCTTTGTTTACTTCAGACCAATATTTTGTAATTCGCAGGGCCTAGGGATGCAACAGATGTTCCTGCAATTAGAGATATTTTCTTTTAGGGATGCTTTTCAATATACTCTTTCCAGATTTCTACCACATTTTTCCATTGGTTCGTATTTTATATCTTGAGGTTTGAAATATTTATTAGTTTGTATTTTATAACCCGTTGAAATTTCAAGTACTTCTTCTTGGCTCAAGGGGTTTTATGTGATGTTATTTTTAACCATGAAGTTTGGTTATTTTTGCCATAGATTGCAGCCTTATTATTAACTTCTTTACTCTCTCTGCTCTATAATCTGATTTCGAATTCACGAGCTGCTTAAACAGGATAATGATCTTTCTGAATTTGATGAATCTCGAGAAATTATCGAGAGCTTGGTTGATGAATACAAGGCATGCGAGTCACCAGATTACATCAAGTGGGGGATGGAGGTATATGAGAAAGAAAAGGCATTATTTCCTGTTTGATGTACATATATACTGACTATGAATTCTTTGCATTAAGGATGCGGACCAGGCTCCGTCAGGAGAAGCGAATCTTGCTGGAGCTTTGGATGCAAAGCTAGCAATGTAAAGGTCAAGTACGTCGTCTCCATTGCCTAATGAAGATTCATATGGCATAAAGTAGTTGAAGCATACTGTCTGAATTTTTATGCCTGAGAATTGATAAAGTTGTGGTGGACTTGGAGGAATTGTTTTGATCCTGCCATCCCTTAATGTTGCTATTGTTCTATGGAGCTTATCCATGACATGTTGTTTTACCTAAGCTATTAGACTCAACCTAGGGCTTTAAGATGGCTGTATGCAGTGATGCTAGTTTCATGCATAATCTTCTTCAGAAATGTGGTTCAGTGAAACCCAATTAATTCTAGTGCGAATTAGATATCTGTGGTTATGGCGTTGAGATACCTATTTAGTGTTGTTCCCTTCGATAGAAGCACATAGAATATGCATATTGTCTGATGGGGAACTGAAATTGTCGATGTACTCTGCTTGATGTAAGCCTGCTTAAATAATCTCATGCAGAATTCATCCTATCTGTTCAACTAGGTTTCAGTTTCATAATGTTCATTATTTTGCATTTTGAAGGCTATAATTTCCCTCGTTTACTAGTTGTAGTTGGATATTAGAAGGCCATCCCTGATAGAAAAAGGCAGGATGTTGGTTTTTGTGCGTCGACCTAAAGCTGCCTAAGTATACGTTATGTTCTAGGTTTCATTTGCAGCACCAATAAAGGCTGAATAAAGGCTAAAGGAAAGTAGTTAAAATATTGTTTTCTGCAAAAGTTTATGAGATTAAAAGAACTAAGCAATCTCTAGTTAAGTGCCTATTGCCCACTCATTGACAGATGACTCAAGGACACAATCAAATGCTTTATAGGTAGAATTGTCAAGCATCTTATTGTGGTTTAAGTTTTCTAATCTGTTGAATGACCTGTTAACTTGTTCTATCCTTTTTCCTGATTCCACAGGCTGGCATTCAGGGTGGCAGAAATTTATGTTCCTGAGTTTGTGTTATTAGTGCTCTTCAGATTATGCACTGTTCTAATGGGGTATTTTTATCACTTGTCATAAAGTGAAATTTCTGTACATGATGAGGAAAGTATCCTCAGGATTGTTTTGTTGTACATAGTTTTAAAGGATCATCTCAACGGTTATCTTTAAGGACCATGTTATTTTTGTTATTTGTGTTATTTATTGTGACAAATGTTGGGGAAAAGTAATCAACAAGAACAAGATTCTAAAGAATAAGTCTTGTATGGAGGACATCTATCTGCGTACATACAGCCTTGTTCTAAACTTTTGATGAACTAATAATATACTGCACTGCACTGCACTACTACAACCTATCTCCTTCCCTCTTTGAAAGCACATACTGAAGAGCACGAGCAAGAGGCTCTCGGACACGACTCATATCAAGGGTCACATTCTGGTCCTCGAGGTACACCTCCTTGGTCACCTCCCACCCCTTTGCAAGCACGCTCTTGGGGTCCTGCAGCACTGCGCTACTCTCCTCGTACTTCCCATACAGCGAGCTCTCCCTTTGGAGGATCTTGTACTCCTCGTATCTCAACCCCATGGCCGCCGCTGGCTCTCCGTAGCAACTCTCCGCCACCCCGTCTAGGCCGAGCGGCACGATCTGGATGAACGCCGCCCTCGGCCTCATGAACAGGAAGTGAGTCAGTGCGGCCCCATGGACTCCGATCATCACGTCGCATGAGTTGAGTGCATGGTAGATCCTAGCCATGGCCATCGTCTTCTCCGGCCTCAACACCTCCACTTCGAATCCAACCTCCATGGCCAGCTGCACCAGCTCCCCCTCGTTCTCGATCGCTCTCGTTCTGTCTCGCGACACGATTATTAGCCTCGGCTTGTTGTTTGATCTCATGATTCCGGGCTTGCTGTAGGCCTTGTTGAGCAGCTGGTGGAAGTCTCCGATGGTCTTGTGGCCATGTATCCGTGCGGGGTCGACGGCGAGCGTGCCGTGGAATCGTAGGCCGACTATGGCTTCCGGGAAGCAATGCGTCCTCGTGTCGTTGGAGAAGTCGATGACCGGGAAGTCGGAGAGTTGAGAGAGGATCTCTTGATACTTGGTGTACCACCAATGGCGATACTTGAGGACGACGAGGACCACCCGGCGGTTGAGGTGCTGTGAGGTGATGTACAGGGGGAGTATGCCGTTGTTGAAGGCGTGGAACAAGTTTCCGGTGTACCCTCCGGCCGAGAAGAACAAGGCCGGGACGTCGTGCCGGACGTCGCATTGGCGGCCGTCGTCGTCGGGGCCGGCGGTACGGAGGCGGAGCTCGGTGATGCTGTCCATGATGATGGATTCCCATTTACGGGTGTACGGCCGGATCCTCTCCTCGCGTCGATGGGTGGCGGCGTTGGTTGAGTAGAGGATGACGGATGAGGACGGCGAATGGGTCCTCGCGTCGCCATGCATGAAGCATAGGTCTGAGTGGTAGCTCGTCCGGTCGCAAAAGATGGTGCCATTAGCATCACCATAGCGAGGTTGAGAGTGGATAGGACGAAGGGAGGAGAGAGAAGGGATCTCGAGGCGACGAGCAATGAGTAAACTTAGGAGCATGAGGAAGAAGAAGAAGAGGAAGAGGTGCGGTGGCCATTGCTTAAGCTTCTTCATGACCACCTTAATCTTGCTGTAATCCATGGTGCTATTCCTATTATGAGTCATTTCTCATGGAAACAATTCTTATTAAAGAGGTGGATTTGGCTATTAATTGGAATGGATCTCATTAGTGTATTTTTACTGGCAGGAGTGGTTAATTGGAACTGAAACAGGGAAGGAGAATTATGTATATAGTGCAAGATATGGTGATCAGAGTAATGGGGTGCTAAAAATGTGAAGCTATAAGAAGTAGATATAACTTGCATTGATGTTAAAAGATTTGCTCAAATGAAGCAAAGCCATGCATGCATTGGGATGAATCTAGTTGGCAAAAGTGAATTGGCCTAACAAGGTTTTAATAAGCGTAAATTGGCTATTTGTTTGTGCATTTATTTGGATGGGTTTGGAGAGAATTTTTGGTATGCCGCTTGCACTAGTTAACTATTTATTAAACTTCTTGGTATGTAAAATATAGGCTAAATTATGTTTTTTTGTACCATTAAAATTCCCCATGTACCACTTTAGTACCTTTAGTTTAGTAATTATGTTTTTTATACTACATTAAATGTAAATACTATATTTAGTACCTACTATTAGACGCCCGTTCTCCATGCTTATGACAATCCACTCACATGATGTCACATGGCATGTTTTCTGCTAAATTTTGACTAGTTTTATTGATTTTGTAACCTCATCAGCTTCTCTCTTTTCTCTCCCTCTCTTCTCTCTTTGCTATCTCTCTCCTCTCTCTTCTCTCTTCTCTCTTTCCTATCTCCCTTTCCTCTTCTCTCTCCTCTCTCCTCTCTCCTCTTACCTCTCTCTCTCTCTGTGAAGAAAGAAACCCATGAACCCATGAAAACAGAGCACCGAACAAGCTTTTATAGATAATGTTGGAAATAGAAGAGGAGATTAGGATTTTACTTTTACTAAGGTAGCAAGAATCCTTTACAACGACAAGAAGAGAAAAAAAAACTGTATTCTTAAACACTTACAAGATAAAGTGATAGAACTCCAAAAGAGAGAGAAGGAACGCCGATGAGGAGGAAGAAACTGCCGATGTAGATCCGAAACTTGATTGAGGCCAGTGCACCACACTGTGCCCTTAAGTTCGTATTGCCCACCACCGGTGCTTCTAGATCTTCAGGCAAAGAACTCCCAGGGTATAACGATCTCCTGCGCGAACGGAAGGAAGCCGCCCTCCGATCGCCCGTCAAGCCTTCGCCGGTACGGTACTCTCAGACTTCAGGGCCCTCTAGTGAGTGGTGTGCAAAACTGGATGCATGTAACTTAGCTTCTAAAGGGCTGGAAAAGGTCCTATTTATAGGCTAAGGGAGGAAGCTGATCAACCATTAGGGGAGATGAAAAGGCATGCCTCGTCAACAAAACAACCAATAGAAGACTGCCACGTCATCTGGAAGCTGACCAGCCAAGAGTCAGATTTCAATCAATTCTCCTAGAATCGAAACTGACTCAATCAATTGCACAGAAGCCCAAGAGTCATAACTGACTCAATCAATTCTGCACAGAAGCCCAAGAGTCGGACCAGATCAATTTCAAGTGGTAACTGTCTCAGCCCATTTACCATGGGTAGCCCAAGAGTCAGACCCAATCAATTAATCTGTAACCGTCTTGGAAGCTAAAAAGGTTCAGTGAATCCGAGCTGACTCGACCAGCTCTTGTGTATAGCAAAAAGGACACCCACCGCACACGACGCACGAACACGGCCGGCCGGCGGCGGCGGTGCGTGCGTGTGGGTGTTTCACCTTTAGTCCTCACATGTGTTCAAAGCCTAGAGGCTCAAAACTCTATATAAACAAGTGAAAGTTTTCTCCCACTTCCAATGTGGGACTAAACTACTCTATACACATGGGCTCTCCACCATTTCGCTATTTTGTTAATGGGCTCTTCCAAGGCCCATTTGATTCAAGCCATGTTTAGCCCAACTCAATTGGGCCGCAGTGGCATTTTATTCGTTGAAAATTAATCATCGTTCTCTCTCTCATAGAAAGAGGAGATTAGAATCTTGCTTTTATTAAGGTAGCAAGAATCCTTTACAACGACAAGAAGAAAAACGTTTTCTAAACATTTACCAGATAAGTTGATAGAACTCCAAAAAAGAGGAAAATGCGGATGAGGAGGAAGGAAAACCGATGTAAAACCGCAGCTTGATCGAGGCTAGTGTATCACACTGTGCCCTTAAGTTCGTATTGCCCACCAGCGGTGCTTCTGGTTCTTCAGGCAAGGAACTCCCAGGGTACAACGATCTCCTGCGCGAACGGAAGGAAGCCGTCCTCTGATTGCCCGTCAAACCTTCGCTGATACGGTACCCTCAGACTTCAGGACCCTTTACAAGTGAGTGGTGTGATGCATCTTAGCTTCTAAAGGGCTAGAATAGGTCCTATTTATAGGCTAAGGAAGGAAGTTGATCAGCCATTAGGGGAGATGAAAAGGCACGCCTCGTCAGCAACAACAACCACTTATAAACTGTCACGCCATCAGGAAGCTGACCAGTCAAGGGTAGCAAAGAGTCAGATTCCAATCAATTCCTCTGGAATCGAAACTAACTCAATCAATTCTACAGAAGCCCAAGAGTCGTAACTGGCTCAATCAATTCATTTGAAGCCCAAGAGTCGGACCAGATCAATTCCCAAGTGATAACTGACTCAGCCCATTAATCATGGGCAGCCCAAGAGTCAGACCCAATCAATTCATCTGTAACCGTCTTGGAAGCTGAAAAGATCCAGTGAATTCGAGCTGACTCGAGCAGCTCCTGTGTGTAGCAAAAAGGACACACACCCCACACGGCGCACAAGCACGGCCGTGTCGGGCGGGCTGCGGCGGCGGCACGCTCGCGTGCGGGTGTTCCACCTCTAGTCCTCACATGTGTTCAAAGCCTAGAGGCTCAAAACACTATATAAACCAGTAAAAGATTTCTTCCACTTCCAATGTGGGACTAAACTACTGTACACACATGGGATCATCTCCATTTGGCTATTAGTTAATGGGCTCTTCCAATGCCCATTTGATTCAACCCATGCTTAGCCCAACATAATTAATTGGGCTCTAAATCCAACAGTCTATTCATAAAGGGTTGTGTCCTTTAGTGAATAGTAGCGTATATTTTGGAACCTATATATATATATATATATATATATATATATATATATATATATATATATATATATATATATATATATATATGTAACGGTGGTATGGATAGAATGATGACTTTTATGAATGTCAAGAAGAAGTGTTTAGTATCATTTCTTCTAATTCGTGAGATATTCACAAATCCAACAAAGTGGTATCAGAGCTAGGTTCCATTGAAGATGGCGTATAATTTAGTTCATCCTCAAATTCCAAGGCTTACGAAGGACGGCTATAACAATTGGTGCATTCAAATGAAAGTACTATTTGGATTCCAAGATCTATGGGAAGTCATCGATGGAGGTTTCAACGAGCCGACGACACAAAAGGAGGCATCATTTACCCAGGCTCAAAGAGATA
The DNA here is from genome assembly GCA_963920575.1 of Narthecium ossifragum. Taxonomy (NCBI): domain Eukaryota; kingdom Viridiplantae; phylum Streptophyta; class Magnoliopsida; order Dioscoreales; family Nartheciaceae; genus Narthecium; species Narthecium ossifragum. Next base: position 23,411,245 of record OY986966.1, read on the forward strand.
CAATGAAGGAAGCTAGAAAAAGAGACAAGAAAGCATTGTTCTCGTTGTATCAAGGCGTGGATGAGTCGACCTTTGAGAAGATCACCGAAGCAACTTCTTCAAAGAAAGCATGGGATACACTCGCCACCATGTTCAAAGGTGAAGAACGGGTCCAGCGGATTCGCTTACAAATGTTGCGGTCAGAGTTCGAAGCTATTCATATTTTAGAGACCGAGAGTATCTCGGATTACTTTTCTCAGATTTTGGTGATCGTGAATCAATTGAAGAGGAACGGAGAAAGACTTGAAGATATTTGAGTAGTAGAGAAGATTCTTAGCTCCTTGACGTCGAAATTTGAATATATCATCGCCGCCATTGAAGAATCAAAAGATATAAATACATTATCCATTGATCAATTATTTGGATCTCTTCAAGTTCATGAACAAAGATTGCAAAAAAAAAAGACCGAACTCGTCGCTACTGAACAAGTACTTGAGTCTAAGTCGAAGATAAAGGATCAAAGAAGCCGAAGCCATGAAGAAAGTCAAAAGAAAGATACAATAGATGGTAGAAGCTATCGTGGGAGAGGACGAGGGACCTACAACAACAGTAGAGATCATGAAAGAAATGGTGGAGGTCGTGAACACTCCAAAGCAAATATTCAATTTTATAATTGTAAAAAATTCGAGCATTATAGCAATGAATGTTGGCACAAAGAGCAAAATAATTTGATTGAGTCAAATGGTCAAGTAGAAGAATCAACTCTCTTGATGACATGTCAAGAAGTTGGAAAAAGTATGCGAGAAGCTTGGTTCCTTGATTCCGGTGCAACAAATCATGTCTGGAAGGCTAGATCTATTTTTGGAGTTGAATGAAGGAGTTCAAGGTGAAGTCAAGTTTGGTGATTCATCCAAAACTCCAGTCAAAGGAGTAAGCAAGATAATGATTCAACAAAGTGGTATCAGAGCACTTATGGAGTTAATAAATGATTCTAGTGCGAGGACATGGGGGCGCTGGAGAGGAGGCTGAAGGACATGGACATCAAGCCCCCGTTTGGCAACGGGGGTAAGAACCGGGGTTCCCCAAATGCTATGGGGTTAAGCTTTTGGAATTAAGAGGGGTTAAACCCGAAAATAAGGTTAAGCTTCTCACTCTCATTTACACCCATCACATATATTCTAATATTATTTTAATGATGCCAATATATAAAGAATGATAAAATAATATATTTTTTACATGATGTGGACTAATCATGGTATGACACATGACATGCGGGGCCCACCAAAATTAATATTTTATTATAATAATATGTTATTGATATTATTTAATACACTACGCATAGGAAATTATTTTTACGCCCTTTGACTTTTTTTATGCGCTTCCAAAAATACATGCAAATATTTTTATAATTGTATAAAAATGTTTACGTGCGTAGTAACATTTTTTGTGCGTGTTTGTTTTTCTACGTGCAAATATTTTTGTGAGCCCATAAACATTTTTGTATATGTTTTTATGAGCGTATAAAAACTTTTGCGCACGCATAAATTTTTTTTTATAGGGAAAAGGGTCAATGGGTGGTAAAAAAATAGAGTTTGTCAATAGGTCTTAGTTTCTTTTTTAGATGGCAATAGGTGCTGATGGGAAAAAAATGCCCCCCAGCTCCCCCCCTATAATCCCCCCCCCCGTCCCCCCCCCGGTACCGCCGTCCCCGCGCGCCCCCACCCCCCAGCCCTGAGCTCGCCGTCATCGTTGCCGCGTCGATCGAGCTCCAGCTCGTCGCCGATCCAACTTCAGCTCGTCACCAGCCTCCCCAAAGCCGGCGGCCCCCCTCCATCCCCCGTCGTCGTCGATCCAGGTCGCCGATCTCGGGATCCTTAGCTCGCCGCCTAGCTCCATCCTCAGCCTCCGGAGGTCGTCGCGACAACTGGCTGCGTCGTTGCGACGACCTGTTTTTCCTTTTTTTTTTTTTTTGAAAAGTCCTGCAATGCTTTTTTTTTTGACAAATACATTATGTCTCCTACTTGTTAATTTTTGCAATTGACAATCAAACTTTTCACAAAAATTTCTTAATTTATTAGACTAATTTTTGACTCAAGTTACTTTCCACAAATCTATAATTGCAAAAAAAGTGGAAAGTAACTTGTACAAGTTAGTAACTTGTACATTTAAAAAGAAATGAAAAGTCACTTGTACATATGAAAAGTAACTTGTATATGAAAAGTAACTTGTACAATTATAAAAATAGTGGAAAGTAACTTGTATATGAAAACTAACTTGTACTATTATAAAAACAGTGGAAAGTAACTTGTATATGAAAATTAACTTGTACAAGTTACTTTCCACTGGTTTATTTCCATTGGTTTAATCTGGAAAGTAACTTACTTTCCACTAGTTAGTTAATTTTCACTGGAAATACGACAGTCACTAAGAATATGAACAGTTACTGGAAGGGCATTTTAGTATTAAAAAAAGATGTTTGCCCTAAATGCCTTAAGGAAAATGTATTTGGTGTTTTGGGCAAATATTTCCTTCTCAAAGCCCTAAATGCCAATTATCACTTTTTTATATGCGTATTGTATTAAATAATATTTTTCATATGTTATTATAATAAAATATTAATATAAGTGGGTCCACATGCCACATGTCATATCATAATTGGTCTACATCATGCAAAAAGTTATTTTATTTTATATTATTTTAATAATAAATATTAAAATATTATTATTATATTAATATAAGTGGGTCCGCATGTGGATGCATTGATGTGTACAAACATTTTATTTTATATTATTTTTAATAATAAATATTAAAATATTAATATTATATTAAAAGAAGTGGGTCCGCATGGGGATGCATTGATGTGTACAAACATTATTTTATATTATTTTAACAATAAATATTAAAATATATTATTATATTAATATAAGTGGGTCCACATGGGGATGCATTGATGCAATATTAAATATTTTATACACTTCACGCACAAACATTTGAATTAACTTAATAATTAATTCAAATGTTATAATCTTAATTAATCCACTAGCTTACCCACTATTATAATATTATATATTTTATACACATTACATAGATATATTTGAATTAATTTAATAGTTAATTTAAATATTATAATCTTAACTCACTAACCAATCCATTATTATAATATTATATATTTTATACACTTTGCAATTCTTATTATTATCCCAATCTTAATGTGATGTTTCATATATGTTTTAGTTCTGTGTATATGAATATTTGTTTTTGAATTATTATTTTATGTATTTTTTTTTTGCGGTGGGAAACCCTCGAAGAGATCTCGACTCAGCGTTGTAACTTTTGCCTAAAAAATTTCAATTAATGAACACTAAAAAGCCATAATATTAATTCATTAATTATTTCTTTTTCCTGAAACCATTATTATCAGATTTTTAATGATTTTTCTAATATTTTCTTCAATTCCTATATAATTAGATTCTATACTGCTGCGTAATTAGTGATCGTTTACCTGCACGGATTACGGATTGTAGCATGATGAAAACCGTGCCAAGGCATGGAATGGTCCCTGGTAGCATATATGCCACCTTAATCTAGCTAGTTTATTAGCATGTGCATATATGGTTAATTTGCTTGATTTCCATGGAGATAGATGGACATATCCATAGTAGCAGCCAATTAAATGGTATATTTAAGGGCTTTAGTGAATGGAAACTAAATTGCCCTTATAATCTCTTCATTTTTGGCCGATTTTGATTGGCATCTCTGTCATGGGCACTCTCGTTATTCATAGTATATATAACTTGCCAGCAGCTGGTAATTAATTGATGAATATATATAATTATCTAGAGTTAATTTGCAAGAACCAGCCATGCATGCATGCATATATGGGGATGAATCTGGACAGCAAATTAAGTCAATTGGCCCACCAAATTGACATAAACAAGCAAGAATTGTGTCTCAGAATATGTTTTAATTATTATTGGGATGCATTTAGCTCTATACATGTTCTTTGACCAATGTATCTTGACTTGACTTGAGGTTATATTGTATATCTAGAAGCTCGTAGTCGTTTACGTTTAGCAGTCGTTGTTAAAGTCTCTAGAAATGTCTCTCAGTTGAAATTAAAGAAAAACAATAAAGCCCCTGGACCTGATGGCGTAATTTGATACAGGTTTTCCCAAAGCTGCCTGGAAGATATATCATGAGATATCTTGTTTTTAATTAGACCAACTGTTAGTCATAAATATAATAATATCTTAAAGTTATTTCGACGATTGACAAAATCAATGACAATTTTGTAAATATTGTCATTAAATGGTCCTCATCTTTAGCTTTAACATAGCTGATGTATTTTGATCATACATTCTACACCAAATATTCAAATTGGCCGATTCCTGAACCATTGGAAAGAGGATGAAAAGATCAATAACTTTCATGTTGACGAGATTTTCAGATTTCATCGTTTACTATATCAAACTGACAGCGAAAGTGTTCAGTGGCAAAATGGTGAATAATAACCACATCCAAATGAAATTCGTCCACACAATGGTCGAATTTCCATAGTCCAAACTGTCGATCGACCATATTAGGTTGATTATTTTATTAGTCATCGACGTGTTCCAACTATTTCGATCATAACTTTCTTATACGATATTCAAATGAGTTGGTTTTTGGACCGATGGAAAGGAAATGTGAAGAGCTACAACTTTCATGTTCAAAGTTTTTCCAGATTCAAAGGTTATAATTGGAGAAATTATAGTGGAAGACAGAAGACGTTGTTTAGTGACAGTTTCATAAATATCAGTCAGTTATGAAGCAGTTCTGGTGGTTTCAACTTTCAAAACAATAGTTGCAGTGTAGTGGGTGGTTTGGGTGGTTTCAAGGTAGTTATCAGAAGCTCTATAAAATGTCAAGAAGATGAAGAAAAAAAGGGGCTTCGGCTCCCAAAGCAAATCAGTTTTTAATTTCTAGCATATCTACATTAATGTAATGTTAGGTTTTAGATTTATGGCTAAATTTTCAATTAGTACTCTGTAGTTTGACCGATATTTTTATGTGGTCCTTATATTTCAAAAAGTTGCAATACAGACCCTCAACTTTAATAATCGCTCTTATGTGGTCCGCCACGTCACCCGCCGTTAACTACCGTCCGCGATCTGACGGAAAGTGGGCCACGTGCGCCGCACGTGACCCCACGCCGTCGTTCCTCGTTACCCCGTTAAGGACTTAACGGGGCGGTCGGGGTTTAGGGTTTCCGGCGGTTTTTTATTACGACCCCGAAGTAACTTACCGTCGTCCCTGCGTCCCTTCCATTAGGGTTTCTTCTACCGGTGATCCAAGCGGCGATCGGCCTATCACAGCGGCGATCGGCTTATCTCAGCGGCGAACGACTTATATCTTCTTACTAAGACAGGTAGGTACTAGCATTATTTTCTACGTTGCCGTAGGTTTCATGTCGGATATGGAAAGTTATCTTAGGATTAGTGTCGGAACTGTGAAATTGCTTTATTCGAAGTATTTGTTTAATGTCGTGATGTCGTGTGTGAATTTCTCAAGGTTAATGTCTGATTCCTCTATCGATTTGTTTAACTGAAGACCATGTGCTCTCTGGGATTAGTTTAATAGGTGAGGTTGGCTGTAGCTTAATAGGTGGAGTAGTTTAATAGGTGGATTAATTTCTGACTGTAGTTTAATTTCTGATTCCTCTTTCGATTAGTTGAATGTATTGATATCTTGAACCATGTGTGAATTTTCATGTAACTAATATTGTTCGATTAGTTGAATGGATTAATTTCTGTACTGTACTTTCCAATTGTTTGAGTTTGAGCTATTGTGTTTTATATCCAGGATGGCCACTGAAGGGCCCCCGTGTTCCTTTAGCATGCACGTCCACCATAGTGGGAGATTGGTGTTCGAAGACTTGCGCATTAGATATGAGGGGGGGAGGGTAGATGTCTTTGACAATTGTGACCCTGACACGCAGAGCATGATAGAATTAGGACACATGATGAAGGAATTAGGCCATGCAACAACTGATAGGATATGGTATGTGATTCCTGGGTCTACCATGAATTTTGGTCTTAGGCCTTTATTGAATGACCATCATGTCATGGAAATGGTTCCCCTTGCTAGTGAGTATGGTGAAGTACACCTATATGCAGAGCACTGTATAAATGAAGAACCTGAGTTTGTTGATGAGGCTGAGGTAGATGCTGGTGGGGATGACAATGCTGATCCTTTCCAGGTTGACTCAGACAGTAGTGATGGGTCTGTTGAATATGATCCTATAGCTGAAGGCAGTAGTATTGATGGTGAGGATGACATAGACTACAGGCCATACTTAGCATCAAACTGTGGTCTTGAAGTGGGAGGACAAGATGGTGGTGAGGGTTGTGCTGGGGGAAATCCTAAAGAAGCACATGGGGAGGGAGGAGAGCTGAGAGAAGAGGATGAGGTGGGACTGGAAGACTTGAAAGAAGAGGTCCAAGGGGTGAGGGAAGATGCCAAAGAAGAGGGCCAAGGGGAGGATTCTGATTATCTACCTACTGAAGAGCTAGTCAGCTTGTGTGGGTCTTCTGATGATGGGGAGGTTGATTCCTACCCAGTTTTCAACGAAGAAACTGACATGCAAAGCAAAATTAAATTGGTAGTTGGGACCAAATTTTCATCTGCAAGAGTTTTTAAGAAGTTCCTAAGGGAATATGCAATTACAGGTGGATATAATGTCAAGATTGTAAAAAATGCCAAGGACAGGGTGACAGCTAAGTGCAGAGGTGTGTGCCCCTGGAGGATCCATGCCTCCCCTATGCAGAACCAACAAACATGGCAAATCAAGACATTGACTGATAAGCATATGTGCAGTAGGACTTACAGGAACAGCCTTGTTACCTCTAGTTGGTTAGCTGAAAAGTATGCTGATGATATAAGAATTGACCCTGACATGAAGCTTGGCATTTTGATTGAGAAGGTGAAGAGGGATTATATAATTGACATCTCAAAAAGCCAGGCATGGCATGTGAGAAAGAAGGCAAGGCAAATGGTCCAGGGTACTTATGGAGAGCAGTATGCCAGGATTAGGGACTACTGCCATGAGATTATAAGGAGTAATCCAGGCAGCACATGCATTGTGAAGGCAAACAGGGTTGATGATGGGGACCATTCTGTGTTTGAGAGGGTCTATATATGCTTTGAAGCTTGCAAACAGGGGTTTAGGGCTGGCTGTAGGCCTTTGATTGGTCTAGATGGATGTCACCTCAAAGGGCCATGCCATGGGCAGCAGCTTCTTGCAGCCATAGCAAGGGATGGGAATGACCAAATGTTCCCTATTTGTTATGCAATAGTTGAGGCAGAGACCAGGGACTCATGGACATGGTTTTTGGAACTTTTATTGTCTGACATTGGTCCTGCACAGGCAAACAAGTGGACTTTCATCACAGACCAGCAGAAGGTAAGCAAACATTTGGACTTTCATGTAACTAATATTTTGTTGTCATCAAGCAATTGGATTTTCATGAAACTAATGTTCTATTGTCTCATTTGTTCTGTGTTGACTATTTCAGGGTCTAATTCCAGCCATGCAGGATCTTATGCCTGGGGTGGACCACAGGTTTTGTGTGAGGCATTTGTATGCCAACTTTAACAAAATTCACAAGGGTTTGATGTTGAAGCTATTAATGTGGGATGCAGCCAGAGCCACCAACAAGCCATATTTTGATGAGGTTATGGGTCAGCTGAAGAGTATTGATCCAGAAGCTCACAACTATATACTACAACTACCACCCACATGGTGGTGCAGACATGCCTTTGACTTCTACCCCAAGTCTGACCTACTTTCGAACAATATGGCTGAAGCATTCAACAAGTTTATACTGGATGCTAGGAAGAAGCCCATCCTCACCATGCTGGAGGAGATAAGGATCAAGGTAATGTCAAGGATGAGGATAAAGAGGGAGCAGATGACAGCATATGATGGGGACATTTGTCCAAGGATAAAGGTGAAGCTTGAGGAAAACAAAGTGGCTAGTGGGATCTGGGTGTGCATCTATTCTGGAGATAGGAAGTTTGAGGTAAGATGCAGGGGGGACCAGTACACAGTGGACCTAGAGGAAAAGACCTGTAGTTGCAGAAAGTGGATGTTGACTGGCCTTCCATGTCCCCATGCCATCTCTTGTAATTTTCATGCTAAGGAAGAGGTTGAGGATTATGTCCATGCATGGTGTAGGAAGGATACATACATGCTTGCATACCAGAGAAGCATAAGACCATTAAATGGTCCTAAATTATGGCAGTCAGCTGGCACTGATAATATCAAGCCTCCATTATACAGAAAACCACCTGGTAGACCTAAGAAGCTGAGGAAAAGGGCTCCAGATGAGGGTCCAAGTAACAAGGTAAAGAGGAGGAACACAACAGTGAGGTGCAAAATATGCTTTGGGTGGGGACACAACAAAAGAACATGCAAAGCATTTGCTGGGACCAGCATACCACCAGCAGGTGTAAGGGCACAAGGAAGAGGTTCTGGGACCAGCATACCACCAGCAGGGAGTGATGGACCACACACTGGCACGCCAATGGAAAGATACAGTGTAAGAATGCTTCATTCCTTACTATTGCATTGTTATGAAAATTTAATGCACACTTATGAATAATTAATGCACATGTTTACACAGATTGGAAGAGGTGGAAGTGGAGCTGCTGATGAGCAGGTTGGACCACGAGACACTGTGGGTGACAATGTATCCAACTTACACAATATCATGCTAGTCTAATTGAGTTTAATTTATCAACTATCATGCATTTATTTACCTGCTATTCAATTGGTAGTTGATTGCCACAATAAATGTTATAGGGACACAACATGTCTGATGCTCACCTGGGATCAGCAAGTGTGGAAGTGACAGCAGCACCTAGGGGAAGAGGGAGACCACCAGGAAGAGGAAGGGGATCAGATGGGGTAGTAGGAGGATGTGGGGATATGGCAGCTGCACCTAGGGGAAGAGGGAGACCACCAGGAAGAGGAAGGGGATCAGATGGGGTAGTAAGAGGAGGTGGAGGTATGGCAATAGCTCCCAGAGGAAGAGGGAGACCACCAGGAAGAGGAAGTGGAGTAGCTGGCCAAGGTTGGGTTCCAGGAGGGGGTGGTCCAGTTCAACCTGATCAATTCATACCAGGCCCAAGCCAGCCACCCCAGTCACAACAAAGCCAAACTGATGAACGAAGGCCATCTAATACTCAGTTCAAAACTCCAAGACCAGCCACTAGAGCTGGGAAGCAAACATGGAAAAACAATTGAGCTATCTGTTGGTTATTTCTGTTTTGTGGATGGTTATTTCTTTTTGTGTATGACAACAATGTATTGAAGTAATGGATGAGATTGAATGCTGTGTTTCAGCAAACAGTTCACAAACAATTGACCATGTGTATTTTGACTGCTCAATGTAAGGTTTCAGTGAATTCAGGGTAATGAATGAGATTGAATGTTGTATGAATTCAGTTTTGTATGTTGTTGACAAACAATTGACCATGTCTATGTGAAATCAGGTTTCTATTGACTATGTGAATTCAGTGTTGTCTGCTCAATGTAAGGTTTCAGTGAATTACAGCTAAAATTGCACATTGCTGGACCAGTACACAGTGTCTGCTAAAATTGCACATTGCCAATTACACAACCGTTGTTCAACAAGGCAGGTTACAAGCACAAAAAAAAGCTAAAGAACATCAGGGTTTGTTACATCATCAGCAGGGTTACAAGCATTAAAACGGATAAGAACACCACAAAACACCACAAGATCATGTTCACAGATTGAATCTTCTTCATTTCCTTCTCCATCTTGGCAAGCTCATCATCTCTGGACTTGGTCAAAGCTAAACACTTCTGGATCTCTGCGAGATGCTCTGCCTCCTTCAGCCTTTGATGCTCTGCCGCTTCCAGCCTTAGATTCTCCACCGCAGCTTCCAGCCTCTGGATCTTAAACAACAAACCATTGATGACATAGCTCCCACGCTCACCCATAGGCCCGTCATGCCAGCTGAAGTAATTGCACCCTCCATGGTCCTGCAAAAAATTAGATCCATTACATTGTTGAAAATCATCATTTGACACCACCTAATTCATCAGTATACTATGCGATCAAACCCTATGTGTTGGACATCCATAAAATCTTCGCCCGGGGTTCATCGAGGTCCAAGATGTCCTTAGCTTGGCTCTCAGACCACAGTCGCAGACAGGGTAGAGAGTAGATGACGACGAGCCAGTGGACGATGACATCCTAGGAGTAAGAGATGCGAAATAACCATTTATGGCCATAAACGAATACTAGGCGAGATCGGAGACGGGTTCGTCTTCATACCTTCCGTCCGGTGATGTCGAGATCCGGTGATGTCGAGATACACAAATGTCCTCCCCTTTATCGGTGATGCGAAATCTCCAGCTGCGCGCCCCAGCCGGAAACCCTAAACCCCCGCGGGAGAAGAAGGGTTTCTCGCCGGAAACCCTAGAAAACGTAGGGCAGGGACGACGGGGTTTCTCGCGGGAAATGTAGGCCTTTGAGCAACTACCCCCCGCGGGAGAAGAAGGACCCTGACCGCCCCGTTAAGTCCTTAACGGGGTAACGGGGAACGACGGCGTGGGGTCACGTGCGGCGCACGTGGCCCACTTTCCGTCAGATCGCGGACGGTAGCTAACGGCGGGTGACGTGGCGGACCACATAAGAGCGATTATTAAAGTTGAGGGTCTGTATTGTAACTTTTTGAAATATAAGGACCACATAAAAATATCGGTCAAACTACAGGGTACTAATTGAAAATTTAGCCTAGATTTATCTTCACGTATCATTTGAATTCTTGCAATGAAGCCTTTTATATTCCTTTTAATTCTAGGAGTAGTTCTAGTCATTGATTTTATTCTTTTTCATTCATGCATTAAAGCCCTCTTTTCTAGGAGTAGTTCTAGTCATAGATTTTATATATTCCTACAACCAGTCCTTTATTTTAAATATCTGCAACAAATCTTTCATTGTTAGGAGTACTTCAAGCTTAGCTTCTCCTCCAATCTCCCTCTTTCTATCCATTTTATAATTTTTATTATCCATTCCCGAAAGATTCGACACCTCCGTTCGAACTGAGTGTTTGAAGGAGTTGAACCTTGTCATAATCTCTTGTATATTAATTAGTGTGTTGCACAATTTATGCGCTAACACTAACCAAATCTTTTCTCATGGATGTAAATGTTGGATTTGGAGCCCAATTAAGTTGGGCTAATCATGGGTTGAATCAAATGGGTTGTGGAAGGGCCCATTTACAATTAGCCAAATGGAGGTGAGCCCATGTGTGTAGAGTAGTTTAGTCCCACATTGGAAGTGGAAGAAAACTTTCACTGGCTTATATAGAGTTTTGAGTATCTAGGCTTTGAACACATGTGAGGACTAGAGGTGGAACACCCACACGCGCGCCGCTGCCGGCTGGCCGTGCTCATGCGCTGTGTGCGGTGGGTGTCCTTTTTGCTACACACAGGAGCTGGTCGAGTCAGCTCGAATTGGGTGCCCCTTTTGCTACACACAGGAGCTGGTCGAGTCAACTCGAATTCACTGGAACTTTTCAACTTCCAAAACGGTTCAGATGAATTGATTGGATCTGACTCTTGGGTTGCCCATGTTTAATGGGTTGAGTCAGTTATCTCTTGAGAATGGATCTGGTCCGACTCTTGGGTTTCTGTAGAATTGATTGAGTCAGTTTCAATTTCAGAGGAATTGATTGGAATCTGACTCTTGGCAACCCTTGACTAGTCAGCTTCTGGATGATGTGGCAGTCTGTAATTGGCTGTTGTTTGCTGAATAGGCGTGCCTTTTCATCTTCCCTAATGGATGATCAGCTTTCTCCCTTAGCCTATAAATAGGACCTATTCCAGCTCTTTAGAAGCTAAGTTACATGCATCCAGTTTTTGCACACCACTCACTAGAGGGTCATGAAGTCTGAGAGTACCGTACCAGCGAAGGCTTGACGGGCGATCGGAGGCCGGCTTCCTTCCGTTCGTGCAGGAGATCGTTGTACCCTGGGAGTTCCTTGCCTGAAGAACTAGAAGCACTGATGGTGGGCAATACGAACTTAAGGTCATAGTGTGATATACTGGCATCGATCAAGCTTCGGTTCTACATCGGGTTTTCCTTCTTCCTCATCGACGGTTTCCTTTCTTTTGGAGTTATATTACCTTATTTGGTAAGTGTTTAGAATTTAGTTTTTCTTCTTGTCATTGTAAAGGATTCTTGCCACCTTAGTAAAAGCAAGATCCTAATCTTCTCTTCTATTTCCAATAATCTTAAGTTCGTATCTTATCGGTTTTATCGTATTCGAATCCATTTCTCCTACGGATCCTTCTGTTTTCTTTTCCTTTTGAAAGGAAGTTCGTTGAACTTCCTTTATATAACTCAAACTCTAATCTGAACCACTTTGTGGTTGATCTGCTTTGCAGATGGCTTCAGGAGGATCTGAGCCTGTGATTCCTCCCCGTGAGGAAGTGCATGTTGGCAATCCAACTGTAGTGGAAATGCCTAGTTTGTCGATCGGGCAGCTAGAGAGGCCTGAAAAGTTTAAGGGACTGAATTTCAAGCAGTGGCAGCAGAAAATGTTGTTCTACTTGACCACCCTTAAACTGGTCAGGTATCTCACTGAGGATGAGCATGTTCTAACTGAAGAACAGAAGAATGCTCATACCGTGGCTGCAGTTCAGGCTTGGGGTCATTCTGACTTCCTATGCCAGAACTATATTCTGAATGGCTTGGACGACAAGCTCTACAATGTGTACTTTTCCAAAAGAACCGCAAGGGAATTTTGGGAAGCCTTGAATAATAAGTACAAGGTGGATGACGCCGGCGAAAAGAAATTTGTTGTCGGTCGATTCCTTGAGTACTAGATGGTAGACAGTAGAAGCGTTGTCGACCAAGTAGAGGAACTTCAGCTCATCTATCATGACATGAATGTTGAAGGTATGATTTTGAATGAACCTGTCCAAATGACGGCAATGATAGAGAAACTGCCACCTTCTTGGAAGGGCTTCAAGAACTACCTAAAGCACAAATGAAAGGAGATGAGTCTTGAAGATCTCGTTCGGAGGCTTAAGATCGAGCAGGATAACCACAAGACCGAAAAGAACATCGGTCTAAGCATTTACTCTAAGTCCAACTTAGTGGAGAATGCCAGCGGTTTGAAGAAGCGCAAGCGCTTTGATGAGGGCACTAAGGGAGGCAGCGGGTATCAGAAGTTCAAAGGCGAGTGTTTTGTCTGCGGGAAGGCAGGACATCGGGCCAAGAACTGTCGCAACCGTCCAAATGCTCAAGGGAAGAAGAAGCCAGCCCCCAAGAAGAAGAGGACATAAGCTCACATGACTGAAGGTCTCAGTACAGAGATGGATGACTTGCACCTGGTGGCAGTCATCTCCGAGGTGAATCTGGTCGAAAGCAACCCAAGGGAATGGTGGGTCGACACATACGCTACCCGCCACATCTGCTCCAACAGATGGATGTTCGACACCTACCAAGCAGTGAATGGAGAGCACTGCTACATGGGAAACTCTGTAACCTCCAAGGTGGAAGGTAAAGGGACGGTGAAGCTGAAGATGACGTCCGGAAAAGAGCTGACCCTGACGGATGTCCTTCATGTGCCAGAGATACGCAAGAATCTAGTCTCAGGTTCTATTTTAAGCAAGAAGGGCTTCAAGCTAGTCTTCGAGTAAGACAAGGTCATCTTGTCTAAGAATGGCATGTATCTAAGCAGGGGCTATATGACTGAGGGGCTTTTTAAAATGAATGTAATGACTGTTATCCCCAAGGTCAAAGCTAGTGAAGCCTTAAAGGCTAACACTTCCAATGTAATGATTGCTGCCCAAGAGGCCAATAAAGAAAAGATTGCCTATGTGACTGAGTTATTTAAATTATGGCATGAGAGGTTGGGATATGTGAATAATAATTCAATGAAAAAACTAATAAACTTAAATCTTCTTCCTAAATTCATAATTAACAAGGAACGCAAATGTGAAGTTTGTGTGGAAGCAAAAATGGCTAAGACTTCGTTTCAATCAATTGAACGAAGCACTGAACCTTTAGGTTTGGTTCATACAGACGTTTGTGATCTGAAAGTTGTACAATCTAGAGGTGGTAAAAGGTATTTTATTACCTTTATTGATGATTGTACGAGATATTGCTATCTTTACTTAATGAGAAGTAAAGATGAGGCAGTAGAGATGTTCACTCATTACAAGAATGAAGTGAAAAATCAGCTCGACAGAAAGATCAAAATGCTGAGAAGTGACAGGGGAGGTGAGTATGAGTCACCTTTTGCCCAAATTTGTGTTGAAAATAGCATCATTCATCATACTACAGCGCCCTATTCTCCAGAACAAAATGGAATAGCAGAACAGAAGAATAGGACGCTAAAGGAAATGATGAATGCCATGCTTATAAGTTCAGGCTTGTCTCACAACATGTGGGGGGAAGCGATACTTTCAGTGAATCATGTGTTGAATAGACTACCGCACAAAAAATTAGACAAGACGTCTTATGAATTGTGGAAAGGACATGCGCCTAGTTACAAGTTCTTAAGAGTTTGGGGCTGTCTAGCTAAAGTTCCAATTTCAATTCCGAAACGAACTAGGATAAGGCCGAAAACGGTAGACTGTATGTTCATTAGATATGCACATGATAGTAGTGATTACCGGTTCTTGGTTAATAAATCGGATAATCTTGAAGTGTATGTGAACACTGTCTTAGAGGCTAAGGATGTCTCATTCTTCGAAAACGTGTTCCCTTACAAGTCTTCTCCTATAACAGAGGGTAGTGAAAGTCCTTATGAGAACACTGGGGAAGAAAGAATCTAGAGTCCTCAGTTCATGAAGAAGATGAGGAACCTAGACGGAGTAAGAGGGTTAGGACAAAAACTTCCTTCGGCCCAGACTTTCTAACATATTTGTTAGAGAATGACCCTCAGACATTCAAGGAGGCAATGTCAACTCCAGACGCTCCTTTATGGAAGGAAGCAGTGAAAAGTGAAATTGATTTCATCATGCAGAACCATACATGGGAACTGGTTGATTTACCATCAGGTTGTAAACCTTTGGGTTACAAGTGGGTTTTCAGAAAGAAAATGAAAGCAGATGGAACAGTTGACAAATACAAGGCAAGGCTTGTAGTCAAGGGTTTCAAGCAAACTGAAGGGGTGGATTATTTTGACACCTATTCACAAGTCACTAGGAAAACGTCAATCAGAATAATTATCGCCCTTGCGGCTTTAAACAATCTGGATATACATCAAATGGATGTAAAAACAGCTTTCCTAATCGATGATCTGGAAGAAAAAATCTACATGGAACAACCTGAGGGATTTGTTGTTCCTGGAAAATAGAAAAAAGTCTGCCGACTTGTTAAGTCTTTGTATGGACTAAAACAAGCATCTAAGCAATGGCATGAAAAGTTTGATCATGTAATGGTGACAAACGGCTTTCGCATAAATGAGTGTGACAAATGTGGTGATGAGAAGGAATATATAATCCTATTTCTTTATGTGGATGACATGATCATCATTGGTAGCAATGATAATATCATAAAAGCTACGAAGAGTATGTTGTCACGAAATTTTGATATGAAGGATTTGGGTATCGCTGATGTGATACTTGGTATGAAAATTACCAAGACGTCTGATGGCTACACTTTATCTCAAGATCATTATATTAAGAAAAATCTTAATATATTTGATAAAGGGAGTGATGCGCTATAGCCAGGACATCGATAGATGTTAACTCACATCTAAAGAAACATCACGGTGAAGGTGTACAACAATTGGAATATTCCATGGTCATAGGCAGTCTGATGTATATCATGAACTGTACTCGACCGGATATTGCCAACTCAATAAACAGGCTAAGTAGATACATAAGCAATCATAGTACGGATCACTGGAAAGCAATGACCAGAGTCCTTAGATATTTAAGGTACACGACAAATTATGGATTGCATTATACAAGATATCCAGCTGTGCTTGAAGGATATTCAGATGCAAACTGGATCTCTGACTCCAATGATACAAAATCCACGAGTGGGTTTATTTTTATAATTGGAGGTGCAGCTGTGTCTTGGAAATCATCCAAGCAGACTTGCATAGCAAGGTCGATTATGGAAGCTGAGTTCATAGCATTAGACCTAGTTGGGGAAGAAGCAGAATGGCTGCATAAACCTGTGCCTCCTATTAGCATTCACCGTGATAGTCAATCAGCAATAGGCAGAGCACAAAGCCATACGTATAATGGAAAATCTAGGCATATACGTCGACGACATAATTCAGTAAGAAAATTGTTGTCGACTGGAGTAATTCCCATCGATTTTATGAGATCGAAGGAAAATGTTGCAGATCCACTAACCAAAGGCCTAACTAGAGACCTAGTGGATATTTCGTCGAGGGGAATGGGGTTAAAACCCATGAAATGACTATCCTTCTCAATGGCAACCCAACCTAGCTGATCTAGCAGACCCATATTCTAGGTTCAATGGGACAACCGAATTGTGGAGGGCAGTCGCTTAGATCACTCATACCCATTCCTATGATGATTGAGTGATAAATTTGCATAGTGTAAAGGCTAAGCTTATGCTTTTAATGATCTTCATTACTCAAAGAGTAGGGGTATGACAAGATGCTCCTAATAAGAAATCACCTATTTCGAGTGAGACGGGGCCGCTTCTATGGGAATAATGTAAGGGCTAGTTCTCTAAAGCACTCGAATAATTCCACCATGCATGTCCATGGCCGAAATGACATAACAAAAGAGCCTTCAGTGGTATAAGAAAGGCGTTGTGTGAACACTATTGTCTTAGTGTACATGAAAGCTGAACAGTTCAAGACACCGCGTTCACTGTTTAGCAAGTACATTTGATAGTGTTTCACTAAGTAAGGTTCAAAGCTAAAAGCTACCTCTCCTGAAGTAGCAATGTTTGTGGTACTCTCAAAATGCATTAGAGATCATTTAGCATTTTGATCAGCCATTTGATTCATGTGGGGGATTGTTGGATTTGAAGCCCAATTAAGTTGGGCTAATCATGGGTTGAATCGAATGGGATGTGGAAGAACCCATTTACAATTAGCCAAATGGAGGTGAGGCCATGTGTGTAGAGTAGTTTAGTCCCACATTGGAAGTGGAAGAAAACTTTCACTTGTTTATATAGAGTTTTGAGCCTCTAGGCTTTGAACACATGTGAGGACTAGAGGTGGAACACCCACACGCGCGCGCGGCGGCCGCCGCCCGCCGGGCGGCCTTGCTCGTGCGCTGTGTGTGGTGCTTGAGGGTCATGAAGTCTGAGAGTACCGTACTAGCGAAGGCTTGACGGGCGATCGGAGACCGGCTTCCTTCCGTTCGCGCAAGAGATCGTTGTACCCTGGGAGTTCCTTGCCTGAAGAACCAGAAGCACCGGTGGTGGGCAATACGAACTTAAGGGTACAGTGTGATACACTGGCCTCGATCAAGCTTTGGTTCTACATCGGGTTTTCCTTCTTCCTCATCGGCGGTTTCCTTTCTTTTGGAGTTATATTACCTTATCTGGTAAGTGTTTAGAGTTTAGTTTTTCTTCTTGTCATTGTAAAGGATTCTTGCCAACTTAGTAAAAGCAAGATCCTAATCTCCTCTTTTATTTCCAATAGTAAAAACTAATATTTGAGGATAAAGATAACACTCCTATTTATTTATGCTCGCCTGAGTTAGACAAAAGTTAGATAGAGTCTCATCATACGTCAGGATCCAATTTGCAGGGGTCATAGATCACGGATATGATTGAAGTAAGAGAGAAGAAGGAAATCTATTATATATAAATAAATAAATAAATAAATAAATAAATAAATATAAATATAAATATAAGAAGAGGCGGAAGGGGGGGGGAGAGGTATTGATTAGAAATCAATATCTAAAGAGTCTGGCGCTCGATTCAACCGATCTGTTTGAAGAGATCGAAAGGTGGAACTGAACATTTAACGTTCCAGCCTTTAAATATTACTTCTAAAAAATATCTCTATGTTTAAAAATAAAATATAAAGACTTACTTAGAAAAGATGTAGCATAACTGCAAGTTTTATTCCACTGGAAGAGGTTACAATGGAGGAAGAAAGGTTATAAGGGAAGAGAGCGGATGAGTTCCAGCGTGCTCAACTCAGAGGAGCTTTCCTCTTTATATAGAGGCTTAGGATGCCTTCCAGGCTACGAATGAATTAGAGGCTAAGGATGCCTGATGATAGCATCGTATAATAATTATGAGTGAATATTTTCCTTTACATCCTGTCGGTCAGTGGATTATCGCTTTTCTTTATGTCATCTGCCAGTATGACCCACCACTTCATGTGCCGGATTAGGTGCAGTTGATTGAGTGACCTTTATTCTTTATTGATGACTTGTAAAGGAGATTCTCGTTATCTTCTTTAGCTGGTGGATATGTATTTCGTAAACTTCAAACCTGATGCCCTGAGACATATTAATTATTTCACAACTTAATTATATATTTTTTTTATCATAATTAAATCGCTTAATTGGATGGGACGGATTATAGGTAAAAATTCTATGTTTATCAGAGTTATATGATATATCAGAAATTTATAAACCCTTTAAAGCTAAAGAAAAATAAAACCTTAAAAATCCTTCAAAATTTTATTCTAGATCTCGGGTCCGGACATGGATTGGGCCTCGGGGTAACCGAGTCAAACAACTACTACAGTGATTCCACCAATATTATTAGATTTTTAAAGTTAATTCATGTTCTTTTCAGCAAGAGACCTTCGAGATGTTCTAATTTTAATTAATACTGTCTTAATAAACTCTAAAATCTTCAGTTTTTTCCTCCCTTTCGTTGCTTTTATGTCCAATCGTTTACCCGCTCGTACTCTCTCTCTCTCTCGCTCATTCCTCCCTCCGACTCCGATCCACTGGACGCCGGCGTCGAACCCGACC
>OY986966.1:23430384-23510719 GCA_963920575.1 Narthecium ossifragum
TTTGGAATGTCGAGCAGACATACTTTTTAAGTTGGTCTAAAGTGATGTGACTATTAGAAGTGAGAGCCTTTTAGTGCTTCTAGATGTCTCGTTTATGTGCATTTTGAAAAGTAAATGTTGTTTGATCTCCATGTTCATTGAGTGTGTGCAAAAAGCCTTATTGTTGGAATCATTTCTTCCTATGATGTAAAATGAATTTCGATTATATTTCCAAGATGAAAGTGTTCCACCCATGAAGATTAAGCCTTACCAGGGAAGCTTTTGTAGCTCATTTTTGGATGATCTGCACACACTGAGCCAATATTTTTAAAACCTCACTCATGAAGGTGCTTATTTAAGAATTTCAATCTAGGTGATGCATGGTCTTTGGCTGTAGCACTTTGGTTTTCTTGCCCTATATGGGAACCTATGTTTAGGTTTAGTTTTTGCTCACCAAAGCGAAAACTTGTGATGTTACTAGGAGGTTAACGTGTGTCCAAGTGCAACTTGCCTCCATCATTAACTAAGAATCAAAGTTGAAGATGGGAAAGAGAATCATGGATTACCATGCTGGTCGGCATATAACGGCATGGACCGATATGTATCAAGCTGACTATCGGCACAAACCCGTGCCCATATGTATTAGCTCAGAAGAGGTTCGTGCTGCCAGCACTAACTTCGTGCCACCGCCATGTTAATCCTTGATGAGAATATTGCTACCGTGTGAATTATGTGTTCCTTAGCATTTGCTCCAAGATAGGATCCATTTTTTGGGGGAAAAAAGAGATAAATTGCCTGTTAGATCTTTAGTTCATTGCCTTTACCATTGATTTTTTCATATTGAAATGAATCTTAATTGGTGAGGAGTTCGCGAATGATTGAGCATCTAGTCCCTTTCTGTATATATGTTTCCTGTCGGTATTTGTGGGTTCATACTAGTCAAAACATGTTTATAGTGCTTGTATCTCGGACCTATTCTGTTCGGTTGATATTAATCCAGTAACATGCACATATCTTTGAGGAGTAATTAGATATTTGCGGTACAAAAGGCAAGTTTGATTTTATAACACTATCGTAATAAAAAAACACCATTAAGTTAAGCAGAAAATTAAAAATATAATAAATCTCATCCTTAGTTTTCTTAATTGCAACATTCTAACTTCTCATTCTTCAACTCAACGAGTTATTGATACATACTTATATCAAGGATAGCTGTGCCGGTAGCATACATCACGCTGGTAACTAACACGGTCAGTGCAGGCATGTCCTATATTAATAATGATATACCGTGCTGACCTGCATGGAAATACTTGCTTATTCATACTTTTCTTTTGTAGTAGTTCTTCTCATATTACCTTTCAGTATTATGTAAGGAATTTTAACCATTTTGCTTTCTTCTTTACAATTGCTATTTAATCGATTATTGATATGTCTCTCTTTCATTTTTGGTTTGTGTTTCTAAGTACATGAAGACAGTTTTGATGGGCCTTTCCACTTCAAATATGGTAACGTTGATAGATAATATACTTTGACCATTCTTCTTAAATGCTAGTAAAGACTAAAGAGTGGCTTAAGCTCTTTCTCCTACAGAAGGAAAGTACTTTATTGCAGTTTCTTTGGTTTCAACAAAGATGATAAGGAGATAGTGAAGTTTGTAAGGTGCTGACTGAAATATATCCAGACAAGGATGTCTAATACTTGTGCAAATAATGACTATCTGATTTCCTAATCATTCTGGTGTTCTGGGTGTTCGAACTTGGATGCTTCATAAATATTTGCTCACAAGCTTTTTATTTCTGGAACTTTTGGGCATGCGTTTTAGCATTTTGAGATGCTTTGCATTTTTATTGAGCTTTTTGATGTTCTGAGTGTTCCAATGGATACTTTGTAGAGATCTGCTCGTAGGTTTTTAGGTCTAGATTGTCCGATTCTTCTCGGTGTGAAACTTTGCATTTTGAGATCCTTTACATTTTCATCAATCTATTTCTAACAAATTGTCTATGTTTGGTGCAGTTATTATGTTTTTGATCTCGTGGGCTTTCACTGTGGTGTCTTTAGCCCTTGCTAGCCTTATATATTACTATGTGAGCATTAAAGGCAAGGCTGGAGATTGGGGTGATGGGTTCAAGAGTGCCTATTTCCAGTTGGCCCTCCGAAGCCTTCGATCACTAGGAGGTACATTCCTTCAAAACTCCAAAAGTTTCGACAGTTGTAGCCAGTTCAAAAACTAATTCAATTCTGATTCTTAAGTTTTTGTAGTATGATAACTTGTGTGAAAGTCATCTGAAAGCAACAAACTACTTGAGCGTTATGGCATGTACTGGCATATCATCCTGAACATTTAAGCTCCACTGTCATTGCCTGGTTCCAGTTATAAATGTTGGCTGATGGTAATATCATTTTCATTTCCATTCCTGCTGTACAAGTATGTTCCCAATGTCTTCGCAGGCATGATTGAGATTGTTTAATGAAAAGTTGTGTCTGTCAAGCCGTTTTGGACGCAGGGACAAGTCATAAATATGTGAATGGCTTATCAACAACTTTCTTTGTTGTCACCACTAATTTGTGTACTGTGTATGCTGGTCGGATTAAAATGCCAAGCTTCACAGGTGCAGATCAGTTGAACTGATCATAGTTCTCAAAGACTGATGATGACTTGAATAAAGTTTATAATTCTGTGAAATCTTTGGCTCGATTCAAAAACCTTTGTGAATTAGCTGCATAGACAGCCAGCAAAGGTGTACTTGTTGCATGTTTAATGGTTCCTTCTGTTTATCTAACTGCTTTTCGACATCTTTTTCTTTCTTACAGCAAACCAAGTGCACCCGAAAAACTGGTACCCAATTCCTTTGATCTTCTGCCGGCCATGGGGCAAGCTGCCAGAGAACGTGCCTTGTCATCCAAAGCTTGCCGACTTTGCCAATTGTGTGAAGAAGAAAGGTCGTGGTATGTCCATATTCGTCTCAATTATTGATGGGGACTACCATGAATTGGCTGAGGATGCGAAGAATGCTTGCCGTCAGCTCAGTACTTACATAGACTACAAGCGCTGTGAGGGGGTGGCTGAAATCATTGTGGCACCCACCATGAATGATGGCTTTCGTGGGATTGTCCAGACCATGGGACTTGGTAACCTCAAGCCTAACATTGTTGTCATGCGATATCCGGAGATCTGGCGCCGGGAGAACCTCACCCAGATACCTTCCACCTTTGTTAGTATCATCAACGACTGTATCATTGCTAACAAGGCTGTTGTCATTGTTAAGGGCCTTGATGAGTGGCCTGGTGAGTACCAGAGACAGTTTGGAACCATTGATCTCTACTGGATTGTGAAAGATGGAGGCTTAATGCTACTATTATCACAGCTTCTGCTCACGAAAGAGAGTTTTGAGAGCTGTAAGATCCAAGTCTTTTGCATTGCCGAAGAGGACACGGAGGCCGAGGACCTAAAGGCTGATGTCAAGAAATTCCTGTATGATCTTCGTATGCAGGCTGAGGTGATTGTTTTGACAATGAAGTCGTGGGAAGCTCATGTTGAGAGTGGGCCTCAGCAGGATGAGTCACTAGAGGCATTCACAAGCGCACAGCGGCGCATTGCCGCACATCTAGAGGAGATGAAGGAGACAGCCAGGAGAGAAGGGAAGCCATTGATGGAGGATGGAAAACCAGTGGTGGTGAATGAGCAGCAGGTTGACAAGTTCCTTTACACCACACTTAAGTTAAACTCAACTATACTCAGGTACTCGAGGATGGCGGCGGTGGTGCTTGTAAGCCTTCCACCACCGCCCTTGAACCACCCGGCATACTTCTACATGGAGTATATGGATCTATTGGTTGAGAATGTGCCAAGGCTGTTGATAGTTAGGGGATACAGGAGAGATGTTGTCACCCTTTTCACATAATCAATGCTTTTATCACGAACTGTTTGTTTATATTTGTTCTCTATAATAGATAGCTTACATGTCAAATTCATTCTTTTTTCCTTCAGATTTTAGGAATTTACATTACAATCTTTTCGGCGAAGATTTTTTTATGAGGAACTGAAGCATGAAAGTTTTGTACGATTAATATGTATCATTCGGGAGAACGGGAATACCTACTTCTATCTCTTGTTGTTGCTGACTTGTACTAGTTTCATTGGCAATTGGATGCAGGAAAATTGTTCTTGTTTTCTTTGCTCATGTAACTTGATAACGATCCTGGCATTAAATATAG
This sequence comes from Narthecium ossifragum, assembly GCA_963920575.1. Lineage (NCBI taxonomy): Eukaryota > Viridiplantae > Streptophyta > Magnoliopsida > Dioscoreales > Nartheciaceae > Narthecium > Narthecium ossifragum. The sequence continues at coordinate 23,434,579 of OY986966.1, forward strand.
GTTGGATGGTAAAAAGTGATCGTCTACTTGTTTCTTTTTGACCATAGGTCTCATTTTCTCCTTGAAGGCTAGTCTCCTATTTATGACGAGATTGATATTTGTCTAGTGGAATTAGTTGTCGCACTGTTTATATAGGTCATAAGATTATAGCATATATGTGAAAGTCCATATAGTAAGATTTAAGACAACTAAATTGACAGCGGTATGCCCGTACATCTATGAGACTATGAAGTTTTACGAACATGGTGCAATCATCTTATTAGTGAATCTGAAAAAAGGATATGAAAATAACCTACTCTGTCCATTTTAATTTTTTGGTTAAGTATGGTGAAGCCTTTTACACTTTACAAGAGTGGCCAAGTTCGACTCACATGGCTTTGTAAGGGGAAACTGACGGTGACGGACTCGCTTTGGAGGCTGTCTCTCATCCGATTGCGAATGTCCTATATGCGAGTTATAACTGGAAACGATTGCTCATGTGCTATTTGGATGCCTCTTCATTTGTAGAGTCTTTGAGATCATCTCGGCAAAGGAGGGTATTTCTCTTCCTAGATGGGATCCTGAATATTTGATGGACTTCATCCCGAGGGATTCTGACCGTAAGGAGGACAAGCTCGGGATCTTCATCACTGTTGGGATGTGGATGGCTTGGAAGGATCGTAATAACCTTTTCTTTGTGAATGAAAGTGCCTTCGAATTAGCTCTGACATGCAAGATCACTCGGCTTACTCAGGAACAACTGCGTCGTCGTTTTCAACCAAAGAACTATGGGGAACAAGTAGGATGCTTCGTGGTACAAACTGATGCCTCCTGCTCGTTGGTGGATGGGTCTGCGGCAATTGGGGCGGTTGGAATTCTGCCTAATGGGGAGCTGGAGTGGGTTGTGGGTGCCCCAGTGGGGTTGTGCTCTGTTCTGCAAGGCGAGATGGTGGCAATAAGCATGGCACTCAATGAGGCGAAAGCTAGAGGGATCATGGAACTGGTACTTGAATCGGACTCCCTAATTGCAAGCCAGATCATCAATGTGCGTGTTTATGGCCGCGTGAGTTAGAGGGGCTAGCGAAGGAAGAGTGGTGTGACCGTGTGATACACTTTGGTTTGCTTCGGTATTGTTTCTCCACGTATCTAGGTCTTGCAATGTTAGGACAGATAGAGTTGCATGGTTCTATAATCTTCATGGGACCAGCCTTTTGTGGTCACATGAGGATGGATTTGATCTTTTGGACATTTTGATGTAAGAAAAGTTCGACTCACATGGTCTACTCTTTTGATGAAAATAGCGGACCAAATGATCCAAACTTGAAGATCAAAATGATGGACCAAGTGAGGGCCGCTCCGATAAAAGACTTCAGTTCGGACCTTCACCCTGCTTTAACCAAGCAAACCTGATGAACTCTAGCATGAAAGTATAAGCCTCTCATCTTGACTTGATAATTTACATTTCACATACAGTACAACCTTGTACAATACAAATAATGTTGGAATCGAGGAATACATGAAGAACTAGCATTCGCTGGTTGATGTGAGAAATCAATACACCATCAAACAGTAGGTACATATGCCCTCGTTTTGCAAAGTTCCTTTTTACAACCTATTAGTCTTTGCTAGATAGATCACAGCGCCTGAAGTGGCAATTGGGATGAACACTTCATCAGATATAGATGCTGTAGGGCCAGGGAGCGCTTTCTTAATTAAGAGTGCTACTATGGGAAAACCAAGCATGCATAAGAGAATATCTCGACTTCCTTGACCAAAACGGAATCTTTCATAAGTTATGAAACCAGAAACAATTTTCTTGAAGTCCTCTTTACTCAGACCACCTTTAGGTGCTTTCTGCAAGGATTAAAAAGATAGGTTTGTCACTTATCTGCCAACCTTATCGAAATAACATCAATACCATATTATGTAAAACACAAGTAAAAATATCGACCATAACTGTTTTAAGCATATGCAGTGTTCTATCACCTATAACAAGTTAAATGATCAACAAATTGAACACTTGTATGATATTCTCAAAAATTTAGGTATAAAGCATAAAGAAGCAAGCTAATAGGCTGTTTGGTTTGTGGAACGTTGATTCAATGGGATCGTGGGCTGCATGCATCATGTGGTACATGCATCGAGCAATAGATGCACTCGTTTGGTTGCTCCAATGATTGGATACATGCATCATTGTTGTTTGGTTAGTCTTTTGGATCAGCCAATACACATTGATCCTTTGTTTATATATCAACCTTATAAGGAGCAAAAACGGTTACAACCGTTTACCTTCTATTAGTTTATCTACATGTATATTTTCCTAAGTTAACTTTGTATATTTTTATCATATTTCCTAAGTTAGTTTTAAATATATATCATTATAATCATAAGACAGGAGATTAGTTTTAAATATACATACTTATCTACCTTATAAGATCCAATGATAGTTACTTTTATGACTCATCATCTGAGTCATAAACTTATACACACATGGCATACACGTGGTATAAAATTATAATTAAATAAACAAAAAAAGGATAGTGGCTGATGTGGCGTAAGTTATAATAGAAATAGTGGCGGTGGGCAGTTAGTCGTGCCACCACCACCTAGTATATATATATATATATATTCATATAATTTTCATATAATATTCACATAGTTTGAGAGAGAGAGAGAGAGTGAGTGAGATATATATATATATATATATATATATATATATATTACACATTAAATGTTAAATTCAAATGTTCATATAATGACGTAATAAAGTCATATATATATATTCATATAATGTTCATATAATATTCACATAGTTTGCGAGAGAGAGAGAATGAGAGAGATATATATACTACACATTAAATGTTAAATTTAAATATTCACATAACTTTATTGAATATATATGTGTTATAATATAATGACTTTATTGAAATTAAAATAATGTTCACATAATTTTAATGTTCACCTAACTTTATTGAATATATTTGAACATGTTCATGGGTACACAACAGATGCACCGCAGAAGGGCGCATCGCATGAAACGGCTGATGCATGGTATTAGTTGCCTTTTACTTCAAGTGGTGCATGAATCAACATATGCACGTGGCGAAGCAAACACGGGATCGGGCACTCAGGGTGCATCACGTGCGCGCGATTGGTTGATCTAATCCATCGGTAGAACAACTAGATCAATTGATCGGTATATACCTACCGATTGAATCTACCAATGATCGAATCGGTAGGTACATACTGATCAATTGATCTGGTCCATCGGTATATATACATACCAATTGAATGTACCAATGATCGATAGGTATATACCGATCAATTGATCTAGTCCATCAGTAGGCTACTGATGGACTAGATCAACCAATCGGTATCTTCCTATCGATTCAAGAACATGTGCAATGTACATGCCACGTGACCATGTACATAAATCTTTATTCTTTATAGAATGTTGACATTGAATGCAGATGGCGATGATATCATATCACGTAAGGTGAACTGAATAAATAAAAGGGCTGATTTAGAAGTTGGCTTGAAGTTGAAGACTATTTTTTATTTTTTATTTTATTCCCTTGTTTCCTATGCACTCTTAGGTACCGTTTGGTTGCGGGTTATACTATTTCGGGTTTAGAGAAGATAGTGATTAGTACGCTGACATAAGTAGTGGGATAAAGTTATTTCACTTGTGGTGTTTGGTTAAAAAGTAGGGATAAATCAATAATGATTACTTGGGATAAAGAAATGGTGTTTGGATGGAAAAGATGAAACAAGAATAGGGATTGGGGAGGTTTAGAAAGTAAATTCAAAATAGGCCTTTGTATTAGATATATTAGGGGTTTAATTAATAATATTATAATGCATATAATATTCGCCTTAACTTTCATACTTAATAATATTATAATGCAAATAATTAATAATATTCCAATTTCGTACTACTAATATTATAATGCATATATTCACCTTGACTTATTCCGAGTTTTATTCCAACCCTTGAAATAAATTGTTTGACTGCAATTCCAGGTTTGGTTGCACCACTCCCACAACCAATTTTGATTGCGATCAATCTCCAAAACACTGTCTAACCCATCTTTCCCTATTCCACTATTAAGTTAAGTTTTCGGTATTTGTACGTTGAACCGTATAAAATTTATACTATTATATTATAACATAAAATATAGGGTGGTTATATTATAATACAATATAATATTACCGCCCCACCCGTCCTGTTCAATGCCTCCACCGGCGAATCCCTCTTCTATCAACGCCCGCTTATTTGTCATCTCCGACAGACGCCCGCTCCTCTACCATCATCGACAGTGATGCCCACCCGTCCTCGTTGTATGACTCGACAGTGTTGAGAACGTTCTTGTCGGCGTTGTGACCACTGACGACGTATACGCGGCCTTTACCTACGACAAACGTGAAGAATGATCGCATCACCACATGACATAGCATGGTGACATGGCATGGTGATACACATCAATGCATCCCAATGCATACCCACTTATATTAATATAATAATATTATTTTCATATATATTATTAAAATAATATAATATAAATAAATTTTTACATGATGTGAACCAATCATGATATGACACGTGGCATGTGATCCACTTATATTAATATTTTATTATAATAACATATTAATAATACACTACGCACGGGAAAATGTTTCTAAGCACGCAAAAGTTTTTATACGCTCATAAAAACACATACAAAAATGTTTAAACTTACTCAAGATAATAAACCAAGAGCATTCCAATTTTGAATATGATGAGATGTGAGGAGTTGATCGTTTCTCACCTTAAATGCCTCCTGGAGTTCCTCGACTGTTGGTAATATGTATTGAACAGCCCCCTTTTTCTCACCGAGTTTCCTGTTGACATGAGAAATAACCAAATTTTCTATACTCATGAGGTTGAATGTATATTTCCCTAGAGATTGAAAAGGTTTTAAGAAATTTCTTAGCATTAGAACATTAGACATACCCTTCATATATTGTGAATAGGATTTCTGCTTTAAAGGTACACCGTATAACTATGGATCTTCTTTAACAAAACTGATTAGTAAAGTTATTTGCACATTGAGTTAAGCAAAAATATGTTTGCTCTACTTGAAATGCTCAGATATTCTATGGTGGTTTCTAGATTCATAAATTGTTCTCTTAGGGCGCGTTTGGCGCACCCCCATGGGGGATGCGCGGATCCCGCGGGGGCGGGATCCGCGCGTTTGGCGCGGGCGCGGATCCCGCGCGGATTCCGGAAATCGGGATCCGCCCTGAGGCGGATTCCGGAAATCGGGATCCGCCCTGAGGCGGATCCCGATTTCGGCGTCCGCTGATTCCGCGGATTCCACGGATCCGCCGGAGCCAAACGCGCCCTTAGGTGAGTAGAACATAGAATCTTGAGTAGAATATAGACTCCTTTTCCCATCAGTTATCCATTTTACATGTTTGTGCCAACTTTGATATGGGCAATTTCTTTTTAGTTAAAGGGAGAAATAAACAAAACAATTGCGATTAATAGCAAAGAAAATCATTCCAGTAATGCAACTTTATTCAAAGATTTTGAAGAGTTAGTAAGTTAAAGAGAACATAGTTTATTGTCTGTGTCTAAATGTACAAAAGTTCCTTCTTCTTTTTTTGATTAATTAAGCCCGAAGGCTGAGAATGTACAAAAGTTTCTACTGTATGTTCATAACATAACTACATTGTAGAATTTCATAGGTATGAATTTGCATAGCAATGTTGACGAGAACTTACTCGTTAGCTTTCGATCAACGGATCTTTTAATCTGTCTTACGTGATTCAGGCGATCTTGTTACTAGAACAGTGATCGTCGATCCACAACCCAAGTTTCAACTTGTTCTTCTCTCAACTGTCTACTTCTCTATTGGTAATGAGTTCTCTTCAGAGTTTTCTTAGAAGAACACTCGACGGGAAGAGTTCCCTTCACTACAGATCCCTGACCATCAGTTTCTAAACCGTATAAACCAAACGGTTTTCATAACCGTTTCTAAACCATTCAGTTATGATGTTAAGTGGGTTTAGCTAGTTTATTTAGTCAGTGGGTTTAGCCATCATAGGCGACTAGTTATAAACCAACATACATGATTGTACATTATGGACCCAATGTTCGTAAAATTGAATATTGAAAGGTTCACAAAATTGATTTATGTAAATTGTTTATGAAGAAGAATGTTTCAAAAGTTAAGCTCAACAGACAATTGAGATTGGTTAAGCATTCTCACATACTATCTGTACATTAAATTTGGGAAGCACATACAAAATTAAAGCAACAACGGTGTTGTAACTCACAAGTTTGTCTCATGTTGACTTACTCGAATACATCATACACAGCATGATAGAAGCTAGCCTTATCCCAGCCCTTGGTAGTCTTTTCAAAGTCCTCATAGTGCTTCTTGAAATATTCTTCAATAAGCAGATCAAGTTCCTTCTTTTGTTTGTCCTTCATATCAACTTCATCTTCTGTACTTTCCATAAGAACAATGTGTAGCTTATTAGTAATTCTACATGGATATACCAAAAAAAAATAAGGAACCTTATTGATGCAGGTTGTGTGCACATTTAGACAAATATGCGCATACTTAAGAGTTACTATTAGGTTTAGACCATCCATAAGGAGAATTCCGTTGTGTATAAAGGGTGCAACATCCATAATCAAATTTAAACAATATTCATTCGTTGCCTCCCCTTTTATATCAACCTTGTAAGCTCATAATCTGGCTAACTAGAATAAACTCTCCTGAATAGCCAATCCTTCTCTAACTACTGGTTACAACTTTTTTTTAAAAGGAACCATACATGAGGTACGCTTCATTCTACTTAGCAAGATATATGATCTCAGGATAGTTATTCCATTGTTCTTGATGACTACATCACTTGAGTAGCAATTCAATATCTAAGCATTAAAAACATGTAAATCATGCTGAGTTGAGCAAGGATTTTAGTATTTTACCAACCCCTTAATGGTGAGGAGTTTGTTGTGTTTATTTGCATATTGCATCACGAAAGTTTAAGCTTAGCATAAGATATCAATGCTTATTGCTTCCTATCTCTTCATTCTCCAACACTTCTTTCTTATGGAATAATGGCAGCCATGACTTGAATAATGACATCTCATTGATGAATTTCAGTATTATAGCATTTGCGTGTGATCAATAGACATACGATTACTTGGAGAAGAACTTTGGTTGTTCTTCCTGTTGAAAATAAGTAAACTTGTTTTTTTGAAAGTCCTAGAAGAACCTAGAATCCTAGAAGAGTCTAGAAAGCTTGTAATCAATGTTCCTTAGGAAGCTAAGAGTCTAAAAAGTAGAGTTGCTAGAAGCATCCTGTAGCCTATAAATAGAAGTGCAAGTAACCATCTGATGTAAGAGAAATCATTTGAATGAAACACTAATCAAGTTCCACCAAAGGTCCTCTGTTTCTTGTTCCTCTCCTCCATATATCCTCTCCTCTCTGCTTATTTTCCACAACAAACTGGTATCAGAGCTCGGTCAGATGGCAAATGGTATGTTCCCCTTCCAAGTTCCTCGGCTCAACAAAGAAAACTTCGACAATTGGTCGATCCAAATGAAGGCATTGCTTGGAGCACAGGATGCATGGGAGATTGTAGAGAAAGGCTACAGTGTGCCACAAGATGAAAGCACCTTTTCCCAAACTCTACGGGATGCTTTGAAGGAGGCTAGAAAGAAAGATAGAAAGGCACTCTTCATCATCTATCAAGGGATAGATGAAGGCACGTTTGAGAAGATTTCTTGTGCTACCACCGCCAAGCAAGCATGGGAGATTCTTCAAAGCTCTCACAAAGGGATCGACAAAGTAAAGAAGGTTCGTCTTCAAACTCTTAGAGGAGAATTCGAATCCTTGTATATGAAAACATCTGAATCCATTTCAGATTATTTTTCAAGAGTCTTGGCTGTTGCTAATCAATTAAAAAGACATGGTGAAAGCTTAGATGATATTCGAATAATTGAGAAAATCCTACGATCTTTGGATGCAAAGTTTGATTATATTGTCGTAGCTATTGAAGAATCCAAAGATCTAGATTCCATGACAATTGATCAACTCATGGGATCATTACAAGCTCATGAAGAGAGGCTTAACAAAAAAAAAAACAAGAGCCTCTAGAGCAAGCTCTTCAAACAAATCTCACTTTGAAAGAGAAATGGAAGTCATGGTAATGAAAGAAGCCAAAGACGACGGGGACAAGGTCGTGGCCGAGGAAGAGGAGGACGAGGCAATTCATTTAACAACAGAGAAAGATATCAAAGTTTTGAGTCCACAAGAGGAAGGAGAAGAGGACAAGGATACAACTCAAGACAAAATGGGAGGCCAAGGTATGACAAATCTCAAGTTCAATGTTATAATTGCAAAAAATATGGTCACTATTCGTCGGAATGTCGATATGCCACTAACAATGTTGAAGAAGCTAACTATGTTGAAAGAAGAGAAGATGAAGAGCCGACATTACTGCTGGCATACAATGGTGATCAAGGTGGAGAGAAGAATATATGGTATCTAGACACTGGAGCGAGCAACCATATGTGCGGAAATAAATCTCTGTTCGTGGAGCTTGATGAGACGGTGCTCGCTAAAGTGACCTTTGGAGATAATTCTCAAATTCCAGTCAAGGGCAAAGGTAATATTCTCATCCGATGAAAAATGGAGGCCATCAGTTCATTTCTGATGTTTATTATGTTCCAAATATGAAAAATAATATATTAAGCTTGGGACAACTCTTAGAAAAGGGCTATGATATTCATATGAAAAATCGCAGTCTTCTTCTAAGAGATCAAAAAGAAAAGTTGATAGCTAATGTGCCCATGACAAGAAATAGAATGTTCTTGCTGAACATTAAAAATGATGTTGCTACGTGCTTAAAAACTTGCTTGAAAGATTCCTCTTGGCGTTGGCACATGAGGTTTGGGCATTTGAATTTTGGTGACTTAAAGTTGCTGAGCAAGAGGAGATTGGTGAAAGGAATGCCCTCTATTAATCACCCGGATCAATTATGTAAAGGATGTCTTCTAGGAAAGCATCCAAGGAAAAGCTTTCCAAAGGAAGCTACAACAAGAGCAAAGGAGCCCCTGCAACTTATTTATGCAGATGTTTGTGGTCCTATCAGCCCGAGTACACATGGTAAGCATAATTACTTTCTTCTCTTCATTGATGATTTTAGTAGAAAAACATGGGTCTATTTCTTGAAAGAAAAATCTGAGGTGTTTGATGCTTTTAAGAAATTCAAAGCTCTTATTGAAAAACAAAGTGGCCGAAGTATAAAAGTCATGAGAACCGATAGAGGAGGCGAATTCACTTCAAAGCAATTCCAAGATTTCTGTGAAGAAAATGGGATTCATCGTCCTCTAACGGTTCCATATACGCCTCAGCAAAATGGCGTAGTTGAAAGAAAAAATAGGACCATTCTGAACATGGCTCGAAGCATGCTGAAGAGCAAAAGTATGCCAAAAGAATTCTGGGGAGAAGCTGTTCATTGTGCTGTCTACTTATCAAATCGATGCCCGACTAGAAGTGTTTGGAATAAAACACCTCAAGAAGCATGGAGTGGCAGGAAGCCGGGTGTGTCACATTTAAGGGTTTTTGGAAGCATAGCATATGCTCATGTGCCAGATCAAAAGAGGACCAAGCTGGATGACAAAAGTGAGAAGTATATATTTGTTGGCTATGATTCATGCTCAAAGGGCTATAAGCTATACAATCCAAGTAATAGAAAAATTGTTATCAGTAGAGATGTGGAATTTGATGAAGAAGCAATGTGGGATTGGAGCAAGAAAGAAGAAAACTATGACTTCTTTCCTCTGAATGAAGAGAAGCAAGAGATTCAAGAGGTACAAGAGCTCCAACAGCCAGCCACACCACCATCATTGCCATCAGCTCAAGAAATATCTCCAGATCGAGAAACAAGCTCAAATGAAAGGCCTCCCCGATTCAGGAGCTTGCAAGAAATCTATGAAGATACAGAAAATCAGAGTGAGTTGACTCTCTTCTGTCTTTTTGCTGATTGTGAGCCCCTGAGTTTTGATGATGCAGTGCAAAGCAAGAAGTGGAGAGATGCCATGAATGAAGAAATCATGGCAATTAAAAAGAATGACACCTGGGAGCTGGTGACTCTGCCAAAAGGGAAGAAACCAATTGGACTGAAATGGGTATACAAGGTGAAGAAAAATGCTCAAGGAGAAATAGAGAGATACAAAGCCAGGTTGGTCGCAAAAGGCTACAAGCAACATCCAGGCATCGACTATGGTGAGGTATTTGCTCCTGTTGCTCGTTTAGAAACTATTAGACTAATAATTTCTCTAGCAGCTCAACATACTTGGAAAATTTATCAAATGAATGTTAAATCTGCATTCCTAAATGGTGTGCTTGAAGAAGAAGTATATGTGAAACAACCCATGGGGTATATAGTAAAAGGGCATGAAGATAAAGTCTTGAAATTAAAGAGGGCATTATATGGCTTAAAACAAGCACCAAGGGCATGGAATAGCAGAATTGATAAGTATTTCATAAAGAATAATTTTATTAAATGCCCTAATGAGCATGCCCTTTATATCAAGATAAATCAAAAGGGAGATATGCTACTTGTTTGTTTGTACGTGGATGACTTGATCTTTACAGGAAATAATTCAAAAATGTTTGAAGAATTCAAGAAAGAGATGACTCATGAGTTTGAAATGACAGACATTGGGTTCATGTCATACTATCTTGGTATAGAAGTCAAGCAAATGAATGAAGGAATTTTTATCTCTCAAGAAGGATATGCTAAAGAAATTCTGAAAAGATTCAAGATGGATAAATGCAAGCAAATTAGCACACCAGTAGAATGTGGAATCAAGCTATCAAAATATGAGAAAGGAGAAAGGATAGATCCAACATTTTTCAAGAGCCTAGTGGGGAGCCTTCGTTATTTAACATGCACAAGACCTGACATTCTCTTTGGTGTGAATCTTATTAGTCGTCACATGGAGACACCAACTACTGCACATTGGAAGGCTGCCAAAAGGATACTTCGCTACATCAAAGGAACTGTTGATCTTGGCTTATTCTATTCACCATCTGAAAATTTCAAGCTTGTTGGATACAGTGACATGGGCAGGCGACTTGGATGATAGAAAGAGCACTAGTGGCTTTGTGTTCTTTATGGGAGACACTGCGTTCACATGGGCCTCAAAGAAGCAACCGATAGTTGCACTCTCTACTTGTGAAGCAGAGTATGTAGCTGCCACATCATGTGTCTGTCATGCAATTTGGCTAAGGTTGTTATTGAAGGAGCTCAAAATGCCACAAGAAGCAGCTACGGAGATCTTTTTGGATAACAAATCAGCAATTGCATTGGGAAAGAATCCAGTATTTCATGATCGAAGCAAACATATTGACACAAGATATCATTTTATCAGAGAAAGTATTTCAAAAGAAGAAGTTAAGGTAAAGTATGTAAAATCCGAAGATCAAGTTGCCGACATTTTCACCAAACCACTCAAGAATGAAGTATTTTGCAAGCTGCGCAAACTTCTCGGAGTCAAAGAAAAAAATCAAGTTTAAGAGGGGATGTTGAAAATAAGTAAACTTGTTTTTTTGAAGGTCCTAGAAGAACCTAGAATCCTAGAAGAGTCTAGAAAGCTTGTAATCAATGTTCCTTGGGAAGCTAAGAGTCTAAAAAGTAGAGTTGCTAGAAGGATCCTGTAGCCTATAAATAGAAGTGCAAGTAACCATCTGATGTAAGAGAAATCATTTGAATGAAACACTAATCAAGTTCCACCAAGGTCCTCTGTTTCTTGTTCCTCTCCATATATCCTCTCCTCTCTGCTTATTTTCCACAACACTTCCTTCATTGATGCCCTTACATAGGCCATGCCCACCGTTACTATGGTCCTTGGGCAATGATGGTGCCTTTCATCTTAGCTCTTGTTTTATAGGCGTGCGCTTTGCAGAATCTCAATGTCGTGGGACTTTGAGCAACTATAGTTGTTGTTTGATAACTTCCAAGGAGAAACTAGTAGCTCCATTTTAACAACTTGGGATTTATTTTAGCATCCTAAATGACTCTTGATTTTGGATATCTAAGTTCACATTGGACTTTGTCTAACCCTCCTATGTAGAGATGCAATCAACGTAAAGCCAAAACACTTCCTACGCTTTGATTTGGTTGTTACATAACACTGCTAAAAACGTAAAGCTTGTTACATTCTCCAATTTCATTGGTTCCTACGTACCAACATAAGACTACCAGTAGTTATTAAATGGGCACCATATTATTCTAATTATTGTCCTATATATGCAGATCCAAGCTTCAAGCAGTCAGAAATCCACTTTTGCGATTAGAATAGGAGAGTCCAAATAATAGTGGAAAAACAGGACTATGCTTAAAGATGCGGTTTTACATGTATTACAAGAGAAGATTAAGAATGGGAGAAGGCATGGGGAGTTAGTAAAAGAGCAAGGTGATAGAAGTTGAGATCAAGCCAGACATGCAAAGGTCTCCAATCAGCAAAATAAACCTCATGAGCGAAGGCACTATCCTACCCTCATCACAAGTTGGTCTCATATCAGACATGCAAAGGTCATCTTGCACTTATCCATTTGGATAATAGAAGTTGCATTGAGATGCTAACCGGATTGCTATATCAAGAAGTGGGGATACAGAATTTATCACTACAAATCGAAATATATCAAATGGTACGAGTCTGAGTATTGGTGTCTTTGAGTTGATAGAATTGGTTGCCAATTTACATAGATGCGTTTTCTTTAACATAAAGTTAGGGCTTATATTTTACTCCACAATCCTTGGGAAATCGAACCAAATGAGACCAGCGCAGGCTTTCTTGATTGGAGGAGCCATTAGGGTCAGTCAGGTTTAGCGTTTTTGTTTTTTGGCCCTCTGATTATATGGATGCATAGGAGTTGTGAGGAATTCAACAAAAGAGATTAGCAAAATATGGAGCTTTTCTAGAATTTAGATATTCCCAAGTACATTCAGCAATGCAAGCACAAACAGCCAAAAATGTCCACGATTCTCGCTAATGGACATGATGGGAATACCATAGACAGAGCACATCTTCCCATTAAAATACCAATCAGATGATACTAATTTCCAACACTTCTATATTCAATGGCATCCATGAAATGAATACAGATATAGCATAAAATGCTAAGAGGCCTTAAAAAAACATTTAGATTCTATAATACGGGATCAGAATCACATAACAAATATCTAAACAGCGAAATTAAACTAAATTCCAAATCCATGAACAGGGAAATCAACCCTACTTTTAATATTATAGCGATCAAAATCCAAAATTTCACACTATTACACCTGAAAAGCAGAAAGAATACACTTGAACGAAAACAAAAAAAATCCACATTTTAAGTCGAGCATCATAAAAACAGCAAAACCCAATCAAAGTAATGCGTGGAACCTAAAGAAGGGTAGAAAAAAAAAACTCAAATAAACGCCTCCAATAGGTTAGATGGATCAAATTAAAACTATACACAATGTAGTTCAAGTTAAACTTGCAAGCATAGAAAGAGAGGAGAAGAGATAAAAGAATGGAGGCACGTACTTCCTTTCAGCTTGTTCATCACTTGCCCCATCCTCGATTCGTTGGTCCTCGTAACGTGATCTAGCAATTGCCATCGGGAGGGTTGGGATGGATTATATAAGATGGATGGGAGCAGAGGAGAAGCAAATTCTTTGGGTGGCGCCGCAATGAAGGCAGGCATTTCTCGCAACCCAAGCAAGGATTGATTCCCATGGATTAACCGAAAACTGGGGTTTCGTTTGTTTGCTGGATACCATTAAGGATGTCATGTGAAGATGAACTATATATAGCTACAAGAAATAAGAGAGATTGCTAAACTAATAAAAGCATTGCTCATTCCTGTGATTACACAACCTCAATATAACGGTGTTGTTTTTGTTCCCCATATAATGGCTTAAAGCTTAAAGCCTAAAGCTTAAAGCTTAAAGCGAACTGTAAACTCGAGTTCCACATCACATGAACTAATTCTAATTGCAGAGTCGAAGAGAGATGAATTCCCAATAAAATTCCTCTTTTTTTTTTGCCCAGCAGCAATTAATTATCCTGTTAAAAGAGGAGCAGATGCGAGATGACACTCGTGCATGATTTCCCTCATCGGCACTTATCTATCTAATATCAAGGGTAATTTACCGTATACTGCCCTCAAGTTTTACAAATTTAACGATTAAGACCCTATATTTTCAATTTTAACAATTAATACCCTGGACTTCCTAAAACCTTTCAATGTGGGACATGGTGCTGACGCCGTTCCTATACCCAATGGAGGGACGTCACGTGCCCGTCATGTGACATGTTTCTGAGGCTTTTAACGACGGTGGCATGCAAGAGCACGGCGAGTCCGTCCGGATCGGCGTATTCAAGCAAGTCGGCAGTGGTGTGGTGATGGTCGTCACGGTCAAATATGGTCCCCCAACCTTTGTGCCATACGTGAACCCATTCTATGGCGTGATGCCGGTCTCCAGCAGGCCGTCCCTTACCGCCGACTACCACTGGAACATCGGCGGCTCGAAGGCCACGACCCTCTCGATGCACTGGTAAGACTGGTTCACCAAGCTAGGATCCCATCCGACCTCTCGCACGTCCTCAAGGCTGGCTCTCGTGTAGAACAACGCGTTCATGCAGCTCCCGCCGCCGAGCACTCGTGCTCAGGCGTTCACGACGCCGTCCTTGGAGACGAAGCACTGGGCGGCGGAGCCGGGGGAGTCGTCGGCGAGGGTGTCGAGGAAGAAGGCCAGGAACCAACGGGCAACCTGCGGTTTCTCCACCAATGCCGGGGCCAGGAAGATGACGGCGTCGCCAGCAAGACGCTAGTGCTCGGGCGTTCACGACGCCGTCCTCGGAGACAAAGCGCTAGGCGGCGGAGCCGGGGGAGTCATCGGCGAGGGTGTCGAGGAAGGAGGCCAGGTTGGATATGTTCTTGTTGCCATAAGGCGGGCCTCCTCTCTCTACCAGCAAGACGTTGAACTCTCGCGAGAACGTGGCGGGCAACGGGCAACTTGCAGTTTCTCCACCAACGCCGAGGCCAGGTTGAAGTCTCGCCATGAACATACTCTAATAGACATGAAGCTTTAACCTTTACATATGTTTATTGATTGAAAGAATAATTTGTTAAGATTCATGTGCTCTGTTTTGCTCTGTTTATGGATATATGAAGGTATTGAATCATGGGATCTCCTGCGAGCTGATGGATGAGGTGGAGACGATGAAGGAGCATTACCAGAAATGCCGAGAACAGAGGTTCAAAGAGTTCGCCAGCAAAGCTCTCTAAGAAGGAGCAGACATTGACGCCAACAACACCGACTGGTAGAGCACCTTCTACATACGCCACCTCCCCGTCTCCAACATGTCCGAGATCCCGGATCAGCGGTGAGATTGCGGCGGTGCACGAAGTAGCGAAACTCCATCTCGGGGCGGAGGTTGGGGTACGACTTCCGAATCACGAGATAGAAAGACATCGCCGTCTGTGAGCCGTCGGACGGGCCTTCATCTGAGCAGGATCCGACAGCGTGGGAGAGATCGTGGGCGATGCGGTCGGAGGAGCGTAGGAGGAGGGCAACCTCGGTGAACGAGGTGCAGCAGAGTGTTCCCTCGGCCACGATCCTTGTGGCGTCAGTGGGGGTGCTCCAGTTGAGCTTGGGGACAGCGGCGCCAGAGGCGGGGCTGGGGAGGAGGAAGCGCTTGGGGGAAGTGGATGCGGATTTGGGATCCGGGAGGGGGTGCGGATGGTGTGGGGCTTGAAGAGGCGCCGGTGTCGGATTTATGTGTGTGTGTGTATAGGAAGGCCGGAGGCCCGGAGATGCGGCCGGCGGTGGGGTTGTAGTCAGATGGGGGACAGTGTCACTGGGCGTGCCGTCACGTGACCCGCACGTGACGTCCCTCCGTTAGGTATAGGAACGGCGTCAGCACCATGTCCTACATTGAAAGATTTTAAGAAGTCCAGGATATTAATTGTTAAAATTGAAAGTATAGGGTCTTAATCGTTAAATTTGTAAAACTTGAGGGTAGTAAATGGTAATTTACCCTAATATCTATTTAGGTGTGGGATCCAAATCTTCTCCAGGGGCCGCGCGTTGCTGCTGTGCGCGACTTGCAAATGGTCCCGCACATGTGGCGTGCCGCGTGCGGTAGAGAATTTAATAGGTCTGCCTTCAGCCTCGTTTAGTTCGGGGTTAAAGGGAATAGGATTAAAGATATAAAAATGAGGATAATAAATGGGAATAAACTTAACCCATTTTTGGTGTTTGGTTCAGAAACATGGGTAAGTTAGTGGGTTAAGCTTGGGATAAGGATAAGAGTTGTGAAGTGTATAAAATATATAATATTATAATAATGGATAAGCTAATGGGTTAAGATTATAATATTTGAATTAACTATTAAATTAATTCAAATATATCTATGTAATGTAGATAAAATATATAATATTATAATAGTGGGTAAGCTAGTAAATGACTGAAGGAAAGTTATCAATGTCTAGAGCACTCACCACACTGCCAAACAGCAGTAGAGCATATTCGGCCCCTACCATAGCAATATCAACCTTATCGTACATCAATGGCTCAACAGAACCCTCGGGTTTGTTTGTTTCATGATATTATAGGTGAGATATGATTAGCCCCATGGTATCCCATATTTGGTTTGATTTTAGGGAGATTAGTCAATAGATACAAAAAAAAAAAATTGGTACGGCTTAGAGTTCTTGATAACTTTCCTTCAATCATTTATTATAATTTTCTATTCAAAAGACCAAAATACCCCTACTATATACCTATATCTATCCATAACCCCCTATTCCCCCCCTATCCCCCCCTCCATAGCCGATCCCGAGTTCGCCGTCGCCGCTCGTCATCGATCCCCGTCGCCACCTCCCTCCCCGGCGCCATCCCCGCGACTGCTGCCTTCTCCGGCTCCCCGTCGTCGATCCAGTCGGATCCCGTCGGATTGAGGTCGCCGCCACCTTCTTCCCCGACTCCCCATCACCGATCTAGTCTTCCCCGGCTCCCCATCGCTGAGGATCCCGTCGAATCGAGGTCACCGCCACCTTCTTCCCCGGATCCCCGTCGCCAATCCAATCTTCCCCGGATCCCCGTCGCCAATCCGATCTTCCCCGGATCCCCGTCGCCAATTCGATCTTCCCCGGATCCCGTCGGATTGAGGTCGCCGCCACCTTCTTCCCCGACTCCCCGTCGCCAAGGATCCCGTCGGATCGAGGTCACCGCCACCTTCTTCCCTGGCTCCCCGTTGCCGATCCAGTCCCGTCGGATCCGACGCGAGGTCTCCGCCAATCCCCTTCACCGGAGCTCCCTGTCCCGATCCCCATCCGTCGCGATCACGGAGCTCCTCATCCCAATCTCAGGATCGCAGATCACCGTCGCCCCGACGAGCCACCCTGATCCAACACCCCGACGAGCCACCTTGATCCAACGCCCCGGCGAGCAACCCCGACCACCCCGACGTAGCCAATCCCCTACAAGCCACCCAGATCTCCTCCTCCGGGCATCGTCCTCGACGAGCATAATAGCCATCCCTCCTATATTCGACGCATTCATCGCCCAACGACTCGACTCCCAAGGACCCCACGACCACTCCTCCGCCGGTCCAAACCTTTGAAGAGCCCTCCTAGCCAGCGATCAACCTTCGGCGAGTCCTCAGCCATCGGAACTCATCATTTTCTTAGAATGAGAGAGAAAATGAAGGAAAGTCAAAAAAACTAGTGAAAAAAGGGCAAAATCTTGTAAAATAGAGAAAATATGGGGGGGAAAAGGAAACAAACCAGTAAAATAGAGGAAATAAGGAAAAATATTGAACTTACTTTCCATACAATATGGTAGTTGATTTTCAGGAAATATGAAAGTTACTTTTCACCAAACTTACTTTCCGCCACCAAAGTTATTTTCTAGAAACAATATGTGAAAAAATCAGCTAAAATAAAAAATATATGTAGAAATTTTCATTTTTTATTTTTGAAAATGAAAAATAGCTTTAATGTGCACAAATTATTTTCTATCACCAAAGTTACTTTCCACAAAATAATATGTGGAAAAATCGGTTAAAATAAAAAAAATATGAGGGAAAATCACACATCTCTTTTAGTCACTTTCCACTGGTTACTTTCTATTAGTCGCAATCACTAGTTACTTTCCATTAGTTGCAATCACTAGTTACTTTCCACCACCAAAGTTATTTTCTAGAAATAATATGTGAAAAAATCAGCTAAAATAAGAAAAATATGGGAAATTTTTCACTTTTTATTTTTGAAAATGAAAAATAGCTTTAATGTGCACAAATTACTTTCCATCACCAAAGTTACTTTCCACAAAATAATATGTAAAAAATCAGCTAAAATAAGAAAAATATGGGGGGAAAATCACACATCTCTTTTAGTTACTTCCCACTGGTTACTTTCTATTAGTTGCAATTACTAGTTACTTTTAATTAGTAACAATCACTAGTTACTTTCCATTAGTTGCAATCACTAGTTACTTTCCATCATGGCACACATCGAGAACTCAAGTTACTTTTTGCAAATCGTGGTAAATTATTTTCCACAGTACTAATATCTGGAATATGGAAAATAACTTGTAATAATTATGGAAAGTAACTCAAATTACTTTCCATCATTGAGAACTCAAGTTACTTTCCACAAAATCATGATAAATTATTTTCCATCAGTTACTTCCACCACCAAAGTTACTTTCCACTAATAATATGTGAAAATATCGACTAAAATAAGGAAGATATGGGGGGAAATCACACATCGATCTTTGAGTACTAACATCTGAAATATGAAAAATAACTTGTAATAACTATGGAAAGTAATTCAACTAATTATGGTAATTACTTTTGACATTTTTGTGGTAGTTGCTTTCCACAATTCTGGTAGTTACTTTCCACAGTTCTGGTTCTTACTTTCCACCACAATTTTGGTAGTTACTTTTCACAATACTTGTAGTTGCTGTCCACAATTCTAATACTTACTTTCCACCACCATTTTGGTAGTTACTTTCCACAATTTTGGTATTTTTCACCTATTTTCTCAGCCTATTTTCCAACATTTTTCCCTATTTTCTATTATTTTCCCTAATTTTTCTACCTTTTACCTATTTCCCCCTGTCTTTTCTCTCTCCTCTCAGCTCTTCCCACAGCATCCCTGATCTCCTCAAACCCCCCTGCCGTTCGTCATGATCTCGCCGCCCGTCGCATATCCAGATCTCACCGTCTGTCGCTGATCCCGATTTCGTTGCCCGTCGCCGATCCAAATCTCACCGTCCGTCACTGATCCTGAGCTTCCGTCCGTCGTCGTCCCTGATCTCCTCACGTGACCTTCGACATTTCATCCTCTCGACCTCCAATCGGCGACTGGGAGCCTCGCCACCTCCTTCCCCGCCCTCATCCCCACCGCCACCTCCTTCCCCGACGCCCCCGTCGCGATCCTTCATCACTACCTTCGAAGCCGCTCGCATCCGACCCACCTGATCCCGATCAGCCTTCCATTGACGACCTCCCCATCACCTTCCCTGCCGACCTCCTCCTCCTTCCGATCTCCTCCTCCTTCGCTACGGACCACCTCCGCCTTCTAATCTCCTCCTCCTTCCGACCTCCACATCACCCACTAGGGGTGAGCAGAACCGAACCGAACCCGAAGAACCGAACCGAACCGAATTAGTTCGGTCCATTCGGTTCGGTTTTTTCGGTTTTTCGGTTCGGTTCGGTTCGGTTCTTTGCATATATGAAAAGTTCGGGTTCGGTTCTTTAAAAAAAATTCGGTTCGGTTCGGGTCAAAACCGAAGAACCGAACCTTTTATACTGGTTTATGGTCTAACCCAATCTCAGCCGGTCTAACTAACTGGCTATTGGCTAACCCGGTCAATCGGTCCTCCCTCCCAACTCCCAAGCCCAACTCCCAAGTCTCAATCGGTCCTCCCTCCCAAGCCCAAGTCTCAACTCTCAAACCTCACGATGCCCTAATCCTAAACGCCGCTCACTCCTGGCGGCTGGCACTCCGCACTCCCTCTCTTCTTCATCTCTTCCTAGACCTCGTGGCTGGCCGCTCGCCGTCCACCTGCGGCCCGCCCTCGTCGCCGTCCGCCTGCCGGCCTGCGGCCCGCCCTCGTCTCAGTCGGTCCTCCCAAGCCCCAACTCCCAAGTCTCAAACCTCACGACCACGATGCCCTAACCACTAATCCTAAACGCCGCCTCACTCAGTCACTCCTGGCAGTTTGGCACTCCCTCTCTTCATCTCTTGATCTCTTCCAGTCTTCCTCGACCTCGTGGCTGGCCGCTCGCCGTCCGCCCTCGTCGCCGTCCGCCTGCGGCCAGCCCTCGTCGCCGTCCACCTGCGGCCCGCCCTCGTCGCCGTTTGCCTACGGCTTTTCTTCCTCTCTGTCGGAGGTACCAAACCCTTTTTTCTCTCCTCACTTGCTCTCTTTGTCTCTTCACTCTCTTGTATCTCAAATGTCGCAATTTTTATGTGGTTTTGCTTAATTTCCCTAAGCACATAGATCCTCCTACTTCCTTTCATTGGATTTTTTCGCATTTGCTTAATTCGAAAATCTACATGAATGAGTATGAGATTTCTTCTCTTATTACATTTGCTTAAGTTGTTGCCACCAGAAATTATCAGTCACTTTCTTTGCTCCATTAATGTCAATGTTATGTTTAACCTAAGCCGATTAGACTATAGGCTCCTGTTTAACGAAAAACTATTGGAAGCTGTACCTGACTGGTAGCTTTTCTAGTATTGTTTTACTCAATTTCATTGTTCTGGCTGCTCATAGCTTAAGTTGCTCATTTCTTATTACATTGTTCTGGCTGCTCATTTCATTGTTAAGTAGCTTAAGTAGCTTTTCTAGTATTGTTTTACTCAATTTCATTGTTTTCTAGTTTGATTACATAATTTCAGTTGCTATTCTTTTGTGTTTTGTTGTAAATCTCTCAAGTCTATATGTTAAAATAACCGGTTTGAGCTCGGCTTAAGATAAAGTAGAGATGGCAATGCTTCCCTCAGATCAAAATCCCATTGGGCCTGCTGCAAGGATGCAGCAGTTTGGGACACTCCCGAATCGATAGAGTATGCATTGATGGAAGAGCCTGCAATCCTTCCAGTGTCATCATCTCTTTACAATCATAAATAGACTAGTCTGTAAGTGCTGTGTAGTGACCCATCTGCTCTTCCGGGAAGGATGTTATGTGTTGGATCCTTGCTTTTTTCTTAAATTATGAGGATCTTTTATAAGTAAAACAACTAAATAAAAGAACTTATCCTTACCATTTATCCGAATACAGTCTTTGCTTAAGTTGTTCATTTCTTATTACATTTGCTTAAGTTGTTGCCACCAGAAATTATCAGTCACTTTCTTTGTCCCATAGCTTTTCTACTATTGGAAGCTGTACCTGCATTAGCGGATTCACTGCCCGGGATATCGCCCCTCCTCGTGGTCCTCTCTGGTAATCTCTATTCCATAACTAACCAAGAACTGTTATCTTCTTCACTGCTTCCCCTCTGGAGTAATTGTTCGGTTCAATTTCTGACTTGCGATCGGTGGGATTGATGCAGGATTATGGGTGACGTTTTCATGGGTGTCTATCATACGGTGTTCGATTATGGCAATATGAGAGTTGGATTTGCTAAAGCAGCCTAGAGGAACTAATATAGATCCTTCAGTAGTCTTGTCGATATCTGCAGTCTTTGCTTTGCTTGTTTTCCAAAAAAGGGCATGTTACAGAACTTGGAAACTGCCCATACTGTGTAAATATACTGGATTCAGATGCTTTTCTGCGGCCTTGTGCTGACTATATTGTCAAGGATTTCCTGTTTTGAACAACATATGGTGCAATTTAGTACATAGTTTTGTAATAGCTATAAGGCTGGTAGTACATAGTTCAATTTATAGTGCAATTTATAGTGTCGGTTTGGTTCTGGAACCGAAATTTCGGTTCGGTTTGGTTCTGGAACCGAAATTTCGGTTCGGTTCGGTTCTGGAACCGAAATTTCGGTTCGGTTCTTTGCAAAGTTCGGTTCGGTTTTAAATAATTTGGAACCGAAAATTTCGGTTCGGTTCGGTTCCCATGTAATTTCGGTTCGGTTCGGTTCTCTAAAAACTGGACCGAAGAAACTTCGGTTCTTCGGTTCTGGACCGAGAACCGAATGCTCATCCCTATCACCCACCCAATCCCCGTCACCACCTCCCACGACCTCCTCCTCCTTCCGATCTCCTCCCCATCGCCGATCTCCAATCATGGGAAGGAGGGTATTTTAGTCATTAAAAAAATACAACTAACCATAACCGTGTGCAAGATTAGTAAACGCCTTAAGGAAAATGTATCCAGACCTGTAACCAAATATTTCCTCTCCATGGGATTAAACGCCAATTATCTGTTGATTTTAGGCATGGGATAAACAATCTCACTGGGACTCCATATCCCATCCACATGAGATAAAATAATTCGAGGGGAATGTGGGATACGTAATCCCATGAGATAAGATGTCACGCCCCGGTCCAAAAAACCCATCCAGACCGGGACGTGAGGGAGGGGAACCTGTACCTGTTCACTTCCAATTGGGCGCGATACAACAATTATCACAAATAATTTAAACATTTGACTTCTAAATGCATAATTGAAATCTAAAACATACTATTCCATTAATATCAAAGTTATACAGATCTGTATCAAAATTACTCAAAGATGAGAATTATACATATAAACTTATCCTCAAGGGATACTGTATACAAAAACTGCCAAACTATAAGATCTGATCCTCAGTCACCTCAACGCCCTCCGGAAGTCGAAGCGCCGCCAAAAGCTAATCTGCTGGGAACTACGGAAGCGCTGACGTCTGCACTTGCAAACGCAGCCCGGGTAGGGTGAGCATAAAGCCCAGTAGGGATCTACTCTACGTCACACTCAAGGAAGGGGCAAACTGCAACTGAACCGTCTCCTTGCCAAGCCTAAGACGCAACTACAACAAGCATGCAAACGCGACGGGGATCACGCCCGGTCTGGACGCTCCCCAATCACCGACCACGCCGGGGATCACGCCGGCTAGCGCTCCCCAAACGTCAACAACATAAAGGTAAAGCACACCCACACTCAAGCTTGGCAAAGGAGGACAGTACGACCTCTAAACCTTAAGAACCAAGATATGATAACAGTTGTACAACAATCTCGCCCTAGACCAGGATACCCAACCACGGTCCTAGAGCTAGACCCGAGCTACCCGAGAGCCTCGGATAAGCGATTAACCCATCACCCACGTCCTAACCTAAGATGCAGCTAATGCATTCAAATACATGTATCTATACAAACATCTAACCTAAGTGTTGATAACGCGTGAAAAGTGCACAAATCGCCCCTTTAACTAGGTCCTGTTAGCTTCCGAGCAATGCTATTTTGATGGTCTATGGTGCATTTCAGGTATAAGAGCATTCAATAAAGGTTATGTCAAGTTTGGTGCTAAAACGAAGCTATTCTGGCAATTCTGCGTAAATGGGATCGATCCGACATCCAAAGGGGATCGATCTTATTATTCCAGCGAGAAGTGGGCCAATTGAAGCAAAGAGGATCGATCCCGTTTTCAAAGGGGATCGATCTTGGTCGGGCATAATCCAGATCCTGAGTTCACGGACGAAGGAGATCGATCCGCTTTCCAAAGGGGATCGATCCTTTTTGGTGATGCGGGAAAAATAAAGGGCTGAGATCTAATCCGAGTTAGGGTTTGATTAAGGCCTATAAATAGACCTTGTGAGAGGAATTTTGGCAGCCACCCATAGACGAATTTTCCTCTCCTCCTTGGTGTTTTCTTGGCTCCTTTTCCTCAATAAAAATTAGGGTTAGGTCTTGAAGATAGATCCATGGCCGGAGCGCGTCATCAACCTTCTCCGATGGATCGTCTCTTCAAGATGAGTAACTAAATCCTTAGTCTAGGAAATTCTATGATGTAATAGAGAGTTTATCTAGGTTTTTCCTATGGATCAGAGCATGTACTTATTGATGGTTTAATGGATTGATTTCAGAGTTTATATCTATTGGTAATATTTATTATGGTGAATGAATTGGATGTTCTTTGTGCCCTAGATTCGGCCTGTCTTGTCTCGATTTTTCCGTGGTTATACAGCCGGATTTTTTGAAAACTCAAAACATAAAAGTTGTAGATCTCTTCCTTAGCTTTCCACCGAATCTTGAATCATCTTGTTTCGAGTTCGGATGTGAAGTCACGCTGAGATTACTATCGCTGGTTTTGAGCATTGCATGTTAGAGGTTAGGATTAGGACTTTTCCAAGATGCTTTCATGCTAGAACCATGTTAGATCTTAGGATTGGATTCTAAACCCTAGATTATGATTGTAGGAGTGCTAGAACCACTACCTTAATGCTAGAACCATTAAGACCTATGGTTATAACCTACAATTCGTTCTTTATCTTTATTGATTAGGCGATCTCAAAGTGCTAGAACCACTTTGATTATTCTCATACCAATTATCCGCTGATTTGATCTTAGTTCCGACGTAGACTTCTAATAATCTATGTTGAGTGATAGTGGATCTAGCCGATCTTCTATCAACCTCAGAAAACCATCCAGAACTTATGAAATTGCTCTTATCCTAGGAATGCCTAGATAGCTCTCGATTACGGATTAGAAATTCCTAGCCTTTTTCTCTTATTGTTATTCCCCCGATTTAGTTTGATTCGAGTTAAAAGTAGTTCAAAGACCAACTATCATTCATCTTCCTTAACTGTTTGATTTACAACTATGCACGGTAATTAGACTTAATCCTGTTTTCCCTGTGGACCGATTCGGACTCATTGCTATCTACCCATAAAGTAGTTAGTTAGTGATTCGAATTATAAATTTCTAATTTTGACGTACTTGTTAAGACTACGACACTTTTCAAGGCGTGTCAGAATTTTGGCGCCTTTGCCGGGGAACACGGTTTATTGAGTTAATTGCCTAGTGTAGTTTTATTTCAATTAGTTATTTTTATTTCTGTCGTTTATTATATAAAAGAAAAAAATAGTACCAGTGCTAATATTTCCTATCTTTTTGATCGTGCGTTAGGGACTTTGACGAAGCACCTTCCAAGCGGAGAAGGAGCGTTGGTCAAAGCTTCACCGAGATAGCACTGTTTGTATCTCTAAACCTTGGTTGTTTTGGTGATGTGGTATATGAATGAATGTTAGTGAAGATTCAGATTTAAATATTACATTACAAGAATTCTTGAATTCTCGTGCTGCATTGCTTAGACCTGTGAATATTTCACCTGATTCATCCATGGAGAACCATAACTTAGATGATCATCATGATCATGATGAAAATCCGACCCATCACGAAGATCAAGGCCGCATGAATATGAAAGACTTTTACAGTCCTACTTCATTTACTTCAAATTCATGCATTCAACCCCCAGTGATAGGAACTGCCCATTATGAAATCAAGCCTCAGTTTCTTCAATCTCTTCCTGCCTTTCATGGTCTGTCTCATGAAGATCCTTACAATCATATAGAAGAATTTATCTTGATTAGTTCGACCGTGAAAGTCAATAATTTTACTGACGATACTTGGAAATTGAAGCTCTTTCCCTTTACTCTCAAGGGCAAAGCGAAATATTGGCTTACATCTTTATAGCCCAGATCTATCACGACTTGGCCTCAACTTCAAACCCAATTTCTTGCTAAATTCTTTCAAATTACCAAGACCAGTGATCTTAGGAAAGAAATTTCATCTTTCAAGCAAGTAGATGATGAACTTTTTCATGAAGCATGGGATAGATATAGGGAACTCCTTAGGAAGTGTCATCATCATCAATTTCCTTAATGGGCGATCATAGAGAACTTTTATAATGGTCTTAAAGAGAGACATCAAATGACTATTGATGCCGCCTGTGGAGGAGTATTTATTACAAATCCTCTTGATGATTCGTGGAGGCTTTTTGAGAGATTAGCGGAAAACTCTCAACATCATGCTTCATCTTCTAGGAATACCCGAGATTTGTCTAATCAAGCTAGACCTAGAGGTACCCTGGAATTAAATGAATCTACTCGTTTAGCTCAACAAGTAGATATCCTAAGTAGGAAGCTTGACCAAGTTCTGACTCAGACTACAAACCAAGTTGTATCTTCAAATCCTTCATTGCCACCGTATTCAGGAGATATGTGTTTCTTATGTTCCAATTCTGGTCATGATATAACTGATTGTCATTTAGCGCCCCATTATCCAGAATTAGTTCAGGAACATGTAAATGCTATTTATAATAATTCCAAACCAGCTTATGATCCATATTCTAATACATATAATCCTGGTTTAAGGAATCACCCAAATTTCTCTTGGAGAACACCTGGTCAACAGTCTGATTCGTTCAATCCTAGGCCACCGATGAATAATCAAAATCCAAATTACCCTCCGAAATTTCAGCCACCATCTCTGCCGCCTAAAAATTATCTATCTCAAGTACCTTATCAATCTCAACCTTATCAGTCTTGGGGGTATCAACCGTATGGACCTCCACAACCTCCAGCACATCCAAATCAGAGCCCAAATATGGATGAGCTAACCAAACTGATTCATTCTCATTCTCAAACGTTAGCTAAGATTGAGGCTCAAATGGGTCAATTGGCTAATTCTATGCATAGGAGAGAAGAAGGTACCTTACCAAGTCAACCCATTCCTAACCCTAGAGGTCAACATTCCGTTGAGTCTTCTCATGAACAAGTCCAAGCTGTCACTACTCTGCGAAGTGGGAAGACCTTTGCTAATATTGAGAAACCGGATGAGAAGTATCTAGATCATGATCCTACATCTCAACTTCTCAATGCAACTCCATCTACTTCTCAAGTTCCATTAGATAGAGACTTGCATGCATCTAATGATGAGGTGTTACCCAAAACTTCAATTCCTGCTCCTCATGATTCTACTTCATCGCCTGAACTGAATCCTAAGACCTATGTTCTGAAAATTCCTTTTCCTGAGGCCCTGGTAGATCCGATTTCGACTCCTTCCAAAAGTTCTAAGCTTGATGAGATGATGGAAGTTTTTAAGAAAGTCCATATTAATCTTCCTCTTTTAGATGCAATTAAACAAGTTCCTTCTTATGCGAAATTCTTAAAAGATTTATGTACTCAGAAACGTCGATCTCAATCGCATGTTTCTATGAAGATTTTCCTAACCGAACAAGTAAGTTCTATTCTTCGTAGTGATATTCCTCCTAAGCTTAAAGATCCAGGTACTCCTACGATATCCTGCATCATAGGAAGTCATTTGATAGAATGAGCGTTACTTGATTTGGGAGCCAGTGTGAATCTCATGCCATATTCATTATACTCCAGATTCGGTATAGGAGAATTAAAACCCACCGCTATGACTCTACAGTTAGCCGATTGGTCAATCAAAACCCCACGGGGTATGCTTGAGGATGTCTTAGTTATGGTTGATTAATGCGTATTTCCTGTAGATTTTGTAGTGTTGGATATGGAACCAAGCGTGTAACCTAAGAAAACCATTCCGATAATTCTTGGTCGACCTTTCTTAGCTACAGCTAATGCTTGCATTAATTATAGGGATGGTATTATGACAGTTACTTTTGGAAATATGGAATTGAAATTGAATATTTTTCATACGTCAAAACGCCATGCATATGATGATGATTATTTTATGGTAAATGCTTTGATGAATAATGACGATATCGATATGTGTGTGGATGAGGCGATGAATAAAATAGTGCATGATGATGGTGATTTATCTAGTGGAAGTTATAAACGTCCATGTGTTGTTGGTGTCTTGGACGATGATGAGATAGTAGTTAAAAATGCTTTACCGGATCTTAATGTTGATTTTTCAGAGTTGAAAGATGAAGTTATGGATGTGAAGGATGATTCACCTATTTGTGATGTTAATAATCTTAATCTTGTTGAGGATGCGAGAAATGATGGTTTATACAAGGAGGTCTGTAAGATTTCTTGGAGTAAATTCCGATTGATCCTGGACCTCATATTTCTTCAACACTAGCGTTACCGTCTTTGATTATGCCACCTAAATTCATTCATCGGAGAGTTTTGAAAGTTGGCGATAAAGTTTGGTTATTCAAGGCTAGACCTAGACTCTATTCGGTCAAACCTAGGTCCAGGTGGACCGGCCCATTCCTCGTACAACAGATTGTTCCCCACACGACAATTAAAATCCGTCATATTAAGTCTGGCTCAATTTTTAAAGTAAAGGATCATAGATTAAAACTTTATATTGAAAATCCTCTACAACTTGATCCAACAATGACCTTGGCGGAGCCACATTATAAATGATTGATCGGTAGCTAAGTCGAGCTAGAGACGATAAACCTAGCGCTTGGTGGGAGGCAACCCATCTTTGCTTTGATTTTTAACTAGTTGTTTGAAATTTATTCTTTGCATGCTTGCTTGTATTTCCCATTAGTTGCATGTTTGATTTTGGTGTGTTTTCTTTGAATTGAGCTTAGAATGATTGAATGTGATGTCATGATCGTCGTAGTTCGATTTCTTGTGTGAATTGGTTGATTTGGAGTGTTTTTAATGCCTAGAGGGCCCAGTATTCATGCATGAGGTGGTAGGAGCAAATTCCCAGGTTTTCAGCCCTGTTTTGTGTTTTTGTACGCCAAAGATCGATCTTCCAATCGGTGAAGATCGATCCTTTGTATACAATTGAAGAGAGGTTAAGACCTAGTTGTAGAAGATCCATCTTTGCTCTTCCCTAGGATCGATCTTTCTTGCGCATTTATTGTGACAGAGGGCTGGTTTTTGAAGGATCGATCTTCTTTAAGCCCTATGATCGATCATTTGTACCCGCTCACTCCTTCCTGTCACGGCTCACTAGTGAGCCATGGACTCGTCGTCCCGGCTCGTCCCTGAGCCGTCACCACCCACCGCCCATCACCATCTCTCCGGCCATCCCCGTCCCTCAAAACTACCACCTACATCACCACCATCTTCTCCCCTACCTCCTAACAGCCTCGACTTCCCTTAACATCGCCTCCTCCGACGCCGGTGAGCCTCCCCGGTTTCATCCGCCATCTCCGATCACCTCTTCCACTGCTTCCCACCGCCCTTAGCCACCTCCATCACCTTCCTCTAGCCGTCACGAAGCTTCTCCCACCCTCAAAACTCAAGCTTGCAGCTTGGAACGCCGGCGTCCACTCACAACGATCTCCCACCGCGCCGACCATCTTCTATCCACCTCATGGAACTCCTATTCTGAAATTAAATCCCATAGGTGAGTTCCTTAGGCCTCCATGATCTTTCCTCGATCCTTGCCAACCTCGATTGAAGCTCCGATCATCGGTATCCAATTCCGGCGATCGTTTCCCTCCGATCCGGCCATCACCGATCTACCACCTGAGGACCTCCGTTCCTTGATCAGAGTTTACCGAAGAACTCCTTAGGCTTCCACGATTCTTCCTGTACCTTCCATGTCCTCCGACGATGAAATTTCACCATTGATCACCTCCGACGAGCTCTCAGTCGTCCATTGGCTGCCATACATGATCCAGAGGCTACAGTGATCCTTTTTCCAATTGGACGGTCGTGATTTTCAATCACGATATTATTGATGCTGATTATTTTAGGTGTTGCGCGTGGATGATTTAATATATTTTAAGGTCAATATTTTAAATTATGTGGATGAATGATTGTACAGACTACATATTCAAGAAATACAAAGGAGACTCTGCCGAAATTTTTAATAATTTTTATGCCTTTTTGCTATTCATGATATATTTTCCAGTTATTCTATTTGCTTTTTCTCTGAAAAGGTATTTTTATGACAGGTGTTCCTTTGTACATTGCTCATGGGCGGATATTAATACCAAATATAGATCGTATTTTCTAGAGACATACATTTCGTCGGTGGCGATGTTTCCATTGTGTGGCCGATGTGGTGATTATAATGCGGAAGACGACTATTCTGACACGATCTTATAGTGATCTCTACCCTTTATACCTTGCTTTATTTTTATGACTTAGTGTAATTGAGGACAATTACATTTAAGTTGGGGGGTAGAATTCTAGGAATTCATGTTTATTTATTTATTTTATGATAACCAGCTATTATACATCCCTTAGATTATGTCAGAAGAATGAAATTATGTTATACTTATTGATAAAGATGCTTGTTTTAGAAATTTATGTTATGAATTGTTCTGATACTTGTAGGCTATATAAGGGATAGTAAATTTTTACGATGCCTGATATTATTTCTATACTTTAACACTTTTATCACGATTTAAGGATAGCTTGACATATCCTACTGTACATGTTCACTTTCACATGTCGAAGAGTTGAAATTAGATTTTAAGCCTGAAACTGGGATAGATTTACAGTTCTTTGTCATGTCATAGAAAATACATGAATACATGCAATTTTCTGTTCGCAAAAAGTATATGTGTCTGAAAGAGTAGGGTGTTCAACTTAGTAACCGGGCAGTGTGCCTAACCAGCGTGCTGTTCGCGTAAAACAGTTGAATTACCTGAAAAGAAAAAAAAAAGACTTCATACTTAGTAACCGGGCAGTGTGCCTAGCCAGCGTGGTGTTCGCGTAAAACAGTTGAAGTTCCTTGTAAAAGTAAAAGAAAAGAACAGAGATTGATATGTGATAAGTGGAAAATATATGCTGACTCAGATGGTGATCTTGAATAGTTGAATGTTTGGATATAATGGATACTCGGAAGCATGTGAAACTCTATTCACACACTGAAGTGTTAAAGTTATTTTCAATCATGAGTAAATATGTTAAAGTATTGGAAGTATGTTACGGCATGTGTTGCTTTACTATATCTTTATGTGACTATGAGTTGAAGGGTATGTTCATGGGTAATATTTCTGATTCATGCATTAGAGTTGATGAGTCTTATGATGGGTTTCTAATGTCATAGTCAAGGGAATGTATTGATGTTTGTGGGCATCATCACCGGAAACCCTCAGGAGACTATAACTCCTCCACTGGGGCCACCCAGGGGTTTAAAGGCTTGTTACACATGCTAAGTGTAATCGTGAGACCTACGAAAGTGGCTAGTTAGGTTTACTGCTTTATGTTTATTTTTTATCTTGCTTTGCTCGAGGACTAGCAAAGATCAAGTTGGGGGGTGTGATAACGCGTGAAAATTGCACAAATCGCCCCTTTAACTAGGTCATGTTAGCTTCCGAGCAATGCTATTTTGATGGTCTATGGTGCATTTCATGTATAAGAGCCTTCAACAAAGGTTAGGTCAAGTTTGGTGCTAAAACGAAGCTATTCTGGCAATCCTACATAAATGGGGTCGATCCGACATCCAAAGGGGATCGATCTTATTATTCCAGCAAGAAGCGGGCCAATTGAAGCAAAGAGGATCGATCCCATTTTCAAAGGGGATCGATCTTGGTCGGGCATAATCCAGATCCTGAGTTCACGGACGAAGGAGATCGATCCGCTTTCCAAAGGGGATCGATCCTTTTTGGTGCTGCGGGAAAAATAAAGGGCTGAGATCTAATCCGAGTTAGGGTTTAATTAAGGCCTATAAATAGACCTTGTGAGAGGAATTTTGGCAGCCACCCATAGACGAATTTTCCTCTCCTCCTTGGTGTTTTCTTGGTTCCTTTTCCTCAATAAAAATTAGGGTTAGGTCTTGAAGATAGATCTATGGCCGGAGCGCGTCATCAACCTTCTCCGATGGATCATCTCTTCAAGATGAGTAACTAAATCCTTAGTTTAGGAAATTCTATGATGTAATAGAGAGTTTATCTAGGTTTTTCCTATGGATCAGAGCATGTACTTATTGATGGTTTAATGGATTGATTTCAGAGTTTATATCTATTGGTAATATTTATTATGATGAATGAATTGGATGTTCTTTATGCCCTAGATTCGGCCTGTATTGTCTCGGTTTTTCTGTGGTTATACAGCCGGATTCTTTGAAAACTCAAAACATAAAAGTTGTAGATCTCTTCCTTAGCTTTCCACCGAATCTTGAATCATCTTGTTTCGAGTTCGGATGTGAAAGTTACGCTGAGATTACGATCGCTGGTTTTGAGCATTGCATGTTAGAGGTTAGGATTAGGACTTTTTCAAGATGCTTTCATGCTAGAACCATGTTAGATCTTAGGATTGGATTTTAAACCCTAGATTATGATTGTAGGAGTGCTAGAACCACTACCTTAATGCTAGAACCATTAAGACCTATGGTTATAACCTACAATTCGTTCTTTATCTTTATTGATTAGGCGATCTCAAAGTGCTAGAACCACTTTGATTATTCTCATACCATTTATCCGTTGATTTGATCTTAGTTCCGACGTAGACTTCTAATGAATCTATGTTGAGTGATAGTGGACCTAGCCGATCTTCTATCAACCTCAGAAAACCATCTAGAACTTATGGAATTGCTCTTATCTTAGAAATGCCTAGATAGCTCTCAATTACGGATTAGAAATTCCTAGCCTTTTCTCTTATTGTTATTCCTCCGATTTAGTTTGATTCGAGTTAAAAGTAGTTCAAAGACCAACTATCATTCATCTTCCTTAACTGTTTGATTTACAACTATGCATGGTAATTAGACTTAATCATGTTTTTCATGTGGACCGACTCGAACTCATTGCTATCTACCCATAAAGTAGTTAGTTAGTGATTTGAATTATAAATTTCTAATTTTGGCGTACTTGTTAAGACTACGACACTTTTCAAGGCGTGTCAAGTGTCACTATATGGCATAACAATAATATGAGGCACAATTATTCTACACATTCCCGGGAGTCATGACTCTCCCAGTTAACCACAAAGCAGTAAAAATCTAACTATCACAAGTTACAACTAAATAAAGCATAATAAACAAATGCAATTAAAGCTAACACATGCTTATCGAAAAACCGATTAAAATCCATAAAAGTCGGCAAAACAATCGGAAATACAAATCGTCGTAGAAACTCAAAGCAAAGAGTGAAATCACGATTAAAACTACCATAATATCCTAATTCTAACAATAGGAAAGACATAAAAGGAAATCGAGTTGATTTGAAAACAAACCGTTAAAAACCAAGCTAAAATAGCTCTCAGCACAAAGGAGATCAATCTTCATGCCCATGAAGATGGATATTCTCCATTCAAGCCCTCTGTCAAGGGAAATGATCGATCTTCACACCCAGTGGAGATCGATCTTCCTTGCACAGGTCCACCGCCAAGGAGGGAGATCGATCTTCATCTCTAATGAAGATCGATCCTCCTCGGGCCAGCACTGCACCCGCTCTCAACACGAAAGAGATCGATCTTCATGGCCGTGAAGATCGATCCTTCTCGGGCTGGGAGTGAGATCACAAGAGTGATCGATCTTCTTCACAAGAAGATCGATCCTTCTTGAGCACCGTCGGAAACCCACCGAAGAAAACACCGAAAAACGCGCGAAATACAAAACCAAACTTCATAAAACTCAGGGATCTGATAGCATGGAACTAGGGGAGTCCGAAAACACTAAAATACCGGAAAACCAATGGCTACAAACAAAGATCTAAGCTAAAGAGAGAGACAAAGGAAACCTAGGTTACCAAATCTTAAAATCTGGGTAGAGATCCCTACCTAGAACCGATGGAAGGCTCCAAATCCAGCTCAACAAGCTTTGGATCGTCCAAACGATCCTCCCCAAGCTGCCGAATTCGACCTCCTTCCAAGATTTTCAAAGAAATCAAAAGGAAGGAGATGGGTTCTACTTATAGAACCAGTCATGACCAGAGAGATCGATCTTCACCCCCATGAAGATCGATCTTCTTCGTGACAAGGCGAAGACTTTCCAGGCACAAGGAGATCGATCTTCTATGCCGAAAAGATCGATCCTCTCAACCTGGAAAGTGGAAAACGAGGAAGCAACGTGTCCCAAACCCCGATCTTTCTATCCAGGTCACACCTAAGGGTTCTAATCAAACAAGGATAACATCTCAAGGTTGTGGGTGCATAACGCGTGTGTGGAACAACCCTCGACGCACCCGGTCGAGCCAGGTCTGACATAAGATCCATTGGATTAAAAAATAAGAAAAGTTTTAATATTTGATTAAATCTTCTCCCATCTTATCATTTGTCTTACCAAACATGAGAGAAGAGTTTAATCTCTCACATCATCTTCCGGAAGAATATATCCTGAAATATAATCTCCCGGGAGATTATATCCACTCATATCATGTCTCACAAAATAAACGTGACCATGAAGTAGCAGACGAGTGAAAAAAGTGAAGCAAAGTAGGAGAGAGTAATTTGATCTCAGCCAAGTATCAGCTTTAATAATTTGTGTCAATTAGGGGTGAGTAATCGGTTCAATGTTCCGTCAAGATCTGAAGAACTGAAATGTTCTTGAACCGGTATGTTAAAATTCAATTTTAAATTGAATTAGTGTACAAAACCAAATCGAATTAATGCATTCTAATATTTTAAAAACAGAACCGAATGAATCATATTTTTTTCCTTAAAATTCTAGTTTTTCGGCTTTAACTGAAATGTAAAATGGAATGCATTCTGGACATTTTAAGAGTAAATAACTTAACCAAAACAAATGGACCGGAAAACTAAAATGATTGGAATGAAACTATTCAATCCGCTTTATTTTTGTGCTTTCGATTTAGTTTTGCTTACCCTACTACTAAGTTGGGTTGGGCCAACTCGTTGCCAAACTCTTGTTTGTATAGGTATGGATCGAGGAAAAAGGGAACAATTTTTTTTTCTCATTTTATTCATTTTTTCCATTTTATCTATTCTGTTATTACTATTATTTTATTGCATTCTATTTCTTTTGTTCCTTTTCTTCGTTCTGAAAAAGGGTACCGGGAAAAGTAAATAAAGGATTAATTCGTTCTTGATAGTTATTGAACGTACTCTAAATCGGAATCGTGTGGAAGTACTGCTTGATAATTTCTACCAACTTAGGGCCAGTTTGGTATGGGGTTAGAAAAAGTGAGGTTAAGGGGAAATATGGTTAGAAAAAGTGGAGTTAAGGAATGGGGATAGAAAAAAGTAAAGTGATGGTGGTAGGTGGAATGGGAATAAAATAATAATGATTACTTTTGTGGCATGTTTGGATAGCCCATTCCGGCCGGAATGGAATAATACCATTTTCCATTCCGAAGAGTCATTTCGTCGTTTGGTTCGTCCATTCCGGCAGGAATGGAATGCCTCATTCCTCCCGGAGAAGGAATGAGCCATTCCTCCCACCCCCCCTTGGGATTGACCTATTCCATTCAGGCCTGAATGGGGAATGGGATGTCTAATGACCTAATTACCTTTATCTGATTACTCATCAATTTTTCTCCACCATTGAATCCATCAGGGGATTTTTTGTTTGTTTGTTAAGAAGACTTTGTAGAAGTCATGGATTTCGTCGTGAAACATGTGAGATTTTTTTCCATCGACAATAATTCTATGACAATAGAATTCATGACCAATGAAGAAAAATTTTGCATCACAACAACAAAATTAATGTTTTACTCTGAATGAATTATCACATGTGGCACTCTTTAAAATTTAAAGATCCTAAAGGTGGCATTCATTGACTCAATATCCAAGGGCCTGTTTGGCAGCCTTGGATCCGGCGGATCCAAGGGATGGGAGGGATGCGTGGATCCCGTCACAGGATCCGTGCGTTTGGATCAACATTGGATCCCGATCGCCCACGCCGGTTTTGGAATCCATAGGGCGGATTCCGGATCCGCCTCTCTTGCCAAACAGGCCCTAAGGAAGCAGCAGGGAAGATTCAGAGGAAGCTTGTCACTCACGCTCTCAATGGCAGCATTTCTCGATTATAATTTATCCATCTACTTTAGTTATCTAGCATGCATGTTATGGAACAATTAATAAAGATAATTAAAATCTCAAAAGCTCTCGAATTAATTGTGATCATCATTATATGGGTTTCTTAGCTTCTATTTCCATTGGACTATAGTCAATCATGAAGTCTCTCTATAATTAATGAAGTTTGTCTTTTACCACTGTTTCATGCTATTCTAATCTAAAATGTTGAGCTTGATATTTTTACGTGTGCATGGTAACATTAATTTTTTGAAAAGTTAAGCCCAAAACAAGTTATGGCCGTCTCATTTGTTTATTGCTTTACAACGCTGATTGGGAGCCCACAAGTAAATATATATAACCGAATATGAATATATTAATAAGTGTTGTATATATTAAGGGTATCTGGTCATCTACACACTACTCTCATTCCCATTTCATATTCATTAGTGCGCACCAAACATATGAAACCATCATTTCTATTTTCAATTCTTGTTCAACCAAATACAATAATCATCATTCCATTTCTCAGTCTATTTCATTCCACTCTCCACTGCAAACCAAACGTGACCTTAGTGTTTTGGAGTAGGAATGGGGATAAGAGGAGTTATTAACCCCCCTCCCCTAAACTTTAACCCCATACCAAACATGGGCTTAAAGCCCTTATTATGATTCGTTTTACGCATAAATATCTCTTTTGTTTTATGCCTTACATTATCTCCATTACTGATCCTTTGTGTACATTGGTCTTTCTAACCGTCCACTAATTTTTGATTGATCGCAGTATGATATTACATAGGGGGCGGTAGTAGAAAATCCATATACTCCATACAGTTGATCTCTCGCGGTGGCTAATCATTTGGTTCCGTGTCAACCAGTAGAAGTGCGGTATACAGTCAGCAGTTTGTCTCCGCGCGACACCTGTTTTCTATAATAGTTTCGTTTCGTTTTGCGCTCCTATAATAAAGTTAAAAGGCAGCGTGGGCGGCGACGGGCGCACTATTTGCATTTATTTATTTGACTTGGATACTTTTGACGGAGAAGAGAGAGAGAGAGAGGAACCTTTTGACGACGATGACGTCCTCCTCCTCCTCCACCGGCGCCGCGTTCCTCCGCCGTGTCGACAATCCCACAATCCCCGCCCCTTGCCATCTCCGGCTCCGGTTGCCCGATCCATATCCGGTTGATCCAGGATTCGGGCCTGGCGAGGATGGAGATTCTCGGGCTGGGAGATTGCGGAGGCCGGGGTATGGGATGTGCATTATGGAGCCGGTGGTGGTGCGATCGGATGGACGGAGGGGACCGAGGAGGAGGAGGAGGGGATCGGTGTGCCTCAGCTCGCTGGGGGAGAGGGTGGGGGAGGCGGAGGAGAAGAGGAAGAGAGCGAAGGTGGTGGCTGCGGCGGCGGCGACGGTGGTGCTGGGGACGGGGAATCGGGTGCTCTACAAGCTCGCGCTCGTCCCTCTCAAGAACTATCCCTTCTTCCTCGCCCAGCTCGCCACCGTCGGGTACGGATACGAATGCCTCACCCTCTCTCTCTCTCTCTTCCCCTCTCTCGATCACCGGGTGATCGCTCTCTATTTTGCTGTTTTGATCGAAGGATAGACGGGTCGATCCGACGCCGTTTGGATCTTTTCCTTTTCGATCTTTTTCCGGTGTTTATTTGGCACGTTCGATGCGTTTGAAACTGTATATGGCACGTGCGAATGAAGCGTGTGTTCTCCTTGTTGTTTAATAAAGGCACCGAGAGCGAGAGGTAGGGCCAGGGCCCCTGCTAGTTCTTCGTTATGGATTAGCTGTGCCTGTGAATGGCATCTTGAGATAGCACTGTCGCCTGTCGGTGAACATGATTTGATATCTAATAGTCAAATGCCATCAATAGCGTGACGGGAAGGACGGCTCGTGGGAGAGGGAGGAGAGGTGGCAATGTTTTCGAGTCTATCTTGGTGGTTGTTTGATACGTTGGAAGGTTGGAATTTAGGTACTGTTGCGTGTCGTTGTTTTGAATTCATTTTTATGCATGCTTTATACATCCAGACAATTCGTTGCTAGTCCAGGTTGCAGGTAACAACAGAGGTTGTACTTAGGTAAAAATGGAACCCCCTATATTATTCTAGTGCGAGAAGAGTGAGTTAGTGAAATTTGGCCCAGAACTCCGTGCTTAATTAGGTAACAATATCTTGGAGGATGTTGTCATATATATTGGAACAAAAACAATTCTTTCCCGGTAAAGCGAACTTCAATTTAGTTTCTACGACTGTAGTTTATTCTATTTAACGTTGAGCTTGGAGTACCACCTTTGATGTCATCCACTGTTAGACGGTCAGTTTTTCTAAAACTTTTCTAAAACTCATGTCCACGATTATGCGACGTCTTTTGTGTTTTCCAATCCCATGAGGTTCTCTCCATTTTCATGGAGGATATTGTCATAGATATTAACAGTGGATATTTTTGTTTGTCAGATATGTGGTTGTATATTTCTCTGTCCTATATTTTCGGCATCATGCTGGCATTGTCACCAATGAGATGCTTTCTCTGCCAAAGACTCCATACCTAGCTGTGGGACTCTTGGAGGCTTTGGCAGCTGCCTCAGGAATGGCAGCTGGAGGTAATGATATTCATTGTTTACATATCCATCTTATAGGCATTGCATTTGAAATTTCAGCTTTTTTTTTTGTTGAGGCTTCTATTTTTGTCTAAGCTACTGGATTCCAGTTTTGATACATTCTCAGTATGTGGACTGCAGTTTGTTGTCATGTTCTCAATAACTGTTCTTCTTGAGTCAGATTATTTCCTGGCAGTTATTTCGAAGATGTATTTAATGTTTTGTTAAGTTTCGAACTTAGGTTACTCTCTTTTCTCCTTACTCTTTAGATCTTGGGTTTTCTTGTGTGGTGATGTTAAATGCCATTGAGTATGTGAAGTTTACAATTCTCAGTAGATGTCATTTATATGCTCTATTTAATAGCAGCAGTGCTATTGTCTGAGATCATGTCGTTTATATGCCCTATTTATGTACTTTTGTGTGCTTTCCTGTTAAGTTTATGCTTGTAATAGTCCTGTTCAAGTTTCTATTTGCTACTTATGATCTATATGAGTGCAGCATGCCAATAGATGTTTGTGTTTTTTCTGTCTTAATTTGATGCTGAGCTACATGCATGACACTTAGTTTATCGATGTTTTTGTACTTTGTAGATGATCTACTTGTGACATTAGTGTTCCTCTTTTGTATATGGCATGAGCGTAAAAATTTTAATCTAACTCATTGTCTATATATCTTGTCTCAATCAGCTGTCCTTTCAGGGGAATCGATTCCAATATTGTCACAGGTGGTTAAATTTCTGACAAAATTCTGTATATATCATCATTTAACTCTTTAAAGTTGTGTTGCGTAAACTGCATTTTCCTTGATGCCCTCTGCAGACTTTTCTTGTTTGGCAGCTTCTCTTGTCAGCCGTTTTCCTAGGGAGACGATTTCGAGCGAATCAAATATTTGGATGCCTTCTTGTGACTGTCGGTGTGATAATAACTGTGAATAGGTTATCTCCTATGAACTACCTGGATGCATTGAGAAATTGATCATGCTATAAGAGATGTTTTTTTCGTATGATCAAGCTGGTTAATTCATGTAGATTCCTAGATCACTCCTTTGCAATGAGATGTTTTTTTGGGTTCCCTCATCTTTGCAATGATTTATCTAGTTCACGATCACCCTCCTGAAACTGACATAACACCTGCCAGACGATATTTCTTTTTGTTATTTATAAGCTCTTCTATCTTTACATTATCATTGACAGTTGCCTCATGCATTTGAATGTCATGATAATTCTTTGGCTCAATACATGAATTTGTGGAGCAGTAAGTTTTGGCCACATATGTTGGAATTAGTTGTTGGGACGGCTGTAGGGTAAGGCAATGAAGCAACAAGCTAGTTAAAACTTTTAGGCAGCTAAAGTAACAAACAATTTTAAGGGATTTGAGCACTTCCTTTCAAAAACAGAGATTCAAACACGAATTATTGACAAAGGCCATAGTTTTAGTTGCTCTTCTGAAGGTGGGAAGATACAATTAAATAGTTCTGTGAGCACACATGTCTGTTGAGGCTGTTAATCAAACTTGAATGTAGCTAATGCACAGAACACCATTTCTTAGCTTTTATGAACCTTACTCATACCCTAAAGCGGTAATGCAAGTCAGAACAGAAGCATATTAACATGTAGGATGGCCTGGACATGCTGCATTTCCTCGGTGGCAAGACACGTGTGTTCACCTTGGCGGTTCAAGGATCAATTCACTGTGTAGTGGAAATAGGAGACCCTTCATCGGCAGATACTTGATGTTGGACCTGCCACCATGTCCTGCCCCGATTCCCGACCAACCTTGGAAGCTGTGGGCAATACCATACCCTGATACCAGGTGATGAAAGCTTATCGAATCTGACTGTGCCATACTTTTATGCACAAGTGGAAGCAGTATAAACCTGTGAGTTTCCAACATAAAATAACAGGGGGCAAAATACCTCACATCTACAAACTTACGAATACAACATGCCATATTTCATTTATATTATGGTCAAAGATATTGTAAACATCACTTTTTATCATCATCATTGCAAGAGTTATAATACTCAAGCCCGTAGGTGAGAACTAAATTCTCAATACAGAAAATCTGTGTGATTGAGGGCTTTCCTTTCTTTCAAAGGACTTGCCTAGGTGAGTAAAAATCTTCTCAATTAAGACTGACTGAGCCAATGCTTGCTGGATATTATCGGGTTGATCTTGACCCAAATCCATAGGCGCACAGATGGTACGTCCTTCCATGGTGCAAATTTCGCTTTCCAAGGATTTTGCATCCATCCACATTGGCTTTGTGACTACTAACACCAGGTCATAGTCTTCAAATCCCTGTCGCGTTAGTACTGTGCTCCATGACCAATTCATTTTGCTGCCGAAAGGGCTGGGTGATGCTGATGTTTCATTATGAAGGTTGAAAAAAGTCATTGCTATCATAGTGACTTGCATAGAAAAATCTTGAAGTGTCAATTAATTGTCAACCATGCTTCCTTCTCAGAACTAGTACTAATGTGATTTTTGGCAGCATTTTTTATGATTATGTTATCAGCATTACCTTTGATAATGATTATTTTACATTCATGTGGTAACTCTTATGCAATGACACATCTGTCTTCTTATCTTTCTCAAGCTAAACTTCGTTTGCTTTTCAAAATGTTCTTGTTCTATTCTGATTGAAACTTTTCAGGATAAGTTTGTGAACCATCTTCTAGTTTTGTTTTGCTTTGTCATTCTTTAAGGAGGTATCCTTTTGCTGCGTATAGCTTTAGTTGGCTAATCTTTTCAAATGCAGTGGATCTGGTGCTGGTCTTTCACTAAAAGGTGTCGGCCTATTTTGGACACTTTTGATGATAACTTCCTTTCTGTTTCAAGCTGCTGACACAGTCTTAAAGGTTATTATGATGTTGAGTGAATTTGAAGTTCTATCCTATCAATATACGGAATCTTCTTTTAACATATTTGTCTTAAACCACTTTTAGGAGATAATATTCTTGGATGCTGCCAAGAAATTGAAGGTATTTAGGTTGGCATTCACATCTTTGTCACTCTGTTATCTGTAAGCTGCAATTAAGTTTCTCAAGGAGCTATTGTGACCTTTATGATCTTAGTTGGTTGACTATGCAAAGAACTAAATAGTAAAATCCAAAATATTGCAGGGAGGATCAGTTGATCTTTTTGTGGTGAACTCTTTTGGATCTGCTTTCCAAGTAAGAACTCTGGTCTCAATATGAATTTACTACCCACTGTACAAAATTTAAGCAGCCTTTCTGTCTTCTGAACTTTGACTCTACATTTTAATGCCCTTCATGCAGGCAGTGTTCATATGTGTCCTAATCCCCTTTCTTTCAAAATTATGGGGAGTTCCATTTATTCAGCTGCCCTCATATATTAAAGATGGAGCAGCATGCTTTCTCAATATAGGATCTTTATCCGGTGGTATGTTGTTGACATCTGGTCGCTTCATCTTTTTCTCTGTTTTTTAATCTATTTGGAGTTCTACTGATTAGACTACGAGAAATGGTTATTGCCTTTTGTCCTCTTGAATTTTCTACTATAAGTCAACCCTTCGATACTATCTTTGCGTTGAATATGTCAGTCAATTGCTTCAGCAGCCCAATATTTCCTAGGTGATATGTGCTTAGGATTGTAGTAATCCATGTCAGCATTTCATTCTAGAAAAATTAGATTCTTAACAATATCTCGCGTCTTATGAACTTCCTGCCTTAATACGGGGAGATCAGTTTTAAATGTCAACAAAAATATTCATGTCTTATTGAGTTATTTCATGTCATTATTAATTTTAATTTTAATTCTAATTTGTAAAGCAGTAAATGACGTATTTCATGTCTTAAATTATGTTTGTATTTTATGTGAAAATGTGGGTGAGTTCACTCTAGTTACGGTGACCTTTACCTTTATAACTATTTTATGTGGATCACTAAATTATAGTTGTTGCTGTGTTATTAATCAGATCCCTTGAAAACCTGACTGCTAGTGATAGTATGTCATGTTGAGAAAATGTTTTTCAAGCATGTCAATAAGTAAAGTGTCCTTCCAAAGTCTTAATTCGCAGATTGAGCCTTCCAAAACTGCAAACATACCTAGTGTAGATGAATGAGAATTTTCTCTGATCATAGAATATTTTATAATGTCAAGCATTTTCTCTATACAATAATGCTGTTTTAGTCTCAGGATGCGAAGGAGCACCACTGCTACCATTGCTGTTCATATTAGTTAACATGGCCTTCAATGTATCACTGCTGCACCTTATCAAGATCTCTTCAGCCGTGGTCTCTTGCCTTGCTGCAACTTTCACAGGTTCGTCATCTAGCTAGTCCATTCGATTGCTATTTCTTTTTTAACAACTATTGTAATATACAGCAAAACAAATAGTTGAAATCATATATGTTCTCCGAGATTATTATCTTGTGGAGTTTTTCAGCCAATGGTTGGAGATCAAATATGTTGCGCTTTATCTGCTATCTCAAATTATTTAGCAGTCAAGCTAGTCCAGTTCTTAGTTTCAGCATGCTTCTTCGTATGATACTAGTTCTACCATGGATAGTAGTTTCCGGTTTCCTCCTGCTTAAAATTATGTTTACCTAAAAAACTTCTTGCACTTAGTGATTGATCTCGTACTTCAATCTCAAGTGAGACAATATTAATTGCGTGCCTATTTTGCTAAACCTGATCTTCTAAAAGTGATCAATGAAAGTGAGGTTGCATTTGTTTTTGGCATTGTATAGTACACTGCAATTTTGTTGAAAAGCTGGTTATTTGTATGGACACCTCATTTTTTTTAATGATTTTGCTCCCTTGCTCGCACTTACCGTCACTGTCATTCAACTATAGTTTGAATGAGTAAGCTAGTCGATGTCAAGGCTAAAAAACTGGAGATTCTAAAATAACTTTGTTATGTATTTGCTGTAATGCTAAATGGCACTTATTTCCTAAGTTTGACCATTTGAATAATAGTGGTGCCAAGAGTTCATGTAGTCTTCCTTCTTAATGGTTGCTCCCTGCTTTATTCTTCCTCTGCAACATTGGATAACAATATCCGCCTTGATTTTTTCGTTCACGAAAATCTGGTGCTTCCTGTCTTCCCAGTTTATTTTTGCTCAAGCTTTTAAGGTTTCCAATTGGTGAAATGAACTAATGGCTTTTTATGTGTATTAATACAGTGCACATCAATTTTATAGTTGCTTTTTAATTGCTTGCCGCTACCCTTAATTGTGAACTGGAAAAGACAAATTAATATGAAAAAGGGAGGTCTTAGAATTACTTAATAATGTCATTTAGGTAACAAAGAGGGTTAGTAATAATGGCCAATAATCTTTTGGTGTAGTTCGTAACAATTTTTTGGCCAGAGAAACTTAAAGAATATGTTGCAAATCTTAAATAAGTTTGGAAATGAAGTATTAATTACAAGAGAGAATATAAATTGATATATTAGACAGCTGAAACCAAATCTCAATGACTTATCTGTTCAGGACATTATAATTTTTCAAGAGATTACAATAGTGACTATTCCTTACCTACAAAAGGTTGCCTATGAAAAAGCTAAATATGGAAGAAAAAAAAATTCAAATAAATGGTACTAACCTTAAAAAATTTTACAAGAGCGAACTTATGAGTCTATTGTTTCAATTCTAGGCAATTGATATTCCCAACACCCCTGACTCTCAAACGCCACAAATTGGAATAAATACCATACTTCTTATGGTCCACTCAGCTGTTTAGTAGTTGAGCAACACAAATCGGTGCAACTAAATCATATGACAAACAAGTCTAGAAAATGTTGATTTTTTAACTACTCCAATCTTTAGTATTTGAGCATATAAGTGGCATATGACGCAAATTTGACAAGGTGTCTTTTGTGCATTCAGTCGTCAATATTGCTAACAAGCTTTCTAATGGGATAGAATTGTGGTATTGATAGGAACTTTCTATTTAGGTAGATCTACATGTTAGGATGAAATTTTCACATGCTTAGTTGTCACTTTCGAAAAATGTATTCATTAATTT
Organism: Narthecium ossifragum; assembly: GCA_963920575.1. Classification (NCBI taxonomy): domain Eukaryota; kingdom Viridiplantae; phylum Streptophyta; class Magnoliopsida; order Dioscoreales; family Nartheciaceae; genus Narthecium; species Narthecium ossifragum. Next base: position 23,478,985 of record OY986966.1, read on the forward strand.
ACTACTTTACAGGACCATGAATAGTTTCTAGTGAAAATTGTTGCTTTCTTATTTCAACTGATATTGAGACGACTTAGTCCTACCAGTTTTCTTGGAGAGAATTACGTGGATAAGAAAATATATTAGGCTTGAAACTATTGGGTAAGAAGGTACTGCAATCTTCAAATATTCATAGTTTATCAGCAATCAGCAGATGTACCCCTTAGCTTTCAGTGGTGATTTATATCATGCATGGAGTTCCGTACTGCTAGTACACTCCATGCCAGCCACTAGTATGGCCAATGTGGGAACGACCTGTGTCAGTCCAACATGAAGAACCACTGTTTGTGAGACTTGTATTTATGTTTTTTTATTTGACAGGGTTCTACATGAACTAGAATCGGAGTTCATGTTAGATTAGGGCAATCTCTATATCTGTACAGGCAGCAATAGGCCAATCCAAGAGGGAGTTCAAGAGAGGGGATCTCGTAGACAAGAAATAGATTTCGACATTTAGAGAGAAGATGTGAAGACGGTGGAGGCTCTGATAGGACCTTGCCCTTCTTGGGTTCATTGTTCAGAATTCTTCGAGTTCACATCTCTTCTATTATCATCTTAGTCAAGGGTTAGGTTTGCTTCCAATAAATTTAAGATTGTAAGGAGCCTCTTGTATTTTCGATTGATGATCAATAAGGTCCCATTTGGTAGTCGGATAGGTCAATACTAGAATAAGGAAAAAGCAGTAGGGCAATACTAGTATTAAGTTTGGTTGTTATGTTTATTCTACTTTTGGTGTTCGATTGAAAAACAGAGAATTATGAGGAGTTATTGTTTTGGATAAAGGAAATAACATTTGGTGTACATGGTAATGAGATTAAGTATGACATACCAAAGCTCATGATATAAGGAGAAAGTATGAGCCGCCCGATATGTGTCATAAACAGTGTGTCATGATCAGTGGCATTATTCTACATTTTGTCTTATCCCTTCTGCAAAATCCTAGCACCTAATCCCCCAATAGTAAGCTTGCTGAGGGGAATGAGTCTGGGAAGTCATAGGAGTCTGGGTTGAATTTGTTATGCTTTTGTTGATTCTTAGTCCAGTTTTAAATTAGACTACAAATCATTATAGTCTCATTTGTCTCCACTCTTAGCATCATGGGGAATGCGATAGGTTCTTGAAGGAATATAGCAATACCACTATCACTTTGTCATGACAAAATGACTTGTCTTCCTCATGTCACGATATAGGCATAGTATCATGCCCGTGTTTTTCTGGCACACCAGTCTTTTCTGAGATTAGCGTTGACAGCAGGTTCTCCCTATGTTTTCTTACATGCACTGCAGAATATATAATTACGCACTGTGGGCTTGACCTAGTTCTCTCTCTCCCTCTTTAGATTCTATTGGGCCGTGGGGACTCTCTTTTTATCAGCAGGCCACAATCTTGGTCAATGAATCAAGAACGCACACCAATTGAGGATAGTAGTGAGTTATTCGATGGCAATCTGTGTAATGTTGTCATTGTCCTTGGTTAATGGCCATCTCTATTATGTTGCTGGTATTGGTAGTTCACTGCTGGGATTTATGGGTTCGCTAATGTTAGCGAAAAGAACATTTGCCACCTTTATTGAGGCAAAACATTGAAGTTATTTCTAATATTTCGACCTCAATCTTTTCATCTGATTTTGCATCTCTCAACTTTTTTTTTTCTTAAACCGGCTTACTCTAGTGCAATCTGAGTTGTTAACTCTTTCATGTCTACAATCCCGTTTTTTATCTGATTACTGCAGAGATGAACCCAACTCATAGCATCCAATACCAGTCATTTCTTAACAGTTATTTGTTTGCTTGCCTTGTTGTGATCTGCAGTTCCCTTGTCGATCTATGCCTTCACCCTTCCCTTGCCGTACATTGGAGTGGCAGCATCGCTCCCCCCTGGTTTTGTTTTGGGAGCAGCGGTGCTTGTCGGAGGCCTCCTGTTTTACTGCTGGACTCCACCTCCACCTGCAACAAGCGCAGCAGCGCCTCAGCTACCACCTCCAACTCCATCCATGTCCAGGGGGTAGTTTTTGCCATCCTCTTTGTTTCTACTTTGTACTGTATCTGTTCTGCTTGTCTCATGTGTGGTCTGGAGAACACAAGTTCTCCCTGCGATCCACATTGCTGTGTTGTATAATTTAATGAAGTGGAACAGAGGATGGAGTGCCTTGCTCCCCCCATTGGATTGTGCTGGTGTATGGTTGTAGGTGAGAAAATAAATGCATGTGCTTTTGCTTGGTTAACTTGGCATGCACTGCAAACATCAAGGCCGGGGAAGATAGAGGCGTTAAGTGCCAGATCTAAATAAGCACAGAAGGCGCGCATCAACATCAAGTTCATGATATTTCAGCTTGAGATTAAATCATGAATTTTCATCTGTTTTATGGAGTATTATGAGAAGCATGAGATCTAAATAAGCACATAAAAGCTACTCTCACATGTGATGTATATTCCCATTGTTATTCACAGTTACGCTAACATTGGGAACCCGAGCTTCCTGGTTCCTGTCCTGGATAACGCCTAGCTCTTTCTGAAATTTATGTTTCTTTTGGATCTCTATCTTCTTGTCTCTTTGTAATTCATCATTTTTTTGGTCTTTTATCTTTTATCCCTGGAATAGCTCTACGATCCATCATTTTTTTAGAGCTCAGTCTTCCTATTTTAGATCTCTACCTCTCTATCTCTGGAACCCCATCCGTGATGGAGGAGGGGGGTGTTTTTTTTGAATTTTTTTTTATGTTTATAAGGATATATATATATATATATGTAATACATTAGATGTCAGATATATGCAACAAAATATATATATGTAATACATTAGATGTCAGGTATATGCAACAAACCCTTCTTTGAAATACATCTACTATGAAATGAAAAAAATCCGTCAAATTAACTCAATACAATACTTGTCACGCCCCATGTTAGATTATTTGGTTGATCTTGAACCGGCCTATGTTTGGTATGGGAATAAGGGGGAATAACTCCCTTATTCTCATACTTATCTCCAAACATTTTTTTCTTATCGCAAGTAATCATTACACATTTATCCTCATTCCACATTTTACTATCACTCTATTTTTTTCTTATTTCAAGTAATTATTACTACTTTATTCTCACTTTTCCCACCCCTTATTCCAGATTTATTAATCCCAAAATCCCTTAACCCGGAATAGCTTATTCTCATACCAAACACAGGAGGAGTATATGGAGTAACAACTATTTGACTCAGCTATTTGACTCTAGTCAAAAAAAGGCCATAGTTATCGAGTGGAGTGGAACGTGCCTAACCGACAACAACTACTCCTGAGCTCTACCATCAACGCTTCGCTTATCGAACTACCCCTACCACTCGAAAACCATCATGCTAGGGTTTTCTTTTCCTCACCCCCCTCATCTCCTCTCCAACGGCGGCTCTCTTCGATCATCTCTCCCACCCTCCACGGTGCTCCACTAGTGTGAAAGGATCTCAGATGTATGTGTGGCTAAATAATTGTTGTTATGCACTCATCTCCTTTGTATTTTGTCAAATCTGAAAGTGAGCCATTTGATTTCAGATATAGTACTCCTTTCTAAAAGGTTATATATATATCATCCTTATATGGCATAATGGTTATAAAATAATCCTTGCGTTATCCTACGTGGATCCTACATGACAGGCTTAGTCCTACGTGGAGGGGGGAAGTTAGTGGGGGATGTGGTTAATGAAGAGGAGGGGGAAGTTAGTGGGTTGTTACCCTGCCAAGTGGCAAGGGGGCCCACTAGTATATATATATATATATATATATATATAGGGGTTTTTACATATTTATCCTTCAAAAGTTTGCAAATATCATAAATACCCCTATATTTTTTCAGCTTACTAAATTACGCTTGAAATTTTGAAAAATCCATAAACCTACTCTTCCGTCTATCCCTCTAACTTAACCATGGTTTAATCATGGTTATAATCTACCGGGGCATGTAAATTACTTAATTACCCAATTTTGACCGGCTTTTGTGTGTATTTTGACTTCTTTTCCAGGATTTGCTGACGTAAGAGAGAGAGAGAGAATCAATTTTAATTTTGACCTGTTTTTTTGTTATTTTGACTGTTTTTTTGATTTGCTGACGTAGGAGTAAGAGAGTGAATTGATTTTGACCGACTTTTGCTATTTTGACTGCTTTCCTTCTTTGATTTGCTGATGTAAGAGGAAGAGAGAAAGAATCAATTTTGACCGGCGACACCATCACCATCTGCTCCCCCTCCCTCACCGTCGAGATCCCCGTGTTCTTCTCAGGATGGGCAGCGTGCGGGCGCCCCACCAGCGTAACATGGGACCCCAGCGCCAACCCACACGGCAGCTCCATCACCCTCCCCTGACAGCGTGACAGAGGGCGGCCAGGAGACCTCCGTCGACCGGTTCTTCTTGTTCATGGCTTCCGGAGGCATCGACTCGAGCTCCTCGAAAAGCCTAGCGCCCACGCTCCAGGCGTGCCGGACGGACTTATGGAGCTCGGAGGCATTAAGGTCGAGGTTGTCATTCGAGAAGTCAAGGCCGGAGATGACGAGGCTGAGGTTGCGGGTGCGGCCAGGGAGAGGAGGGGATTTAGAGGCTGATTGGGGTTCCTCCACAGGAGTGATCTGGACGGGAAGGGGATGGTGGAGGAGAGGGGAGGAGGTGGGGAGGAGTTGGGGAGGAGGAGGAGGTCGGAGAGGGAGGGGAAGACGAGGGACCAGACGAGGAGGAAGACGGCGACGTAGAAGCTGGAAGTTGAGGGCAATAAAGTCTTTTTACCCAACGCCGTTAGGAATATTCCATGAAGATTCCCTAACAAGTAACCCGAGGGGTAGGTTAACGAATTTTTCAAAATTTCAAGGGTAATTTAGTAAGCTGAAAAAATATAGGGGTATTTATGATATTTGCAACTTTTGAAGGATAAATATGTAAAAACCCCATATATATATATATCATCCTTATATAGCAGGATGATTAAGAAGTGCATTTTTTTTTGTCCCAATGGCATCCTATGTGGCAGGGTTTATCTTATGTGGCTGCTGATGTGGAGGGAGTAGTGGGGGAAGGGGGAGTTAGGGGTGGTTAGTGGGGAGTTATGAGAGGAGATGGTGGTTACCCTGCCAAGTGGCAGGGGACCCCACTAGTATATATATATGCATGCAAGTATGGTTTGATCTTAGAGCTTCCTGGAATTGATCAATTTTATTTTAGATTTATGTTAGATAGTATAACAGGTGTTTCAATGGTAGGGTTGAGTTCCCAGTCTCACATATGCTCTCTTGAGTGATTGGCACGTAACTTTGTACTTGCAATGTTCTAGAAATGGTCATATAAATAACCTTTTGTCTACAGGAGTTCATATTTTGTAACAACAAGATAATTTATACTCTTCAGTCCTTTCAACAATTGAGATTAATGTCTTGTGAGAACAGTTTGGATGCATTCAAGCAATTTTCTATCTGAGTTACAAATTATGAGTATAGTAGTATTTAGTGTATGATCATTTGATATTGTAACTTCTATGATAGTTGTTTCCTCATGATGCTATGGTTCTTTTATAGGTTTATCACACCTATGTCTTTTGATTCTTGTAAACTTTGTATTGTAACTTCTCTGATAACATGGGTTCTTGGTCATCATGGACTCCTGTCTCTTCAATTAATCTTGTAAGGCGCTTGTTTGTGCACCAGTACCAAATTAACAGAATAACAGGGCTTGTGTAGCATATATCTGCAGCAGTTTGTGTATGTTCCTATAAATTAAAAAATAAAAAAAGCTCAGGGTAATCATTTGAGGATCCATACGAGTTGAGACAAAGATAAAAGAAACTCTTCAAGAATGCAAGTACATTAGTCTGCCTTTGATTGTATAATTTGAAGGGCCAGTGGCTATATATACCTATACAATCAAGTACATGGATGAGTGAAATCAGGAAAAAGTAAGATAGAGGAGAGGAATTGTATATGTTTGATCATGTGACAAAGTTCAGGAATAGATTAATTAGAGTTGCATCATTCTTATCTATAAGAAGCACAGGTTAAGACAAAGCATTTCATTCTCATTCTGAGGAGATCTAATGATTTTGTCTTGATATTGTGTATGCTACTGCTTATTACTCTATTAGCGCAGGTTAAGTACAAACCCTGTTTTTTCTGCATGAAGGACTTGCCATCTAGTACTTCATAGGGCCATTGTCTTGGGTAGTATGTTGATATCTTGCTATATATCTGCAGCAGTTTGTGTATGTTGATATATTGCTCTCAAATCAAGAATTCACTGGATTGCACTGCCAAATAATAGTATTTCACATGATTGCACTTCCCTTTAATAGTATTTCACATTTCACATGATTGCACTTCCTTTTAATAATATGCAATTTATGCTGCTCTCAGTAGGTTGAAACATGCAATTTATGTTGCTCTCAGTAGGTTGACCAAAAACAAAGGAATTTTTGTCCACAGTCTATTCAAAAACATTCAATTTATGTTAATGTGTCATTACTATGACTACCAATTTCAGAATATGGCAGTTGCGAGAGCATGAAGTATTGGAGCTGAGATTGTGTGCTTACGTATCTAGTAGAAGTTGCAAAAAATAAGCCTATGGAGGAGAAATGGTTTCGAGCAAGTCATTTTACTGTTGTAGTTGAAGTGGTTAATGCTAGTTGTGGCACGGATTTTACTAACCAAAATATAGCCAGTCACATGATATGTCTACAATCAATGTTTGATGAAATCAAGAAATGACTTGCTTTGAATGGGACTGGTTGGGATGCAGCCAACCAACAAATCATATTAGATTCCATAATAGCCGCACATATGTTGCAGTGTGTTTCCAACTTAACTTTGTTGTGTAACTTTATGCTGACAATCTATAATAGATATTCGCTCTATGGGTGCAGACCAATCCCAAAGCCAAGCGCTTACTCAACAAACCCATATGGAATTTTGACTTGATCGTGGCTTGTTTGGGGGAGTCGGCGGACTGTATTATCTACGAGTCATCAATAGCTAATTTTGATTATATAATAGATTATGTCATTTGAGACTATAGTAGTTATGATTGTTGAAATCATTTGCCTAGATGTTATTTGAGACTCTATTTGATTAGTTGTTGTAATTATTGAAATCATTTGTCTAGACTTGAAACTCTATACATTTGACTATAGTAGTTGTGTAATAAAATCATGTCGCACTTTATTTTACTTTTCATGCCTATTATGCCGTAATCTAAATCTGGTGAAAACTATCATTGCATGTGTGTTTTTATGACGACGAAATTTTATGTCGTCTACAGAGAAAGACGGTCATGAATTAATGACAACTAGCCAGAGTGTTATGTCTAGGTACATAAATTTAACGGGGTTTGCTATCATGGGTTCCTCAATCATAACGATACATTAGCGTCATTTGGTGAATATAAGATTGAGTTTGGAAAGGGGAAACTACACAAAGATAGGCAGTATCCGACAGTTCCTTTAGTGGTCTCTGTGTTCGTTGTGTTGATCGTAGGTTGCATTACTTACATTGCATGTTAACATGTTAAAGATAGTCGTAACATTTTATTGTAAAAGAGTCTTTGTACGAAATCTTCATTGCGATGTAATGTGTAAATTCAAATATGGAAGACGGTCGGAGACTATTTATTTGATATATTGAGGGTTTTGAAAAATGTTGGCTTGTACTTTTACATTTTATATTTCATATTCCTATTCAGATAGAAGCATGTACAACTCAATACTGGCCATGTACAGTATTAAAATGGTATTAATTTGATCATACTTAAAAATATATGACTAATATATAATACTAAAAATAATATTGGCCATGCACAGCTCAATACATTTGTGTCATTTTTCCAACCCCTCCGATAACTTACCTTCGTCCATGTCATGAAAAAAGTACAATAAGGTATGATAAATTAAGATATTTGATAAAAATAGTTAAGGGGAATAAATTAATGATTTCCTTCCACTAATTTTTTTTCGTATTATAAAAACACATTCAATACTTAGAATGTATTCAAGATTCATTTTTTTAAGAGTTTAAACTCGCCACCCCTAGTCGGGGGTGACCATATCCTCACTCTCAGCACCAACCAAATATCAGAAAGTTCGAAAGTCTGTCAACTCAATCTCCACTCCAACACTAACCAAATAACAGAAAGTTCATAAGTTAGTCAACTCAATCTCCACTCCAGCACCAACCAAACAACAAAAACTGACATCCACTTCATAGGATTTCACTTTGCAAAAGCCAGCACTCCAGAAAGCGAGTCCAATCCACCCAGTTCTCAGCGACCAAACACACCCTAAAGAAAAAGTCTCAACCTAAACCCAAGCTCATAGTTGACTCAACGCATTCCACCACGATCCGGCGATTACTCTGTCAACCATGGGCACAACTGAGCTGGAGTTGTGCCTCCCAATAGGCACTATTACTAATGCTTTAGGGTGTCTAATATTTCTCCAAGAAATAGCAACATCAAACTTAAAAGATCATCCAACCAGATTATCATCCTAAAGGCGGACATCTATCGATCACGGGGACTCGATCGATTGCTATGAACTAGACCCCACCATAACTTAGATTCGTCTAATCCGAAGTATCCGAGATCCTTGGGTGTCCAGCCCACGACCTAAAAATGGTATCCATGTCCATACCAATGCATGAAGACTAACACAAAGAAAAGCTACATTACACGCAAGGCACCAAGCATTACAGGACACGTACGGTAGGAAAAACATACAGAAGCAGATATAGCATAACCATTGGTCCATCGGCGAGCATGATCTCATATACATACATAATAGGTAGCCAGGTATCAAGTGCATGACATGCATTTTAACATTGCAATCACCCAAACTACAACATGATTCCCAAATAAAGGGTTTAAAAGGGTAGTCCTTGCACCTACCTTAGCAGAAGCAAAGCCTACTCAAGCCCCAAGCCAAACTCCCATGCACTGCAGAGCTCCGGCGAGCCAAAAGCATCCCAATTTCTCTCAGGTAGCGCGCGTCCAACACCTACCACACAAGCTCGGAGACGAACAAAGAAATATATAAGATCTTCAAATAGGGTAAGAGTCTAAGAGTGTTGGGATTTTGGTGATTAACTGGATCACCCAAACTCCCTCTTCGATGGCCAAACAAGAACAGAAACTCAAGAATCCAAACAAAACCAGAACACATGATTTACGTGAAAAACCTCACAGCAAGTAACTGAGAGGAAAAAACCACGGGGCAGAGGAGAAGGGTTTCACTATGAATCAAAGGTTACAAAGGGTTCTTCTCTAGGACTTCTTCTCTCTCTCTCTCAGAAGAAGCTCTCTGTTTTTCTCACGGTGAAGAAAAATATCACACACACATAAACCCTAACCAGTAACCCACCCTTATATATAGTAGTTTAACTTATACAATGATTTCTACAGTGATTGGATCAACCACCTTCATAGCCAGCCGTCCGATCATGAAAGAGAGGTTCCGGATGCACACTAACAGCCAAGGAGCATTTAATGCTCAAACCCAACCTTCAATCAATGCAAGTGGGACCCGGTTTCCATTAATGCACAATGTGCATTAATTGCTCCATGCAACTGAAGCACTCATCCACAGCAATCCTCCACGAGAGAATTGAGTCCCTCGAGCTTCGACGCTCGATGCTCGACGCCTTCGACGCTCGACGCTCCTGCTGCATCTGGTTGCTTCGATCAACCAGCTCAGTTTGTTGAGGTCTCATGAGAAGAGAACCCCAACAAACTCCCCCTTCTCGACTCATGAAGACTCCATACCAGCTATGTTTCTGCATAACTGGAGCTTCTCTTTGGGTAACGATTTGGTCATCATATCCGACGGATTCTCGTTGGTGTGAATCTTCTGGATCTGCAACTGCTTCTCCTCAAGCAAATCTCGAATCCAATGGTATCGGACATCGATGTGTTTGGATCTCGAGTGAAAGCTTGAGTTCTTCGATAGGTGGATGGCACTTTAACTATCACAGTGAACTGTGTACTCGTCTTGCTTCAAGCCAAGTTCAGTGGTGAACTTCTTCATCCAAATCATTTCTTTGCAGACCTATGTAGCAGCAATGAATTCAGCTTCTGTAGTTGACAAAGCTACACACTTTTGCAGTCTCGATTGCCACGCTACTGCACCTCCTGCGAATGTAATCAAGTAGCCTGACACCGACTTTCTTGAATCCACATCCCCAGCCATATCAGCATCCGTGTAACCTTCTAATACAGGTTGTCTACCTCCAAAACATAAACAGAGTTTAGAGGTTCCTCGGAGATACCTGAAAATCCATTTTACTGCTTCCCAATGCTCGCGTCCTGGGTTGGAAATGAATCTGCTAACAACTCCAACTGCGTGTGCCATATCAGGCCTTGTGCACACCATCGAATACATCAGGCTTCCCACAGCTGATGCATATGGAATTCGACTCATCTCTTCCTTGTCTTTGGCATCCTTAGGACTCTGTTCCTTGCTCAGTTTGTGATGCGCTGCGAGCGGCGCTCCTACAGGCTTTGCTTCAGTCATCCGAAAGCGTTTCAATACTCTTTCGATGTACTCCTCCTGTAACATCCATAACTTCTTCGAGCCTCTGTCACGAGTGATCTTTATACCTAAGATCTTTCTAACCTGTCTCAAATCTTTCATGGCAAAAGATTTATTTAGCTCTTGTTTCAGCTTCTCTATCTTCTTCTTATCCTTTCCAACAATTAACATATCATCAACATAAAGAAGAAGAATTAGAAAGTCTGAGCTATCAAACCTCCGGATGTACACACAGTGATCCGAGGTTGTCCTCTTGTATTCATGTTGAGTCATAAAAGAATCAAATTTCTTGTACCACTGTCTTGGTGCTTGCTTGAGACCGTACAAGCTCTTTTTCAAACGACATACCAGGTTCTCCTTTCCTCTAATCTTGAAGCCTTCAGGCCGCTCCATGTAGATTTCCTCCTCCAAGTCTCCATGGAGGAAAGCAGTCTTCACATCTAGTTGTTCGACCTCCAAGTCTAAACTAGCTGCTAGTCCAAGAATTACTCTGATAGAAGACATCTTAACAACAGGAGAAAATATTTCTTCAAAATCAATACCTGCTTTTTGCTGAAAACCTTTTACCACCAATCTCGCCTTGTACCTTGGCTGGTTGGACTTTTCTTCTGCCTTCAGTCTAAACACCCATTTGTTCTTCAGTGGTTTTCTCCCTTTTGGCAGCTCGACTAGTTCATAAGTAGTGTTCTCATGCAGAGATTTCATCTCATCCTGCATGGCTTTCATCCATTCGACCTTCTTTTCACTGTCGACAGCTTCTTGGCAGCAATCCGGCTCACCTCCATCAGTCAGCAATGTGTACTGCGAGGCTGGATATCTGGTTGACGGTACTGCAGTTCTGGTCGATCGACGTGGCTGAGTTTCAGGTGGTGTTAGTGAGGTTGAGGAACTCGTCGACGGCGATGGGTAACTTGTCGACGATGATGGAACTTCCTCTTCACCATCATCAACTTCAGCTTCTTCCTATTGAGGCTCTTTTGGTGTTAACTGGTCATCTCCCCAGTCATCGACATGATAGGAGGGCGGATTTAGCGTTAAGGGAGTATCTCCTTCATTTGGAGTTCGAGGCTCTGTTTTTGACTCCTCTGTCTTTTCTACATGTTGGTTCTCTGAGAAGATCACATCTCGACTCCTTACTAGCTTTCTCTCCTCTGGGTCTCACAGCTTATACCCAAGTTCATCTTCTCCATAGCCCAGAAATATACATAGCTTCGACTTTTGATCCAGCTTGGCTCTGTTCTCCTTTGGTATGTGCACTGAGGCCTTACAACCAAAGACTCTAAGATGGGTATAGGAGATCTGTTTCTTTGACCAAATTTGTTCAGGAACATTACCATCCAGAGGGATCGATGGGGACCTATTGATCAAGTAACATGCTGTCAACACTGCTTCTCCCCAAAAGTGCTTCGACAGCTTCGCCATCGACAACAAGCTTTGAGCCTTCTCCATGATGGTTCGATTCAGCCTTTCACCTACTCCATTCTGTTGAGGTGTTCAAGCAACTGTCCTCATATGTCTGATGCCGTGTTTCATACAATAATTTGTGAAGCTCTTGGAGGTATACTCTCCCCCGTTATCAGTGCGAAGACATTTCAACAATCTTCCAGTTTTCCGTTCAACTTTAGCATGAAAATACTGAAAGACATCAAATGCTTCAGACTTATGCTTAATCATATAAGCCCATACCTTCCTCGAAGCATCATCGATGAAGGTGATGAAGTATGCATTGCCTCCTAAGGACTTTACCTCCAATGGTCCACAGAGGTCAGAGTGTACAAGCTCCAGCAGCTTCTTCTTCCTCCTAGCAACGGTCCTGGCAAAAGACACCCGATGTTGCCTTCCAAACAAGCAATCATCACAAGGTTTCTGGGGAGTACCTTCGACATTCGGTAAAAGCTTTTTCTTTGCCAGGATCTTCAACCCCTTCTCACTGATGTGGCCGAGCCTTCGATGCCACAACAGAGCAGTATCCTCATGCTCTACTGCTAGCGTCAAACCCATCTGTGTTAGAACTCTTGTTTTGTAGAGAGAGCAGCACTTCTTACCACTTGCAATTACTAGAGATCCTTTGGTCAACTTCCAAGCCCCTCGACCAAAGCTAGACATGTATCCTTCATCATCCAGGCATCCAAGTGAGATCAGATTGAGGCGTAGATCTTCGATATGACGAGCATCTCGAAGTATTATCTTCATACCGGTGTTCGTCTCGACATGGATGTCACCTCTCCCAATGACCTTCGACGTGTTATTGTTACCCATCTTCACAACGCCAAAGTCTCCATCCTTGTAAGTTGTGAAGAGTCGTCGATGTGATGTCGCATGGAAAGAGGCTCCAGTGTCGACTATCCAGTCCGCTTGAGGGGGGTCGACAATGTTGATGCAACTCTCCTTGCAGCATCCCAGGATGGTGACGTCACTGTCCAACTCCACCACTGAAGTGTCTTTGCCTCCCCCGTTCTCTGTGACTTTTCCTTCTCTCTAATCCTTTTGTAGCTTTCTGCAATCTCTCTTGAAGTGTCCTTTCTTCTTGCAGTAGTAGCACTGCGCATCCTTTCTAACCCTTGACTTGCTACGGGATTTGAATCTGTCTCCATGATCCTGACCTTTGCTCCTGCCTCTGCCATCAGATTCTGAGCTATCTCCAAACTGTCTCTTCTCCACCAAATGTGCTTCTGAGACAGCTTCTTCTGTAGATTTCTTCCTCATCTCGTTTGAAAGAAGTGCTGACATGACCTCTTTAGTTTCCAACGTCTCCTTCCCATACAAGAGAGTTGTCACCAAGTGCTCGTATGAAGTTGGCAGAGAGGCTAGAAGAAGCAGCGCCTTGTCTTCATCTTCTACCTTGACATCCATGTTGAGCAACTGACTGTGAATCTTATTGTAGATATTGATGTGCTCCATCAGGTTGGCTCCTTCCTTCATCCTCGGGGTATAAAGTTGTTGTTTGAGAAACAACTTGTTGGTGAGCGATTTGGTCATGAAGAGGCTCTCAAGTTTTAACCACAACTTCATGACTTCCTTCGCATTGATCACGTTGTACATGATCTCATCAGACAAACAGAGTCTGATGGTGCTTCTAGCCTTCATGCAGATATCTTCCCAATCTCCATCTGACATAGTTTCAGGCTTTTTTCCTTCCAGGGCTTTGTACGTACCCTATTGCACAAGGATGTCTTTGACCCTTTCTTGTCCTAGACCAAAGTTGGTCTTCCCGTCGAACTTCTCAACTTCGAGTCGAGACATTGACGACTTCCCCGCCATCACGATCGATTGAACCAACGAACCTGACTCTGATACCACTTGATGGGATTTTGGTGATGAACTGGATCACCCAAACTCCCTCTTCAATGGCCAAACAAGAACAGAAACTCAAGAATCCAAATCAACCCAGAACACAGGATTTACGTGGAAAACCTCACAGCAAGTAACTGAGAGGAAAAAACCACGGGGCAGAGGAGAAGGGTTTCACTATGAATCAAAGGTTACAAAGGGTTCTTCTAGAGAAAACAGGTTCTTCTCTAGGACTTCTTCTCTCTCTCTCAGAAAAAGCTCTCTGTTTTTCTCACGGTGAAGAAAAATATCACACACACATAAACCCTAACCAGTAACCCACCCTTATATATAGTAGTTTAACTTATACAATGATTTCTACAGTGATTGGATCAACCACCTTCATAGCCAGCCGTCCGATCATGAAAGAGAGGTTCCGGATGCACACTAACATCCAAGGAGCATTTAATGCTCAAACCCAACCTTCAATCGATGCAAGTGGGACCCGGTTTCCATTAATGCACAATGTGCATTAATTGCTCCATGCAATTGAAGCACTCATCCACAACAATCCTCCACGAGAGAATTGAGTCCCTCGAGCTTCAACGCTCGATGCTGACGCCTTCGACGCTCGATGCTCGACGCCTTCGACGCTCGATGCTCGACGCCTTCGACGTTCGACGCTTCGACGCTCGACGCTCCTGTCGCATCTGGTTGCTTTGATCAACCAGCTCAGTTTGTTAAGGTCTCATGAGGAGAGAACCCCAACAAAGAGAAGAGAGAGAAAATAAGAAGGGGGATAAGCTGATCACCTTCTTTTAGGGCTAGAGAAGATGGCGAAATCCCATCGTACAGGTACAGCCCCCGGCGAACTCCATCCGCTCTCCCTCGACGCCCCCGGCGGCTGAAGCTTTACATGAGGGAAAAAAAGGGTTTAAAGAAGCGTAATTATATTATATTTATATATAGGAGGGCTTCTGCTTAAAAAAATCCTTCCCAAAAGAGAGTATTCGTGACAGGTCCTCACAAAACTAAGGCGGCACAATGGGCATCAGCCGCATGACCACTTGGAACTAGCAAACCAGTTCATGATGCAGTCGTGGTGGAAGACATGCGAGCATGGCACTAGGATCATGACTGCCTCGCCGTCGGAGTAGGAGATATCCTCGATACATATCGAACTCAAATTCGCCGGGCATCTCTCTCCATACTTCATCTCCGACTCTGACGCCGACGCCGAGGAACCAGAGGTGGTCCTAGTCCTAGAATTGTCTAACCGAGTAACTATGGTCATGTCATAGTCGAAGAATAGCTCCGTGTTGTCTCCCCTCTTCCGATGTCGCATGCACCGCCGCCGCATGCATCAAACTAACCAAGAACCAACGTAAGGATCCACATCTCCGAGATTGTCGGGGTAGTGTCTCATAGATTTACTCATGGGCGCCGTCAAGGGAGCCCAACTTGGCCAGCTCGATCCGGCGAAACCAGCACTCGGTGCTGTCGTGGCGTGGTTGATCGTCATGCCGGGAATAAACATGGTGATTCACGGTGACCGCCACTGTAGCCGTCAGCGGCGACATCAACGGCGTCGTCGACACTACATTATCAGTATTTGCTATACGCTGGTCAAGGGAGAAGGCCAGGTATTGCTGGGTTCTGTCAGAGGAATCGTCCACGACGAGAGATCGAGAAAGAGGGATGCAGTATATTGGTACTGTCAGAACCCTTGGAACTCGGGCACGGCCTGGCAGGCGATGGCACCAAGCATCCCTGCTGACTGCCCAAGCACGTGCAAGGCTGAGGCATGTACAGTGCGGAGGGGTTTCGTATGGAGGACAACACTTGGTGCCGTGGGGCGAGTCCTCGTTCCGGGCGAGTCCTTGTGTGACTTCTGGTTCAACTAATCAAATAAAAAAACATAAATTAAAAAAATAATATCTCATATTAGATATAAAGTCAAATTGCACTTTAATATATTTTCACAATTTAGTATTCTAAACTTAAGAAATTACATTTTAATACCCCGACATTACAAACTTATGCACTTTAGTCCCATCCTCTCGACGCCGTTCCGATGATTTTATGTCATCCTCGCCAGATTGAAGACTCTTATGTGGATAACTTGGAATCGTCGAATTTTGTTTCGGCGGTGTTGGATGCGAATAAATCAAAAGAAACCTTAGATAAGTCATTTATATCATCAAAGGAAAATGAGAAAATCACTTTAAGCGGCGGGAAACAAATGCAAAATCATTTGCCATTAAATTAGAGTAATCGCGTCAGGAGGGCGGGACTAAAATTCATAAGTTTTTAACGTCGGGGCACTAAAGTGCAATTCTTTAAGTTCAAGATATTAGATTTGAAAACTTGAAACTACATGGTACTAATGTGCATTTTGGCCTAGATATTATATAGGAAGAACTCACATTGTATTGGAAGAATAATAATCCTTGAAAAATTTTATGTTGCTAAGCCTAAGCTATTAAAACGAAAGTGGGCTGGTAGACTAGGCCGATGCTAAACTACTCATTGCATTTTCTAATCGGCTAAGTGGGCTGGTGGACTGGGCTGAGGCTAAACTACTCATAGCATTTTCTAATGAGCTAAGTGGGTTGGCGGACTGGGCTGAGGCTAAACTACTCACAACATTTTCTAGTGGACTACCCGGGCTACATCCCGGTCTAGCCTACTGCTAGATCCGCCCATGCTCATGCCATGGCGCGGAGCATGGCACATGGCGGCACAAAGGATCAAGACGTGACGGGACGAGATCAGCTAGCCAAGACGCGACACGGGCAGCAGAGCGTGCCATGCAAAGTTATGGCGCGGCGCGACACGGCATTTACAATAAAGCAGTGACGCGTCGTGCCAACATTCTGCATGACGTGACCACGCAGCAGACAGTCATGGGCGTGGCAAGCACCAGGCAGTAATGCGGTGCCAGGTGGACATTGGTTATTGCTTGGCACACACGAAAGTCGGAGACCCGAGCGGATCAGAACTGCAACGACGCGATATCTACAAAATGTTGCAGAGTTAACTGCAAGTAGGAGTCCTAGGCGGACCGGGCCAGCAGTTGACGGGGAGTACCTTGTTGGGCAAGCTATGTGTCGCGTCCCGACCCGCGAAAGCCCAACCGGGCCGGGCGACGCGAACCGGAACCTAACAAAACGCGGAAGAAAAGCTGACGAGGGTTCCCTCTAATCTATTGGTCTCCCTAGCAATTCACCAAAAGCACCCTCAATTTAAAACAATAATTTAATGAAACCTCGAACCACAGATTTAAAACTCAAAGTGTTTAATATACAAATCCTCATAGAGGGGAAAATTCAAATACAACATCACTCTCATATGAGACTAACTAACCAAAGGTAAAAGCAGTAAATATCGCCACCTCTCAAAGTCCACCAGGCGCCGCCGCACCGCCGACCAACTGCCTGGTAGGGGCCACGGAAGAAGAACTGACGCCTGCACCTGCAAAACGCAACCAGGGTAGGTGTGAGCACTAAGCTCAGTAGGGATCTACACTACGACACACAGAAGGAAGAGGGAAACGCAATAGTGTCGCCCTCAAGTAGGATCTGGGTGTATACAGGGGTCCCATAACCCCACCGCGTGTCCCTGGTGCCCAGGAGCAGCACACAGTAAGCTCAACAAACACTGCTGACTCACATGCACGGAACCGACACTGCAGGCGGGAAATGGCACCGCTGAGGGGGCCGTTTCCACCACTCAAGAGTCAACACAGTGGAACACCGGCTACACCTCAGCATCCGGCTCGAGGTCGACACGACCTCTACAATCATCAAGCAATAAGTGCACCAGTCATCTAGGCCTATCATCAAGTTTGACTGGACACTATAATTCAAACCGGGTCCAAACTACCCAACCCCGGTCCTAGAGCTAAGTCCGAGCTTCCAGCCTCGGGACGGCGACCCAAAGATCACCCACGCCCTAACCAATACAACTAATGCACAAGTCAACAATGCATGCTATGAATATACACAGATAAGAAGTAAAGCATGCAACAATATGATAAACATCATAAAAGTCAACCGGATCGCTGCAGCGGTACTACTAACCGCTGCCAGCCGATCCGCAGCGGGTCCCGGCATTACGACGGTACCACGACGTCGACCGCAGACTTCTGCAACGGGAAGCAACCCCAAGAAACCGCTGATGAACAGTAGAAATATAATATTATAATTCGACATATAATATTATATTTAAAACACCAAAAGTTCTCTACTAGAGGTTATTTGACCCCATCGATCCGACGTCCAAACGACGTCGGATTTGAGATCTAACTTAGCCACCAGTAGATCTACATACCAGGATCAACATATCCAAAATAAATAATCATCCAACGGTTGGATTAACGGGAAAACACTAATCAAAACCATTAATCAAACTAACTTTCTAATTAATTGCTGCAACGCAGCCCTCCAGTATGAAAATCATAACAATTCGTAGAAAAATAGGAAAAATATGAAATAAGTTGGAATGGAAAGCTAACGAAGAGATCTACAACTCTTATGTTTATCAAAACCCAAGATCATACACGTACAAGCCGGAAAACGCGCCGCAATCCGGCTGTTCTTCAAGAACAGCAGAAAATCGGAAAATCCGAAATTAATCATGCATAAATCCTACTCAAATCTCAACCAAAGATCATGAAACTCATATCAGTAATTCTACTAAGCAATAGAAAGCTAACAACACCAAGATCAATAAGATCCAACGGCTAGATCTAGATAAACCCACTTAAGAACACATGTAGGTAGAAGAACCTACCCAACAGCGCATTCCTCGGTTGATCCCTCGCAAACCCGTCACCAACACGGTTCCAAACCACCTCAGCTATGTTCCTCTCGTCGCCACGAATCCAACAAGCTTTCAAGCTCCAAAAAAGGTGGTCGGAGGAGGGAGAACGGCGATGAAGAAGTTTCAGTCGGAAACAGAGGAAGAAAGCATAGCCGCGGGAAAGAAGAGAAAGGAGGAAGAAGAAGAGAAGAGAAGAGAAGGGAAGAAGAGGAAGGAAAGCTCGGGGAAAGCCGGGAAAGCCGGAG
Organism: Narthecium ossifragum; assembly: GCA_963920575.1. Taxonomy (NCBI): domain Eukaryota; kingdom Viridiplantae; phylum Streptophyta; class Magnoliopsida; order Dioscoreales; family Nartheciaceae; genus Narthecium; species Narthecium ossifragum. The sequence goes on from OY986966.1 coordinate 23,497,895, forward strand.
GAAAGGGGAAGGAGGGGAGGGAAAGTCCTCCCCTTCTGACAAGAGAGAGCGACGACCGGCTGCCGTCCTCGCGAAAGAGAAAAAACCACCGACTGATTGCTCACGAGTCCGATCGATCGCTCTCGAGCCGCAAACAGCCCAAAGACCTTCTGCACTAAGCGATCGATCTCCAAAGCATGTCAAATCGATCTGGCTAGCAAGGCCAGATCGATCTCATTAGCAATCCAGATCGATCTCCTTCGCCCAGAAAGGCAAACTTGGGCTAAACACCCAAGCTCAGATCTTCCGATCTCGGCTCCACCTAACCATTCTAAACAAGCACTAACACATACAAGGTCAGTGTGTGCACACGTGGGTGTGAAACAAACCAACAAGGCGCAATTTACCAAATTGCCCTTGTGGTCCAAGAAACAATGCGATCCACCGGATCGCGCGCTCGACCGGATCGCGCGCTCGACGCAAAGCAAACCAACGAGCCACGGGCTTGACCCAGCCGGTCGACCCAGGAGTAGAGGGACGGGTCCTCAGACGATGTGGGGCGTGCCAGTCCTAATCGGACTAGGGCTGCTTGGCGCGCGAAAACGCGATGTAGACACGGTGTCTAGGCAGGCAGAGTCCAAGACTGAGTAAGACACGAACTCTAGGCAGAGTTGGACTCTTGATCAATGTGTGGCAACTCAGAATCTTAGCTTAACTCGAAGAGGACTCTTTGGGGCAGCGAGATAGCTATATAAAGGCCTTGAAGGCAGGGCATTGGGGATCTTTGGCAATCAGCATTAAGAGCTAGGGTTTTAGAGGACGCAAATTAGTAAAGGTGAGGAAAGAGGGCTTGGGAGTGCGATCACAAGACATGTGCCATTGGTGGGTTGTAAAAGCCTCGATCAAGTCTCTTGTAAATATTTCTTCATCAATAGAAGTTGGGGGCGTCGGACCCTTTAGCCTCATCTTGCTAGTTCTTTGTGAGAATGCTAACTAAGGAGTTGTTCCTTAGTGCCGTGTAAGGCAAAAAATTTTATTCAACCGCAGCCCTGTGACAGGTACCGTACCTAAACCTTAGTTATTTGTGTGTGTTACATTATATATATTGTATGTGTACACACACAGCCACCCATCCGTGTTGGACCGCGATTGGGGTACATGGGTAAGGGCATGTACATCGTCCCCTTCAATCGGTAGACATCTACCGATTGAGTCAGCTAATCCATCAGTAGTGTTCTACCGATGAATTAGATCAACCAATCTGTAGACTTCTACCAATTGAATGTATCAATCATCCAATCGGTAGACATCTACCGATTGAATGTATTAATCATATAATCGATAGATGTCTACAGATTGAGTCACCTAATCCATCGGTAGAACACTACCAGTAACACTACCGATGGATTAGCTAACTTAATCATATCGGTAAACATCTACCGATTGGAGGGATGTGCATCATACATGGCCTATGCAAATCTTTACCCACCCGAGTTCGTTAGGGAATCCACGTACGTACTATATATCGTATTCGACAAAGATTCTAAAACCTGGCCAATGAACTGAACTGGGAGTTAATTTAGTCCTTATGCAGTAATGCAAACATTTCATGTTAAACGTCTATCAAGAGATTATGTATCCGAGTAATTGCTTACGTGCCCATATAAAGGACATAATTAACACGATTGGTATTGGCTAGCAGCTCGCGTTCGGCTCGATGTATTTGGCTCTAAATCGGCCAGCTTGTTTTGGTGAACGAGTTGATAAGGAGCCAATAGTTTGAGCTCAAAATATGAAGTATCCAAACATAAAGAAGTCTAGTTATATAGCTCGTTTATGTATGGCAGCACGCCAGTATTAATTTACTTACACAACAGTTGCAAGGGCTTTGTAATGTAGTGTATAATATATTATATGCAAGCACCATAGTGTATTTTGATTTAGGGCACATTTGTTTCATTGAAATGAATTGGAATGTAATGCTAGAATGGGATTGCATTTTTTCTGTTTGTTTGCTGCTGGAATGAATGCAGAATTCTATAGAATCTGGCATTTTTGCTGTTTGTTTGGCGTTGGAATGGAAACTGTATCATGTGAATTTGGCATTTTTTTGTGTTTGTTTGGCAATGGAATGGTGATTATGGTCACCCCAAAATCACAGTGGTGAGATTACCACCCTTTTTTCTCTCTATATGTTTATAATAATTTTATTTAAATATATATATATATTTGTGAAATTACATATATGATCCATTTTTTTGTGTTTTTTTCTTGAGAGGGTGAAAACCTTGCAAAATGGCAAAATTTTGATTCGAATCTTGTGATTTTGTATTTTTTTTATTGATAAACAGTTGCATATGGTTATAAATACCAAAAAATTTAAGACCATGTGATTATATGTGTAAGATCATGAAAATTTGAGCAAATTGAGACAAAATGATACACAACTCCTTGGGTATAATATCAAAAACTTTATTTATAGTAGTCAATGATTTCTTACAACAATTACATATAATGCCAAATTGAAATGTTTACATACATGAATGAAAAATAAATAATACAACACTTTGTCTTCAATAGTTTTCGATGCTCAGAACAGTGTCATCATCGCCCTTGTGTGGCGGCAATTGGTTGCTGAAAGAATTCAACCATCCAAATCACCAAGCCACTACTCCCCCATGCATCAGAATTTTTCATCATTTCCCTATACCATCATTTTAACTGGAAAAATATGTAGGAATAGGATAACAGCCAGACATGTAGAAAGCAATAGGTTCTACCGTAAAACAATCATTCAAATCACTACCACACTCCAAAATCATATAATAGGCAGCAATTTGCATATAATAGGCAGTAATTAAAAAGATCATTGTTAATGTTTCAACAATAGCGTGTAATAGGCAACAATTTGCAGCAATCCAAGAACATATAATATGTAGGAAATTACAGCAATCCAACAGCAATCTAACAAGCTGCAATTTGCATTCAGACAATACATTCAAGCATCCATGATCATGGGGCACAAATAAGCTATATACTAGAAAACAACATCCTAATCATACTGAAATCAGATAAAATCACACTAGAAGACCTCATGCTAGAAGACCTCAACTGAAAACTAGATCAACATGTCATACTAGAATACCTCAACTGAAAACTAGAGCAAACATATCAAAGACCTCAACTGAAATCATACTAGAAGACCTCTCCTGAAATCATACTAGAAGACATCAACTGAAAACCATTCGAAATCTGGGAAAACAATTCGAAACTAGAGCAAACATATCAGATCATACGATGTAGATCCGAGATCTACCAAGAGAAGAAAGGGGATTAGTTGCAGGAATACAAAGTGGAAAACCCAAATCTCCAAAACCATTCAAAATCTGGGAAACAAATGAAGAAAAAAGATAACGAAGCAACATAATAGGGGATCAAGTCATACGATGTAGATCCAAGAGCTACCAAGAGAAGAAAGGGGATTAGTCGCAGGAATACGAAGTGGAAAACCCAAATCTCCAAAACCATTCGAAATCTGGGGAAAAAATGAAGAAAAAAGAGAACGAAGCTACATAATTAAGGGATTAGGTCATAGGATGTGTAGATCCGAGGTCTACCAAGAGAAGAAAGGGGATCAGGGAAAGAGGAGAAAGGGGATCCGAGGTCACCTTCAGGAATGGGACGCCGACGGAAGGAGCTCCAGTCACCTCTTCAAAAACCGTTGGGGTTGCGCTAAAGCGGGGAGATGAGATGGGACGCCGGCGACCGGAGAGGAGAGGCTCAAGGGATGAAAACCCTAGATCGTGAGAGAGAAGTGTCGCGAGAGAGTGACCGGACGCAAATGCGATGGAAAAGCTTTTAACGCGTGGAATGGAAAGCCATTCCAAAACCGACTGGAAATCGATTCTGGCCCGAAATGGGCCGGAAATTTTGGCTGGAAAACAACCAAATTGGAATGGGCATTGGAATGGAATCCAACCCATTCCAGCAAAACAAACGGCTGGAAACCGATTCCATTCCAACCATTCCAGGCTGGTTTCCAGCCAAACAAATGTGCCCTTACTACATAGGCCTATTTGGCCGTGGAGTGAAGAGAGAAGGTGAGTTATATGAAAGGCTCACTTTCCTGTATATAAGTCACTCTCGGTCGCAATGGATATCGATTTTTAGTGTTTGATTGTGTTAGCAAAGTAAATGCTATAAAAGTAGGTCTCAATACTTGGCTATTAGTTCCTTACTGTGACATTTAGGAGTGCATATTCTCTGAATTTAAAATGTTATTTTGTTGGGGATAAACACCCTACTAGCGATGACAATCACAAAGGAAACACATAAGAAGAACACGAAAGAGAAAGCTGACACATAAATACAAGATTTACATGGTACGGTAAGATTGTCTACATCCACAAGGGGAGAGAGATCGTTTTCTTTCATTATGAAAATAGGAGGTTAGAATCTCTCAATCTCACATCCGCTTCAATGTCTTATCCTAAATCCTAACCTTAGGTTACATGAGTATTTATACTCATCTAGACATAATCTAATTCGTGTCGGGTTTAAAGACAAAATAAGCTGGATCCGTCAAAAACAGTTCCCAATGCATAACCTAATTCAAGTCATGTCGGTGTTGTACAACTCTGCGTAGTGTATCATAATCGAGCCGGCGACAGAATCCAATGCACAGCACATTCTGTGATGTTGGGCTTCCAAAGAGTAGTTATACTAGCTTGAGATGTTGAATGCTTGTATGCTTCATATACGTCTTATTTGGAGAAGTGTTTTTTGTTGCATATTCTGCTTCTCTGGAAGCCTCACCAAAAACCTGACTCGGAAGATCAGATTGCCTGTAAGATTGATATAAGAGATCTTTGCCATATTGAATTGGATTTGTCTCACAACCTTTTTCTTGACAGATACAAGGAATCAACTCCTTCAAGGCATCAACAGCTATAGAACTTCCCAAAACCTCTCAGCATTTACCAATCGGGATAGAGATGCCGGATGCATTATTATTGCATTGCAGAACAAATTGCAAAGCAAATACAAGGTCGACCAGCCTTAATTGCCGCAACACCACAGAGCTGCAATACTCCATCAACTCTGATACCAGCTGCCATCTTAATACAGCAGTCATAATGCCAGCTGCCTGTGTTCCTGGCCTTGTTGATCAGGGGATAGGAATAGCTGATGAAGGCAACTGGGTGGTGGTTGTTCTGAGCAGAAATACACCTGTTGGCTGCTTTGCTAGTCCGTATAATGGGGCATGCAGGCATGGTTCTAAAGGCAGGCTTCCCTTCTAGTATCACTTGGCACTATCAATATTATGTTACTATATATTTTCGACTTTCACATCATGACAGACTCTGTTCTTTTAATTTTTAGTACTGAAGAATTATACCTGAAAGGTGGTTCATTATCGTCTTTCTTAATTTCGAATGAATGAAACACATGTAAATTATGTAATTCACCCAATTGTTTAGAGAATTGTTTTAGAGAATTGTTCTGTCTGTACGGTTGCATAGTTGTTTATAGCCCAGCCCAGTTGCCCCTGTGTACAGTGGCGGATTTACGTAAAAAATATCTTTTTAAACACGTACGTGTCAAAAAAAATCCACAATCTATCTCCCTATCCTTAACTTGACCCTCATTTCTTTTCTTTTTTTTGAATTTAATGCTATGTTTTTTATAGATAAAAACTTGGATGTCATATTTCATGTTTGGTTAAGGAATTATGCAACTTTTTAAAATTATTGTGAATTATTTTCCAATAATTATAGAATCATAGACAAGTATGTTATTAAACGAAAGAACACATGGGAGTCTTCTATCACCCCTAACTTTGCATAGAGAACTCGTGTCGAACATCATCAAGATTGACTTGCGTAACAGAATGGGTGATGAGTGGATGAATGACAGCTTGGTTGTGTATGTTGAAAAAGAGATTTTTAAAATTATTGATGATAAAGTTATTTTACAACGCTTTCAGAATATAAAACCCGTAGGATGTAATTATCACAATTAGTGACGACTTAGTTTGTTTATTTCTTTTATCATGTATTTTTATTAGTTATTTTTATATCTTGGTATTTTGATATTTTGTGTTAGTGAATGAGCTGATCAAGGTACATTATGTATGTAGGCATTCCTCTACCTTTTGAGAAAGGTTTGAAAAATTTTTGAGCTCCCATTTATATAAATTTTTAAATCCACCACTACCTGTGTAGCTTCGCCCATGGTATCTACAAACCAGTACTAAACCACTGCACACAACGACTGGAACACCTCTCTCAAACACTACTACTACGTACATACAGCAGTGGCCTTTTATAATATTGCCAGAAAGAACTTTCCAGCAAACCAACATATTAATGCACCATTAATCTCATCTACCTGGCTTTGGATACGCCCCCCCCAGCCTATAACCCGGTTCTTGCGTATTTGATGATGGTTGCTAAAAACATATATAAGTTATTAGACTAGAAAAGGAGAAAGAGGAAATAGATGAGATGCTTCTGGCCGTGGCCGGGTCATCAGATGATTCAAATGCCCAGTTGCCATATATATATATATATATATATATATATATATATATATATATATATATATATATATATCTATTTGCAGTATAGCTCCTTCAGCAGCTATAAGAAGTAACGTGTTTAATAATTCTAGTTCTCAGCACCTGTAACTCTTCTTTCTCCGGATGCAATGAATCCGTACCCATGGCCCGCACGTCAACGTCCAACTCCGATTTGTCTTCCCAACCCACCCACCCACCCTCTACGGCTCTACCTCGCTAGCTTTCTCGACGGCCGCTGCCCAGCTCCGATGAAACATTTACTAATGCCATATACATGGGACCCATCAAACAGCAGATACCCTGTGTGTGTGTTGTGGGCCGGGGGGGGGGGGGGGCGCTGCAATAGAAAAAGGCAATTGCAGGCCCTGCAATAGCTGATCGTGACCGTCGGTTTGAATCTACGGTGGAGATCCAATCTATCATATAGATGGGACCTATGAAAAATTTAATACCCTGAATATTTTAACGAGGTATTCGTCAAAAGCCCCAAATCTGAGTCCCTTCTTGTCAAACACCCCAAGTTATTTGTCAAAAACTGGATTAATAAGCCCAAAACGTGTATAAAAAAAAAAGATCAAAACACTTTATTTTTCTTCATTTTTATCCCAACCTTTACTCTCTTCCCTTTCCTCTCTTCTTCGGCCGGCTCACGGCTCAACTCCGCCGGCTACTCCACTCCAAGCACCCACCCCTCCTTTCGTGACTTCCAATCCCCCATCCCGATAGATTGAACCCCTAGCCTTCCACGACCCCTCCTCTACCAGCGCCGACGATCGAAAGTTTCTCCTTGACGTCGATCCTATTTCGGCAACTCCTAGCGAGTAGCCATAGCCACAAATGCATTTTAACTGCACTTTTTAACTGCATAACTGCATTTTAATTGTATTTTTACCTTATCTTATATTATATTATCTTCTTAACTGCATTTTCATCTTTTTAACTCCATTTTTATTTTTTATCCATTTTTATCTTTTTAACTTCGTTTTTAAATCCATTTTCATCTTTTCAAATACATTTTTATCTTTTCAAATACATTTTTATCTTTTCAAATTCATTTTTATCCTTTTAAATGCATTTTTGTCATTCATGCATTTTAATATTTTTAAATGTATTTTCACCTTTTTAAATTCATTTTCATCTTTTTAAACGTATTGTATTCTTTCAATGAAACATAAAGATGAAAATGAATGGTTTACTGCCATCAACAAAGATGAAAATGAATTAAGGGAAAAGAAAGATGAAAATGAATCAAGAGAATAGAAAGATGAAAATGACTCAAGGGAATATAAAGATGAAAATAAATGGTTTAATGTAATCAACAAATACGAAAATGACTCTAGGGAACAAAAAGATGAAAATGAATGGTTTAATAGAATCAATAAAGATGAAAATGACTCAAGGGAATATAAAGATGAAAATGAATCAATGGAAAAGAAAGATGAAAATGAATCATTTTCTGCATTCAATAAATATGAAAATGAATTAAGAGAGCATAAAGTTGAAAATGACTCAAGGAAACAAAAATATGAAAATGAATGGTTTAATGTAATCAACAAAGATGAAAATGAATCAAGTGAACAGAAAGATGAAAATGAATCAAGAGAGCATAAAGATGAAAATGACTCAATGGAGCAAAAAGATGAAAATGAATGGTTTAATGTATTCAACAAAGATGAAAATGAATCAATGGAACAGAAAGATGAAAACAAATCGAGGGAGCAGAAAGATGAAAATGAATCGAGGGAGCAGAAAAATGACACTGACTCAAGAGAAAAGAAAGATAAAAATGAATGGTTTAATGTAATCAACAAAGATGAAAATAAATCAAGAGAAAATAAAGATGAAAATGAATTTTCATCTTTTTAAATGCATTTTCATCTTTTTAAATTCATTTTCATCATTTTAAATTCATTTTCATCTTTTTAAATGCATTTTAATCTTTTTAAATGCATTTTAATCTTTTTAAATGCATTTTAATCTTTTTAAATGCATTTTAATATTTTTAAATGCATTTTCATCTTTTAAACTCCATTTTCATATTTTAACTTTATTTTTATCTTTGTAACTTCATTTTTCATCTTTTTAACTCCATTTTTATCTTTTTAAATGCATTTTCATCTTTTTAAATGCATTTTCATCTTTTGAAATTCATTTTTATCCTTTTGAATGCATTTTTATCCTTTTAAATACATTTTTATCTTTCACACATTTTCATCTTTTTAACTCTTCAAATCACAACTTAAATGTCGATTGGTTGTTATTCTCTATCAAGAGTCTCAAATTAACGAATTCTCTTCTCATATTTTATTTTCATATTTTTCTCACATTTTCATTATTTTTCGCTGTTTTTCCTAAATGTTTTGGATTTTTTCCTAATTTTTTGATTTTTCCATTGACTTCTCTCTCTTCCTCAGCCGGCTCAATTCGGCTCACCCGCAAGTCAAGTCCCGGCTTGTTTGCCGCTTAGATCGGCTCACCCCCAAGCCACTCCGGTCATCTTGCCGTCCGCCGTCCTTCCGCCACCAAACCACCCTCAAATCACCCCTAAACTACTCATATCATCTCTCCCACTCCATACCCAACCTCAACAACCTCTATTGCGCTCCTCTCCGACACTAGCATCAACCCCCAAGAGCCCACCGACGACTACTGTTCGTGACCGCCTCTCCGATCACATCAACGCCTTCAAACCACCTCTACACTCACCTAAATCTCCCCCCCCCCCCCACCCACCTCCGACCTCCTCCATCCTCGCAGACGCCTCCTCCGACGCCGATCAACTCCACCCAAAACCACCAAGCCGCCTCCTCCAGATCCGGCCATTTCGGAGTCCTATTCCACAATCGGACCATGTTGACCAACTCCTGAGACCTCTGAGAACGCAAATACACCGGTCCCTCGCTCCGAGGAGCCTTCCTTGCTAGCGAACAAGCGGATCTAACCGATCAGTCATTTGATAGATCATATTGGGGTATTTTTGTCATCTAACATTAACAAATAACTAAAATAATTAACAAATTGGGGTTTCGCCTTAAAAACCAAGCAAACGGGGTTTTTAGCCAAAACTTTTATTAATGTGGGGCTATCATCAATTGTCTATATTTTAATCCGGGTCCGCTCCTCCTCTGAGTCCTGTCCCTCGATGGCGAACAAGCTTCTTCAACGACGGGATCTCGACATCGTCGACAGCTGCGGTGATGGAGTCATCTATGGCGCATGGAGTCCGGAATTCGACGTGGGCAACTACCATCGTTCCCCATCTTCTTCCCTCTCTTGTTGGGGTTCTCTCCTCATGAGACCTCAACAAACGGAGTTGGTTGATCGAAGCAACTAGATACGGCGAAGGCGTCGAGCATCGAAGTGTCGAAGTCGAATGCGTCGAGCTCGGAGGTGTCGAAGTCAAGGCATCATGGTGTCGAAGTCGAAGGCGTCAAGCTCGGAGGCGTCGAGACGATGAGTCGTCGAAGTCAAGGCATCAGGGTGTCGAAGTCGAAGGCGTCGAGGTCGAGGCTTCGAGATGTTGAGGCGCAATGATGCCCGAGAGTCAGAAGATGGCAACATGCAAAGTATGGCAGCCAATTTAGTAAGGTGATTGATTGATGGACAATCAATGATTGGATGAGCATTGATTGCTCTATGGCTGTTGACTCCCTGGAGGTCTTGATCGAACGGCTGGCTAACTATGAAGGTGGTTGATCCAATGGCTGAAAAACTCATTGTATAAGTTAAACTATTATATAAGGGTGGGTTACTAGCTAGGGTTGATGGGTTAGTGATTGTTTTTCATCATCGAGAGAAAAACAGAGAGCTTCTTTGAGGAAGGAAAGAAGTCCTAGAGAGAGAATCTGTCTCTTCTAGAAGAACCCTCGTAACTTTTGATTCATAGTAAAATCCTTCTCCTCTGTCCCGTGGTTTTTTCCTCTCAGTCACTTGCTATGAGGTTTTTCCTCGTAAATTTTGTGTTCCTGATTTTGGTTTGGATTCTTGAGTTTATGTTCTTGTTTGGTCATCAAAGAGGAGTTTGGGTGATCCAATTTATCATCAAATTCCCTACATCTCTCCCTCTCTCTCCCTCTATCTTATGGTGGCCATTAAGATTCTTCGATGTTGGGAACTCGACGCGTCATTGCACGCCGCGATGGAGTCATCTCCGACGCCAGAAATCCCACGGGAACTGGCCGTCGCGAGCTCCGCCGTCACCGCTAGCCACCAATGGGACGGCCGGGCATCGGACTTAAATCATGCCTCCTCCAACGCCGGGAATTCCTCCTCGGTACTCTGCTTTCTATTTTAATGTTTTGTTTATTGTCTAGTCTTTCCTCCGACGACACCGGCCGGGATTCATGTAAAGGAGAGAGTAACAGTTAATTAGGTACACCACACTGAATGAAAAAGACTGGAAAATTGTCACAAAACTCAATGTTTGTTTAACCAAGAACAGAGGAAGAATTAAAGAAGAAACGATAAAAGAAAGAAAAGAAAAGAAAAGAAACGGAGAGTGTCATCTACTCATCTAGCTACAGTTCCACAACTCTGACTCATATATATATAGTAATCAATTTTTCAGCAGCTGAACTTTTTTCTTAATCACCACATTTATTTTGGGATGCACATCTTCTTCTGCATCAATGCATCATACATCTGATGTAATTAATATCTGCCACTGTCTTCTCCTATAGGATATAACACATCATCAATTTTGTCATCAAAACAATGCTTTATCCTCTTCATGCGCGCATCAAAATAGACCGGTGGAGAGGAGAACTAATCCCATCACTGCTAGAGGCGACGTTGTGGAGAGGACTGCGTTAGAGAAGCTTGATCACCACTGTGAGTAGAGAGGCAGGGCCAGAGAAGAAGAAGGGGGGGCAACAGGGAGGAGCTCATGGAAGGCATAGTGGATTTACGGGGGCGGAGATGACTCCATCGTAGAGGGCATCGACGGCGGCGTCGAGATCCCAGCGACGAAGAAACTTGTTCGCCATTGGTGAGTGAGAGACAGAGAGACAGAGAGACAGAGAGGAGAAGAAGGGGAGCGATCGCTGGATTAAAATATTTGCGACATTAATTAAAATGCTTCGTGGATCCCATTGATAGATTGGATGTCCACCGCAAAATTCGAACCGACGGCCACGATCAGCTATTGCAGGGCCTGCAATTGCCCTTTTCTATTGCAGGCCCCCCGAAGCCCCTCTCTTCCTCTTGCTCCTATTTTAATGGCAGCTAGCTGTCGTAATTTTGCAGCCTAAGAAACCACTTTGTGGTTTTATGCTTAGCTTTAGGGACGTTGGATGATGCAATATTGCACTAAAGTTTTGACTATAAAAGTGTTTCAGGCTTTGAAATTCTTCTCTCTTTTGAATGGAATTTAGACTAGCAAAACAAACGTCTTCCCGTCAGTGATCAAAAGATCATATCAGGGTTCCTCATTATGGAAAGAATCAAGGCAAAACAAAGAGAAGTATAACTACAAAAGCATATCTTTCGACGTTAAACGAGTACTGTACGTATATAGATCATGCTGTTTGTATCTTCCTCTTTACCTTGCAGTCTTGCACTGTCATGTGATGCAGGCCTAAATTGATGGGTTGTTGTCATGGAAGCGATGAGGTGGGACAAGGAGAGCGAGGAAGAGGAGCAGCAGGAAGATGCCCAGAGGGATCAAGAGAAGCCAAGGTGGGGGTGGTGGCAAAGGAGGCAGCATCAGGCGGCAGCAGCAGGAGCGAAGCCCGTCAGCAACGCCAGCAGCAGCAAGGCTTCTGCACTGAAGTAGCCAGCCATCCCCCTCCTCAAAGAGCGAAGCGAGAGGCAACACCAGCAGCAGCTTGCAAGGAAGTTTCGATCAAATAAGGGGGGAAAAAGGGAAACCAAAGAGGTTGTATTAATATTTATGTACGACGGTCCTCAGAGATTTGATGAAAGTAAAATAACACAACGGTCCCTAATGTTTCACAAGAAGTGTTATATTGTTCATTGCAGTGTGGAGGAGAAGAGAACTTACTCTATACATACATGCAAGCGTGCAAACTGGTTTTGTACTTCGTAGGAATGGCCCGCAGTAAGTGCCCGCCTCTTATCCGGCAATTTGTTAATTAGGTGTGGGGTTGATATATAATGGCATTTTAGTTGAGGCCTTATATATACTCTATTATATGATATCAATTTTTATGAGTCATAATCCGATTCATTTATTTTCACATACGACAGCTGAGTCATAAAAAAGATTAAAAGAGAGGGGGACAAATGATAGCTGAGTCATATGGAGT
>OY986966.1:23510919-23573122 GCA_963920575.1 Narthecium ossifragum
GGGCATTTACTAGTATATAATATAAGGAAGAGCGGTTTTTGAAATGTCTCAACTATAAGACATAAAGAGTGGTCCAGATTTATCTCCAAACACATCCAACGATCCAGATTTCATCATCAACTTTAAGATTACCGTCGAAATTTTGGTTCCCACCAAAATCTCCCGCTCAAATTTCCCACCCACCCACTCCATGTTCCCCTCTCCCGCTCAAAATTCTGCTGAGAGAGAGAGGATGGGACGTCTCATCCGTCCTATCCCTCTCTCCCGTCCCCTCTCCCTCATCCCCTCCCCACACCCCCTCTCCCTCTCCCCCGTCCCCTCTCCCTCTCTGTTCCCCTCACCCATCCCCTATCCTCTCCCCACGCCGACGTCGCCCGACATCGCCCAACTTGCCGTCAGCCACAAGATCCACGAACGTCGCCGACCTCGCCTAATCCGCCGTCTCCACCCCCGCTGTTGTCCAAGCCTCGCCGCGCCCATCACCGCCATATATCCGGTGAGCTTTCCCTCTCCTCTCCTCTCTTCACTTCTTTGAGCTTTCCCTCTCCTCTCCCTCTTGAATGTCTCTTCAATTCTCTCTCCCTCTCTGTTTTTCTGATTGATTTTTCACTTTGCATGATTTATTAGGGGTACTCCGTCTCCGAGCCTGATGGCTGCAGAGGACCGCCCTCAATAACCGCACCGCCGCCGCGCAAAACATCGTTGAGGTGCCCCCCTTCTCCGTTTCCTACAATCGATCTCTCTTTCTCAAAATGCCTATCGTGATTGGTTGTGAAGTCTAAAAGTGAAAATTTGAATCAATGGAACAAAGGGAGGAGGAGGCCTTCATCTTCGACGCGCAGACGATGAAGGACATGGAGCTGCTGGTGCTCGGGACGCTGGAGTGGCGGATCACGCCCTTCATCCATGTAGGGTCCATTTGGCTCGGATCCCGGATGGAATCCGGGATCCGGAATCCGCGGTATCCGCAGGAGCGGATACCGCGGACGCCGAAAACAGAATCCGCCCTTCGGAATCCGCCTACGAGCCAAACGGCGGAATCCGGGAATCCGGGAATCCGCGGATTCTGGGATTCACCGGATTCACTCCCATTCGCTCCCATTTCGGCGAGCCAAACGGGCCCGTAGAGAAGCTTTCATTATATCCTCTGGTGTCACTGCTCCCGCATACACCTCTGATGGGTTTTGGCCACGAGTTCAAGCTTCGAGAGAGCCATTGTTAGAGGTAAGGGTTTGGTTGGTTTACACACCCATAACCTGTTTGAAACTTTGTTTATATGAAAAGTTATTCAATTTTTCGAAGAGATTTCTTTTTCTTACCCATATTGATAATTTCCTTGAAAATAGGTTCTTCGTTGGTGGGTTTCAAGTTTATTTTCAATTTAAAATCCATCATAGAACATGGCATTTTGATAGAGAACGCTAAGTAAATGCCGACAGGAAGTAAATGCCGACAGGTGGAGAGCCGCGAGAAAGATAAGGTGAACCATGCATGTGCCATTTTTTATGTTACAAATTTGAGATGATTAAATTTTGCACTTAAAAGAATTACCTTTGTTTATGCTTCTCCTTTTGACATTGTCTCAAATGTCTTATCTACATTAGCAAGGAATGAGGCTATATTTCACAATCCTGCTTTGATCATAACATGATTACTACATTAAACAAGTCTACTACAAAAGAATAGTTCATAGACAACGTTGAACCCATCAAGTGAAAGCAATGAAGTTCAGCATTAATGTTTCTAGATTTCTTTACTGACCGTTTCTTTACTTAAAACATGCTTTCACTGACCGTTCAATATCTTTTTAGATTTCATACAGATTGATGCATTAATTTTTGAAATCAATCACATGTCATGCAACGATATCATAGAGCAATACTATGACTTCATATTTTATCGTGGATTGTATGGTTTGTGGGGATAAGGTTTGCCCCGGTGACAAGGTTCACCCCTTTTATGAATGTAGAATTGTCTTATTTAGCCCTTGGTACATGGGAGTTTATGTTGAAATTTTTATTTAGAAATCCTAATTATTTTATGCTACATTGCATGAATATCCGTGTCGTAGGCATGGGTATTTATTAGTATATATATATATACACGTACACGTGCCACCTAGCACAGTTTATAGCTAACCTCTCTCTCTCTCTATATATATATATATATATATATATATACACTAACTCCCCCACCCCTATCAAACCATTAGATTACCCAAGTCATAACCCCATCTCTTTGATAGGATGAATTGTGCCTGATGCAGGACCAAGGCCAGACCTAACCGAGTTCGATCCGGAGCAGCTCCCTAGGCGATCCGAACGCGTTCGAACTTCATCCGTCCGACTCAAATCTCCGTACAACCCCGACCGTCGGATGAGCATAACTTTCGACCACGATGTCCGATCGAGGCGTGCGACCAGTCGAAACGACCGGCTCGACGAGCCTGTCATGATTCATCGGAGATCGAAGATCTCTCCATGACCTTTCCATGACCTTGACCTCCGAATCTCCAGATTCCTTTTCCTTTGGTCTAAAATCCCGTTTTAGTGAAAAACTTTCCTTTTTAGGCAGTTTTATCGGTCTTTCTATTTTTAACAAATTTCTTATTTCTAGTCGGTTTTCTCCTCTTTGAATTCCGGGTTTAGTTACTTGGATTAGGTTAATTCATGTTTGAGTCCATGTATGAGTTGGTCCGGTCTCTCCTCAAACTTATAAAAGGAGGTTTTAGGGTTTGTAACAGACAGTTTTTGATGAATGAGAATTAGGGTTTTTGTTTTCTCCCCTTGAGAAATCTGATTGTCTCTCCCATAGAGAGGTTCACGTTTACCCTGCGCCAGTGCCTTTATTAAGGTTAATAAAAGGTAAGGCTCTGATTAATTCAGCTTGCAGCTTGAATATTCACTTGGTAATAACTCGATCGAAACGATAACAAGTTGGATTTTCAACTCGATCCTCTTAATTAACATGCTAAAAATAGTTAAGCAGGGAGCGTAGGGTTGGCTTGATTCGATATCGCTCCATCCAATTCGCACGATGGATATTAAACTAATTATGTATATTTGTAAATTATGATTATTTGACCTTCTAGGATATTTTACAGAATTGAAGCTAGAGTTGATCTTAGCATATTATAAGATTTGATTTTGTGTTTTTTTTATGAGAATCTTTTTTTTTAAATCATAGCTGCTCTCATAACCATTTCTAATATTTCTGCTCTCGAGATTCTCAAATCAAATCCTATTTGGGATTTCTAACCTCAAGTCTACATACGTACATTGATCCCAGCTCGATCGATATACGTTGGTCCCATTACTGTTGGTTGTTGTGAAGAACATCGGCAAGTTAAATTAGAGCTCACTCAAACCGAAAATGAGCTCGAAACGAGCTGAATTTGAGCTCTACTCCCTTGACAAGGTGATAACAAGCTAGGCCCAACTCACTCGATACATATCGGATTCTTAATAAAAGCCTTATTAGGTCCCATCACGCTTCTCTGAATTGTGCACAACTTGGAAGACTTTTTTTTTTTTTTTTTTTTTTTTGTTAATTTTTTGAAAAGTTAAGCCCAACTTATTTTTAATAAATGAATTTTTGTAATAGTATTTTTAAGTGCGAGTTATATTCCCTTACTTGTATGGCAGAGTTGATGAATGTGGGTTAGATTTGCAATGCCTGCTTGGAGATGTATAACTTGTATGTTCACCTTACTTGTCTACCAAAGAGGATGCTAAGGCAGTAAATGCAACAGTACTGCAAGAAACTTGGAGCAAAAAACTCCTAATTAGGCAGGCCAACGTACGATCAGTTCTTGTATTAGTTCGAAGGCATCAAGTCGGATAACTCATGCAGTTTTGTAAAGCTTCAGCACCTTCTTCCAGTCTAATGCTTAATGTTCCCTGTATCTAATCTTATGATGCTCAGCTAAACAAGATAATTCCAGACACAAAACTGAAGATTTCTAAGCTCTCTAGCATAATAAACATACAACAATAGATTGCACATTAAGGACACGGCTCATTGATCAGATTTTCTCAGACCTCGTAGTATAAAAGATCATGGGCAATTTGCAAAGCTTGATGAGAATGAAGAGAGAAATATATATTACAATCTCAAGTTGTCATCAGTAGTGCAATCTTAATCCAAAAAAAAACAACAGAACAATCCCTTGCTATGAATCGCTTCAACTATAGATCAAAACAGAAGCAACAAAGAATCCAACAAAGGAAAGAAGAAAAAAAACTCCTTTTTTGGTAACATCTATCTTACCAATGTCGTCTAACTCTAATCTATATATGAACAGTGTAGCTTGTTAGATCCAATGCAAGAGGCACAACCAATCAAGCATAATTAGCGAGGAATTTTCACGAGTTGACGGAGGTTGATGATGATGGAGGAGAAGAAGAGGAGGAGCACGTCGACATATAGCTATCGAGATTGATACCCAAGAGGAGTAAGTTCTGCTCCAGCTGCGGCAGCTGCCGCTCCCTTCTTTGGCTATTGAGAAGCAATGCTAGCAATGCCCCGGCCTTGTTCTTGGCCCTCTCCGAGGACCCCTCCTCGGCCATCTCCCTCACGACGGCCTCCGCGGTCTCCAGCTTCAAGATATCCGCCACCGCCCGCTCCCCACCACTCAGAGCCAGGTTGACCAAAGCCGACACTGCGTTGGCCCTGGCCTTCTCGCTTGACCCATTGCGCTTGTCCAACAAGTCCACGAGCACCACAACTCCCGCCGTCGACTTGAACGCCTCCAGGCTCTCGTAGCACCCCGCGACCTGGGCAACCACCGCGGTGGCGTCCTCGACCACGCCAGCGCGGGAGTCGGCCACCAACAGCGAGAAGAGGGCCGGCGCCGCGCCGAGCTCGATGAGGACGGAGCGGTTCAACGGGTAGAGCGCGACGCCGAAGAGGGCTTTCAGGGCGTCCTTGATGAATCGGGCCGGGGCCGCTCCGGGCTGGCGGAGGAGAGCGATAAGCGCGCCGAGGAGGTCGCGCTTGGCGCCGATGATGGGGCGGTAGGCCTCGACGGTCAGGAGGCTGTAAAGTGTGGCGGCGGCGTGCTGCGAAACGATCGGAGGGGAAGGCGAGCGGAGGGCGAGGTTTAGAGAGTCCAGGAGTCCAGGAGTGGACATGAGGGCCTCCCGGCACGAGATCGAGAGGTTCAAGAGCGCCGCGGCGGCGTTCTCTTGGAGATCCACAGGCGAGGAGGTCGTACGGGGGTAGATCAGATGGGAAAGAACGGGGACAGCGCCGGCGTCGATGAGGAGGATTCGGGCGTCGGGATCTTGCTTGGATAGGAGGCGGATCTCGGCGACGGCCGAGGCGAGGGAGGCGTCGCCGGGCGCCGAGCGGAGGCGGCTCACCAGGGATCGGGCAGTGCGCCGCTTCGCCTCCATCGGAATGGATTCGTGTGGGGTTTGCTCTTCTCCGATCGTCGTCATCTTTCTCCTTAGAGGAAGCAGCTATCAATATCATCATCATTCATTCCATTACTAAAAACACAAGCGATCTTTTTTTTTCAGGTGTACACACGAAAGTACGTATACGTGACGCCCTACTATTATAGTTTTGTCTTTATAAGGCACGTTTGAGGTTTGAGCCGTGGTTTAATCGTATAGCGCTCGGAGCTCCAGAATTTTATAAATGGAGCTCGAATTTGGCTGCCGTTGGGCTGTGCTCAAAAGCTCGATCCGCGTTTCATATATGAGATATAACTTATAGGCATGACTAAGCTCAAAAGCTCAGATTGAAGGCTCAAACCTAGACTACTCAATTACAAGTCGAGCTTGATCTCATTCTTGAAGCTCGAATCGAGGTCGAGCTTGAACTCGAGCTTACCTAGTATTGAGTCGGCTCAATTACAACCTTAGTAAAAAAAAGGGCAAGCAAAAGGTCTTGCTTGATTGGGTGGGTGATTAAGAAAAGTAAAGCTGAAGTAAAAGACTCAGACTAAATTATAGGGATATAATAGTGGTGGATGCATGATAGGGACGGCCACCATGAAAGAAATGTCGATCAACATGTGGCGCATGCGTTTGACCTAATATGTGATATTGACTTTGCACCCATGTCTTCATCACCATGATATCAACCTCGTCTGGATGGATATATAGCTCATCTTTCCTGGCAGTCAGCAATGACTTGAGAAATGTCGACCAACAAAGGTGGCGCATGCGTTTGACCTAATCTGTCAAATGGACTTTCCACTCATGTCTTCATCCCCATGATAAATATCAACCTCGTCTGGATGGATATATAACTCATCTTTCCTGGCAGTCAGTCAGCAAGCTAGGAATTGTTTTAGTTGGATTTGGTTTGACAAAACAAGGAAATCCGGGCTTAACAAGTAATCAGTGAGGATAGACATAGTCATCAAGGATGTGCTTATAATTGAAGCCAACGCGAACTTGTTGAAAACTGGCCTGCAGCATACATCAGCTTTGTTGTTCAAAGATTGAGATTTAGCATGACGGGTTTGACCTTCCATTCCTTCGTGTCAAGCAAGGACTTTGGTCGACCGAGTCATGTTTTTTACTCGATCAAAGCTTAGATAGAGCTGAGACACTTATTCCTCGTGCATAAAGAGTATGAATCTTATATCAGATGATGACATCAAAGGACAGCTGCTGCTTTAATAGCGAGTGCCGTCTAAGGCAAATACCAAAATAGGAACGATGAAGATTATAAAGAATCAAATGACATTGACATTAATAGGATAATTTATGTAGAAGAGAATGAGAAGACATGGCCAAGTGAGGAGAAATTTCATTAAGAAAGTGGCGAGGTCATAAGATCTTTTTATTTTTTTATTTTATTTTTTTTGTTTTGTTTTAGAGAGGATCGACGATCTCTCTAGCTAGACTCTAGAGTCAATAAACACTGCATGCTGGCAACATCCTTAAGTAACTCGACTCACACCGGATTGGTCTTAGAATTCAGATTGGTCGATCGGTGCGAAGAAGATTAGATTGAACAAATAAGAACCCGGCCTTAGTTCAGCGATGACAATATCAGCTTTAAAGATCAACAGATTTGTTTTGATTCAACTAGATCAGATGGGGAGCTTCCACTGGGGATACGATAATATCAAGCACCTGCCTTAATCAATGGCTGAGGAGATCTAGCGTTGATGCCCCGTGCCCGACGAGTGCTGCGCTGGTGGTTCCGCCGGACTTACCGCCAGACAAAGGGAAAGAGGATGTGGTGATGGGTGACCTTGGGGGTGAGTCCCAGGCTAGGAAGACCGGAGAGAAGGGCACTGGAGAAGGAGTTCCACAGGGGAAATCAAAGAGTATGGATGTGAAGCGAGTTGGACCTACTGGGGTTTCCTATGCTCAAGCAGCGGCAGCTTCCCTGCACCCTGGATCGACCCGAGTTACACCCGAGGAGGCGGCGCACGCATCGGACCGTTCTATGCCGATGTGGTGGTGCTTGATGATGATTGTCACACTCCGACTAGAAAACTCATCCGGTTCGGGGCGTGAGGGTTCCTATTCTATTTAATTCATCACTGACGCGTTTATAATAAAATAATATAACTAATTAACAATTGATCTGGGGTAAACATTTAAAATCTCTAATATAATTTAAGATTCTAATATAAAATTGATCCTCAAGATATATATAATAAAACCTCAAAAATCCTTACAAAAGGAAATTATACATTTATATAATCCAACACGATAATTGAACCCCAAGTCCTTAAACACCTCCAAAGGGTCGATGCGCCACCAAGAGCATGTCCACCTGAGAGCTACGGAAGAAGAGCTGACGTCTGTACCTGCAAAACGCAGCCCGGGTAGAAGTGATCAATAATCTCAGTAGGATTCTATACTATGACGCTCACAAAGGAAGGGGATAGTAAAGTCCCAGGTTCCAACTCATCTCTAGGGGAAACTCATGTCATGTACACCGTCTACCTCAGGGCACGCACGCTGACGACCTCTGGTACTGCCAACTTTCGTCCCTCTCAAACCAAGCGAACCGGCGCTGAAACAACAGGGGTAGAACCCGGGGTGATACTAACTCCTCTACACCTCAATCAGAGTAATTGCAGCCAACTAGACAGTAACCTTGATAACATCATGTTATCATAACAATTCACTTCTAAATCTTGCTACCCAGCCTCGGTCCTACGATTAGATCCAATAGCCCGAGCCCTCGGATCGATAATCAACCCATCGCTCGTGCATAGCCTAGAATGCATCTAATGCAACCAATTACATGTATGATCATAAGCACAGATAAGAGTTCAGACATGCAATAATATGCCAAGTATTATACAGGGTCAGGCGCAACACATAGCTCATTAAAAGGGTGAACATAACATTGGTCTAAATAAAGCAGATAAATAGTCACACATGCCTACTAACGGGATACAACCCCGGCTAACCAATCAAACAACTATTATGATTAACAGTCCAATGGGTTATGCCCCGGCGCGCGCCGGCTGACAACGAGCTATTAATCAAATCGTACATAAATCCTTGAATTATGAAACTAGTTGGAATGGAAAGATAACTCAGAGATAAAACTTTCTTGTAGAAGCTCAGCTGAGATCATGCATGTACAGCTCTAAAATCAAGCTAGAACATCACTGTTTGTCGATGTGTTCCCGACATGGTCCCCAGGCATGGGAATCCTGTTTGGTAAGGGTGATCTTGCATGTTACTATTCTTACTGTTCTGCTGCCTCTTGGTAACATGGTTAAGAGAGAGGTTTCATGACATGAGCCCTTGGGACATGGATAGGGTTATGGGACCCTTGGCATACCTTAGGCTTAGGCGGAGAAACGACATTGTTATTGTTTTCCTCCCTTTCAGTGTGACGTAGAGTAGAACCCTACTGAGCTTATTGCTCACTCCTACTTGGGTTGCGTTTGCAGTTACATGCGTCAGCTCTTCTTCTGTAGTACCAGTTGGACGGGTTTTTGGTGGCGCAGTGACTTCAGGAGGCGCTCGAGGATCCTGAGGTGTTAGCAGCTTCAACAGTTCCTTTTGTTATAGATTACTTTTGACAAATATATTAAATGTATAATTTTTCATATTCGAAGATTAAATGTTTATGAATTTGTATTCGAGGAGTAAATTGTATAACTCTGAGGTTTGTATAAATTATATAATCTTTCTTATTCTGATGTTAATATGAAATGTTATAGTTAGCAGTTTATTAGAAATTACTATGCTGCTCCTCTGATTAAATTGTTCAAATTAGTTGTGATAATTGTTATGGAAATGCGTCAAAGATGATTGAATAGGTTTAGGTCCCTCATGCCCCGGTCCGGATGGGTTTTCTGGGTCGGGGTGTGACAGTTTCCGTGCGATCGATCGATCGCATGGTTGATTTTGGACCCCAATGGCAATTTGGTAAAATTGCGTCTTATTGGTTGATTTCACACCCGCGTAATGCACACACGGCCTTGGATTGAAACAATTCTTGAATCTTTGATTTTTTTCACCATTCGTCCACATCTTGTTGGCCACGATGATTACTTTCCAAAGTAATCTAATATACTCCATGTCTCTGCCATTTTCAACCCTTCAAACTCTTATCTCAAAGTTTGAAAATGCACATTCTTCACTCGATCTGCGCCTTTGAAACTCTTCTTCAATATATCTCATGTCGCTTTTGATGTAATGGCACTGGTGATTCTCTCCAAAGCTGTTTCATCCACGGTCTGAAACAGAAAGAACAACGCACGACTGTTTTTCCTTCGCAACTCTTTCAGGGTTTCTTTCTCTCCTTGCTCGATCTTGTCGAACTCCACACCGGCTACTTCAGTATAGCCGTTCTTTACAAGATCCCACAAATCTTGTGATTTAAAGAGACACCAGATATGGATCTTCCATAAATCGAAATTCTTCCTGTTATATCGAGGAAGTTGTGGTTGGATTGTATTATTGTTGGACAACATAATCTCTCACCATGAACTTCTCCTTTGATGTCAGTAACTAGCTTTTGATACCATTGTTATGTGTCTATAGGAGAGAATATGGAGAATAGTGGAGAGATTTAAATAAGGAGAGATAGTGGTACTAAAGACGAAACTTTATCAAGGAACAAAATGAAATAAAAAAAACTTTTCTTGTGAGCAGAGAGGGACGCCTTTATTTTTTCACTCTATTACAACAGCCAATCCCACTTTATTTATTGGTTTCCACTAAACTCTAGTCCTAATTCACGTCCAATTATAAACTTCTAATAAAACTAAATGAAATAAGCTAAACTCAAAATTCTAAATAAAGCTATAATCAATGTTTGTTTAGTTTCATGCACCCAGCATACCCAGCATAATACACATTGGGCCCTGTTTCTCTCCACATGCATGTGCCCTCCTCCGAAGTTTTTACCAAATAGGACCTCCGATGTTCACATTTAGCAGAATGAGATCCCCCGCTGTTTTTTTTGCAACAAGGACCCCAAACCATGTTAATCCCGATTTTACCCCTCCCATGCAATGGCCTCCCATCCCATGGATGGCCATGCATGGCCATCCTGTTTTTCCTTTGCTACAACTCATCATTATCGCATTTAATGTATACACGTGGCAGGATTTTCGGTTAAAAAAAGAAAAAACCTCATGTCGCATTTAATGCGACGGTATGTGTCTTCTCGAAGCCTCTTCCTCCCTCCAGCCGGGCATGGCTCCTCCCGTCATCTTCTTTTTTCCCTTTCCACTACCTCCTCTTCTCTTCTCCCTTATTTTTTCATCTCTCCTATCTTTCCACTGCCTCCTCTCTACCTTCGGACGTCTCAGTTTTCTTCATCAAAATAGTTCACCGGAGAGAGCTCTCCACACATGCAAGGTAATGAGAAGTGTTCCGCTGCATTGTCACTTCAACGGACATGCTATAAATCATGAACGAAATCCATATTATTTGGGGGGCACTTCCACGATCGACGAGTTCTCGTCGGACCCTACTCTTGCTCAACTGAAGGCTCACTTCTACGATCTCATCAATCTATCTCCTATTGACGGTGAGTTGTTCTTAACATACGAGATACCCGATGATCCATATAGACCATATAGTCGTCTAGACATTGATCTGAACACCCGCTGTTAGAGGCATCAACTATTCCCCGTATACTGGGTGGCATTGATTTGAACCTCTCGAATCATGTCCCAGTGGAGACGAAGAATTAGCTCAACTGGTGGAAGAGATGACGATTAACGGACTCCCACTGGAGGCTGAGGGGTAAGTTATAGAACTGCGGGTATAATTATAAGATGCGTGTGTATAAAATTCTACATACGTATCTGAATTTCTTTTCATGAGTATTAATAGGCTACGGATGTGTACAAAATTTATGAACGTGTACGAGATTTACATGCTTTTTACGTGTATTACTAGCTCACACACGTGTCCATGTACGCATATATATCTGAACACACACGCGTATAAATGTTCATGCGTGTGTACAAAAGCATCATAACATACTTTTGACGTGGCGCGTTTCTACTAGGTAGTGTAAAGACTAAAAGAATTAAAAAAGAAAAACGTACTCACACGTGTCGGTTAACGAATTAGTTAAGTAAAAAAAACAAACCCCCGCATTGAATGCGACGGGATGCGACGGGCAAGGTGGCCGTTTATGATAGGTTCGACGTTGCGTCTCGTGCTCTTCAATGCGACGGTCCGACGTCGCATCTCGAACAGGCGTGTTGTGCACCCAAAGCCTTTTCGCACATGTATTTTAGCAAAAACCCGCCGTTCAATGTTCTTCTTCTTTTTTCACCTACTAGACCACCGCCGATCGGTTTTCTTCTTCTTTTCCTTTCCCTTGCTCTTCTTCTCATCTCTTCTCTCTCTTCTCATTCTCTCTTTTCTTTTCCCGTGCTCCTTTTCTCCTCTCTTTCCATGCTTCCACCGTCCAAAGTAGTGAAAGTATGGAGAACGCCTTCGCCGAGGTTCTTAGAAAGGATGTGGAAAATGCCATGTAAAAGGCCATGCCCGGGAAGCTACATGCCAACCCCTCATGTACAGTACATGTGGAATCAACCCAAATCCCCTTCTTTTTATAGTGGAAAAGGCCGTGGTTGTCTTCTCCTCTCATCCCGTCCTCCCCCTTCTGTATACTCCTCCAAATTCCCCCATTAATTGCCCCTGAAACCCCTCCTGATATCACCCCCAACCTTGTTATTTTGTTTTGAATTTTTTGAAATATGTCTTATTTCTTGTACGCGCACACTATTACGCGTCTTTTAGTCTTTGTTACGCGTATCGTATATACGCGTATTTGTTCTCTTGATGGCTACCTATGCATCGTGGCGTATATTACCACGCGTGCGTATTTATATACATTAACGCGTTTATTTGACGTCTATACGAGTATGGTGTCCATTTGCACGTGTATTTACCTTTATCCGCGTAGTTTATTTTGTCACACATTACTAACATTTGGTCACGTAAAACTCTCAGAAGAAGGTGGACCAAGGACATGGCGCGCACCATTCACTGGGCGGTGCTACGGAGTGAAGATGAAGGAAATATCAAGCGATTACGCCACGGACGTACATGTCGAGATCATCTGCAAGATCCCGTTCGACCACTTCCTCGAGCTTCCAGAGGTCAAGCAGGACAACCGACTGCTTGACGAGATAATGCAAAACCACCAAGGTGGTTTAATGTTTAACCTTGGCCCCCTTGCATTTCTTTAACCTATATTCGAACCGGCGCGCTATAGCGTATCTTGCGAGCGACAGCTTAAGGTTTGCCTTGTCGGGGTACCTCTCTCCAACATATGGCTCGGGGGCATTCAAAAAATAGGTTGCTTGAGCTTCCGGTGTTTCGAAGTTGAGAACGTACTCATCTACCTTATCATAGTCAAACATCTCCGATGGCTCCTCGCAGTCGCTACCAGCTACCTAGTCATTCACAAAATATATGTCATCGTATGGGTCATACGTGTCGAAAGCAGACCGGTCTTCATGACTGCGTGTATAAGGAGTTCAAAAATCAATACTCGTAAAAGGACCAAAACATACACGTGTTCCGATTTATACGCGTACATGAACACATGTGTGAACTACTAATACACGCGAAAAGCATGTAAACTGCGTACACGTTCATAAATTTTGTACACATGCGTAGCCTATAAATACTCGTGAAGATAAGTTCATACACGTATGTAGAATTTTATACACACGCATCTTATAATTATAACCGTGCTTTTATAACTTACCCCTCGGCCTCGGCGTGAGTCCTTTAATCGTCATCTCTTGGACCACTTGAGCTAATTCTTCATCTCCGCTGAAACATGGTTCAAGAGGTGTGTTCAAATCAATACCACCAAGTATACGGGGAATAGTTGATGGCTCTAACAACGAAACGTCGCTGTTCGAACTGAGACAATGTGGGATGCGTTAAAAGGCGAGAAAACTACATTATTCTTCAGTGAGCAGTGGACGAGACGCATACCTTGAGTCAACCGCCACTTCTACAGTGGAGGCGAATACTCTAACGACTGTGCATGATGGTCGTGCAAGAAGACGAAAGAGCTGGGCCATGTCATTGTCGTCGTCTAGACGGCTATATGGTCTATATGGATCATCGGATATCTCATATGTTAAGAACAACTTAATGTCAATAGGAGATAGATTGATGTAGAAGTGAGCCTTCAGTTGAGCAAGAGTAAGGTTCGATGAGAACTCGTCGATCATGGAAGTACCGCCCAAATAATATGGATTGCGTTCATGATTTATAACTTGTCCGTTGAAGTGGCAATGCAGTGGAACGCTTCTCATTGCCTTGCATGTGTGGAGAGTTCTCTCCGGTGAACTATTTTGGGGAAGAAAATTGAGACGTCCGAAGGTAGATAAGAGGAGATAGTGGGAATGGAGGAAATATGAAAGAATAAGGGAGAAGAGTGGAAATGGAGAAGAGAAGAGGAGGTAGTGGAGGCAGTGGAAAGGGAGGAGAGATGAAAGAATAAGGGAGAAGAGTGGAAAGGGAGGAGAGATGAAAGAATAAGGGAGGAGAGATGAAAGAATAGGATGATGAAGTGGAAAATGGATGAGAGATGAAAGAATAAGGGAGTAGACTGGAAAGGGAGAAGAGAAGAGGAGGTAGTGGAGAGGGAGAAGAGAAGTTCGCGGGAGGAGCCATGCCCGACGGGAGGGAGGAAGAGGCTTCGAGAAGACACATCACGTCACATTGAGGTTTTTTCCTTTTTTTTTAAACCCAAAATCCTGACACATGTATGCATTAAATGCGGTTATGATGAATTGCAGCAGAGGAAAAACGGGATGACCATCCATGGGATGGAAGGCCATTACATGAGAGGGGTAAAATCGGAATTAACATGGTTTTGAGATCCTGTGTTTTAAAAAAATAGTGTGGGATGTCATTGTGTCAAATGTGAACATCGGAGGTCATATTTGGCAAAAACTTTGCCCCTTCTCCATCTCATTTGTTCCACGTGAACAACTTACCTCTGAATACAAGAACGGATCGGATCCTACAAAGATCCGAATCCAGATCCGGAGCTCCGGGATCTCTGCCCCCACCTCGGATGCTCTAGCCCGTGGAGTACAGCGAGGGCAGCCAAATTCTAAACCCGACCCAAATCCGTCCACCCGCCATCTGGCTTCTTGTCCACGACAGGACGTGAAGCTTTAATTGCTGCAACCCCCACTCACATTTCCCACCCGATACAACCACCCACCACCCACCCAATCACTCATCTCTCATCCTACACAAATAAAAAAACCAGCCACGTCAGCTCTCGCGTCAACCACTGGTCGTCCCAGCAGCGGCGGCGGCAGCAGCAGCAGCAACAGCAGCAGCGGCCCAGAGATGAACCGAAACAAAAGGAAACAACAAGACCGATGATAATTAAAGGGGTCGGTGTTGTTCTAGTACTATAGTATTAGCATACCCGACTAACAAGCAGCAGGTAAAAAAAAAAAGCTCTCAAGAGCAATACCATACCAGTATTCTACCATTTTACTGTTAGGGAAAATAAAAGCGAAAAGAGGAGGCCAAGCTAGCTTTGGCTACCGAATCTCCTCCCCCCACTACTCCATGTTCTCTCTCTCTCTCTCTCTCTAATAGTACTAGGTAGGGACAGAGAGGGGTGGCTTACTGGAGAAGCTTGAGAAGAGGGGGAGGAGTTTGAGTGAGGCGGCCGAGATTCCGTAGGGGTTGCGCTGTCCCCAGCGACAGCTTGTAACGCCCGTGCCCTTTTTTTCATCGCCTTTTTGCAAACCCCCCCCCCCCCCATCCATCTCTGTCTTTCCCACACCATTCTCCCTCCTCGAAACCCTACCCTTCATCGCTGCTTGTCGCGAGTGTTGTCGTGGAGGGTTGATCCAGATCGCCATGGAATGACCCGATCCGTCTCGGGGTTGGCCGATGCTGGGGGTTGCTTGGGGTTTCTTGTGATTGGATGTGGCGGGGTGGATTTGGGTTTGGTTCGTGTTTGATCTGATGCGAGCTGGGTTTGTTGCGGAGGTTTTAGGCGGATGTCGTCTGCAACGGCGGCTGCGCTGCCGTTCGAGCGCCCTCGGCCCGTGCTGTCCAATACGGTAATGGGGATTTTCAGTTTTCTGATATATATGACGATTTTTCCTTCAGTTGTTATTTTGGAAACGTCGATGTGATATTTGGGTTATGTTGCTAAAGAATTTGCTAGTTGATGAGTTGTGTGGATTTGTTTAAAGAATGTTGATATTTGCAAGTCAGTTTTTATTTTTAGGTATTTCATCAGCTTAATTTTAAGTGGTTCTCAATAGATGTTGCTGTAGTATTACTAGGCATTGAGGAGTTTCTCGTATGAGTATTGGCTCTAAGCAAGAAGGCACGAGATGCAAGTTTTATCTACATCGTGAGAACTGAATACATTGTCATAAACACTGACTAGACTAACTTACTCTGTCGAGCTTAAGGCTAACATTGGACTGCCTTTGATCTTCTTGCTCGATTTGAAAGAAGACAGGATGCTGACAAGAAGTGGTGCACAAAACCTGGTGTAGCTACTTGCTGTTACAACCTCGAAAATATGTCTAGAGGGATTTGCATATGCGTCAAGATCTAGGAGTGAATAGAGAAAGTACCTACTTAGTTTTGGTTTCATGGGAAGAGGGCAACTAGTTACGTCAAAATAAGAAGAAACTTTGACATTTGCAGCTCGGTATTAGTTTGAATTGGTTTGTGCTGAGCTGATATTGGTTAGCTCAATACCGATTCAAGCTGATTCTAAGCTGGGATGTCTCACCTGAAAGCCTTACCATGACATTTGTAGCTTGAAATTAGTATGAATAGGTTTTGAGCTTAACTGATACTGAGTTGGATCAATAACGATTCAAGCTGATTTTAAGCTGGGATGTCTCAGCTGAAAGCCTTCTAATAAGATTGAGCCAAGCTTTGAGCTGAGCTTAATTGATACTGAGTTGGATCAATAACGATTCAAGCTGATTTTAAGCTGGGATGTCTCAGCTGAAAGCCTTCTAATAAGATTGAGCCAAGCTTTGAGCTGACACCAGCTTGAACCAAATTGAGCTCGAGCTGGCCTCAGCTTGATTGATATCGGCTTGTTGACATCTCCCTTTCCATGTGATTGTCCACTAACTATATTTAGTAAGGCACACTTAGCTAGTCTTACTGGACGAGTACAGTGTAGTGTAGCCCCTTTGCCAAATTATGGTGCACCTTTTACTTTGAGCACTAGGTTTAGCAATAATATTCTAGGATTTGTGTGTGTGAAGTCTTCTTTAAATTTCTTCATAAAATTTCAAGGATCTCTTCTATATACTTGAAAGTTCTTTTATTATCATCCTCATAATATTACATGTCGTTGTTGTTGTGACCTTGAGGAAGGAGCATGGTTTAACATGGCCTAGGCCAGTCGCAATATTTGAAGCACCAACTAAATCTAGGGATTTTCATTAAACTAGGTTTGATTAGTCGAAGAACAAATGCCAACATTAGATGTAATTATTTGAGTAGTTCATTTATTATGG
Organism: Narthecium ossifragum; assembly: GCA_963920575.1. NCBI lineage: Eukaryota > Viridiplantae > Streptophyta > Magnoliopsida > Dioscoreales > Nartheciaceae > Narthecium > Narthecium ossifragum. The sequence continues at coordinate 23,527,880 of OY986966.1, forward strand.
AAGTCCACTTGCAGATCATCATTATTGTATTTATCATTTACCTTTAAACTTCCTTTGCAGGTTTTCAAGAGTGGACCTCTCTTCATATCATCGAAAGGTTAGTCTTTCTTTTCTGTTTGTGGAACCTACATGGTAATTGTCTTTAGCTTCAAGTTGCGGGATGTTTTAATCAACAAGAACTTTATTTCTTTTATTTGCATCACTTGTAATGATGCTTCCTAGAAAAATTGTGTTGCTTTTATGTGGTTAGTGTCCTTGCTTATTTAGCTCCCTCTTAATGCCACTTCCTAGGTGGCTTTATTCTAAGTTTCTTCTTGTCCTGAAACAGATCACATATGTTAATTGCAAACCCTTTCTAATTTTATTTATCCACTCGCTTAATTTTGCCTAATGCTGAGCTCTTAATGTTCATATTTTTGCAGGTATTGGTTGGAAATCTTGGAAGAAGCGTTGGTTCATCCTCACACGCACGTCTTTGGTGTTCTTCAAGAATGATCCTGTTAGTATTCTCCAGTTTTTCGCAGATAAACATTAAGTTTGGTTGGCTAGAGTGACAGGATGTATGGATTCTACATTTTCTCTCCTTTTTCTTCCTACTTGGTGTATGTTTCCCAATATTGTTGCCTCCAGCTTCTTGAGTTTCATGCTGTATCAGAAATGAACTTTTATGACTTTGTTGAAAAACAAAGACATTCATTTATTGAAAACTGGGATTGGGCCCATGGCAAAATATATTATTACGATAAGTTTTTCTGATATAGTCCATAACACTGCAGCCATTGTTTTGTTATTTGACTTTCAATTGTTGGTTAACTAGTTTGTAATTAGATGATTTGGGGCGGCTTTGGTTGAAGATTCTCTATTCAGGTTCCTGAAGCCTCTAGGTGGTCAGAGTTTGTCAGATTTGATGTTCAATTTGGTCAATGGTGCTTAGGCAATTAATTTCTCATCTGATATACGAAAAGAGTTAGAACCTTTGCCATATGTTGCTTAGACGAGATAGGAGCTAATCTGACATAATCCATAAGAGAGCAGCCACAGGTTTGTCATTTGTTTGCCAATGGTTGTTGGACTAGTTTGTTATTTGATGATTGGAAGTGATCTTGGTTGAGGATTGTCTATTCAGGTTTTCAACCTGGAGAAGTCCTCTATGAGTAGAGTTTGTCAGATTTACTGTTGACTTCGGTCGATGGTGCTTAGGGAATTGATTTCTTATCTGGTATTGTAGAAAGAGTTAAAGAACTTCGCTGTATGCTGTTTAGATCAGATAGGAGTTAATCTGGTCTTTTAACTCGAGCATTATTTGACCTATCTGTGTTCAGATTGGGGTGAGTAGACACATTATGTAGAAGTAATGCACACACATGTTGCTGCTTGTTTCTTTAAGGAAGTAACCTCCTAGGTGATTCATGAGGCAAGTATTTTTCTGTCTCATGCTTTTTGGGTGTTTCTTGATGAATATCAGAGGCCTTGCTTGTTTCCCACCAATATGTAGTGCAAAAAGTTGGAGAATGAGATCTGATTTTTAGTAACATTGAATTGTATCGATGCCTGATGTATAAGTAATGATTAGGAGGCAGGGTTTATTCAGAATTGGGCCAGCTTTTTCCACCTGGGAAACCAACAGAAAAGCAGATATATGTTGTCTTCTTCTCATTTTATAAATTCATTGTGCAGATTACACATTGTTTGCCTTTGCTTTGTTTTCAAGAAACTTCTTACGAAGCTATGATCTGAGCTTGTGGTGGTTTTTATACCATAAATGCATTGTTTTCGCGATATTTTTTTCTTGACAATACTGCCTATTCTTTCACTGTCATGGATCAAGGACATCATATTTAACCTGCTAGCCATTGCATACACACTCACTATTCGGTTTTGACGATGATAAACATGTCTATATGTTTTTATTTACTTCGGGATGGTACATCTTGGTGCTATTAGGATATTAGCGTCACCTGTTGTCTGCGATCGATCAAGTGATGTGCTACAAAAACCGGCACGCCACGTGCCATCAGCACCTATCGTGCCACCAGCACCTACCGTGCCAACACTTGGCACAGGCACATGCCAATGGTGCGGAGTCTCTTACGTACAGTCCTATATTCGGCAAGAATACTGTACAGAGTATTTGTATTGTGCATATAATTGGGCAAGGACCATGCCGGTCTATTTGTGGGACTGTATGAAATGATAATTTTTCAAAGTGAGAGCAGCCAAATAAGGGGATTTGTTTGGCTCAGACATTAAGCTACCATAGATTTTTTCTGTAAATATATGATGCTGATTTCTTTGGCTTGTTGACCATAATCATTTTAGAGCTTTATATTTGAATGTTTATGGTTAATGTTAATTATCAGCTGATCAGGCTAAGCCCTCTTTTAGCAATTTTCTGTGAACTTAACAGAGATGATTTAAACTTTGAGGAAAATAATGCTCATTTTGTGTGTTTGATAGAGTGCACTCCCGCAAAGAGGTGGTGAAGTAAATCTTACTTTGGGGGGTATCGACTTGAATAATTCTGGAAGGTACTTGTTTTTTTTTCTTTTATACTTAGGTTGTGGGTTCTAGCATGCATAATAGTTGTATTGTAAGGTTTTTTTAAATTCTTCTGGCAGTGTCGTCGTCAGGGAGGATAAAAAGTTGTTAACAGTACTATTTCCTGATGGACGTGATGGACGCGCGTTCACTCTCAAGGTGCTATATCTTCCTCTTTACGTTTTTTCCTTCTGACATTGTTGCATAAAAGAATAAGAATCTTGTTTTTTCATTTCCTTGCTTTCCTTGTGTTTCATCTCTAAGCGTTGTTGACCATGATGTTCATCTGTGTATATACCAGGCAGAGACATCTGAGGATTTATTTGAATGGAAAACTGCACTAGAACATGCTTTGGCACAGGCTCCAAATGCTGCTTTAGTGATGGGACACAATGGAATATTCCGAAATGAAAATTCTGATAGTTTTGAAGGATCTATGCAGCCATGTATGTGGTTGTTTAATAATCTTTGATTTAAGCTGATAGGGCTGGCATCATTATGTCTTCAAATTGTAACGTCTGTATTAGCTGAGTTTGCTATGTGTTCTGCAGGGAGAGATAAGAGACCAATCAAGTCGTTGGTTGTTGGCCGGCCAATTCTACTCGCCCTTGAAGATATTGATGGGGGGCCTTCCTTTTTAGAGAAAGCGTTGCGCTTTCTGGAACAATATGGTAATTTGCCGTTATAGCTGCTGACATTCCTAGTCAAAGATCTGTATCCTCTGAGGTTCATCTAAAGACGTGTCTTCCTTTGTGCTGATGCTTAGTAATCGTTTCAGTAAAGGGTCTTTAAGCTCTAGTAGTCAGGTTGTGGTGCTTGTTAGATTACTTTTGCTGATTGCCTTGAAGTCATACGAGTACTGGGTTTTGGCATGCTCATTTCTGTATGAGATGAAACAAGGTCATATGATGAAACTTGTCATTTTCATGCAACTAGGCTGTTTCCTATTCATGGGAAGATTGAGTTGCATCTAGTTTATTGAACTTGCATGAAGTGCTTTGTAGATACCTCAGGTAGTCTGGTCATCTACATGTATCAAATATGTATGATTGCTCGCACTTTTGCGTCGTTTCATGTCAGCTCGCCACATGGTTTTTTGCCCCATCATATGTGGAGCACATCATCATTCGGCCTCTGCGAGACTTCGGTCTCGTAGTGAGCGAGCCCCTGGCTTCCTAAAGTGCACCATGTGAGCAATATAAGCTGTCTAGTATGGGGGTTGAAAACTTGCACGGATTTAGATCTGGTACTGGCTGGCTAAGTCCTAAATCCTTATATGCTACTGTGGGCTAAAACTTGCACTGGATTTAGATCTACTATCCGAGTTTCTGCCACTCTTGTGCTGAGATCTTACGAATTGGAACTCTACAATTTTGGTGTATGAACTTGTGAGTTAAGATAATAAGCATAGTCAATTATCTGCAGGAACAAAGGTGGAAGGAATCTTACGACAATCGGCTGATGTTGAGGAGGTTGATCGGAGAGTCAATGAATATGAGCATGGTGATAACATTGTTCTTGACTATTTCCTGTTATGATTCTTGGAAGTTGAACGCTTATGGTTTTAGTCGATTTCAACTCTACATGAAAATTTTTCAACTTCAATGAAACATGTTCAGTTGCTCACAATTCACAGTTTTTTTTTGATATTTTATTCAGGGAGGACTGAATTTGGAGCAGATGAGGATGCACATATTGTTGGTGACTGTGTAAAGGTACTTTTACTTCACATGGAGGAGGATGACTGATTTTTTAGGATACCTAGATAAAAATGAATGTAGTTTTAATTTCCTTGAACAATCTTATGCAGCATGTCCTGAGGGAGCTACCCTCATCTCCGGTTCCAGCATCATGCTGTACTGCATTGCTTGAAGCATATAGTAAGTGCAAAATTTATGTGATTCTTATAATTGAATGTTCTTGTTTTGTATGATTTGCTTATGCATCCATGACTACATGTTTATCTTCACAAAATTTTAAAGCTGAAAATTTGGACATCAACAGGCTGGATGTTGGATGTCTCTGGAGAAATAACTATAAAATCTGGGGTTGCACACACTATTAAATCGGCAACGTAAACTATATGAACAAAATGTTTATCAAGCTTTTTAAAGAACCAATAATAACCTTGTTTGATTACAAGTATCTACCACTGCTAAGATTTAAGTTTGGTGAGATTTTTTTGTTTCTCGAGTGTAATGAGGTAAAAAAGCAATCTGTAAGCACTTCCACTTTTCTTCAGATTGTCTGATGATATTAAATTAAATGAGTATTTTCATCTTTTCTATGGTGCTCTCTTTGTTGAAATTACAAATGCAGTTGATTGGCAGATAATCATTTACTCTTTTTTCTACTGTCAGGATCAATTATAGGGACTTAACAACACTCGTTATATTCAACTCAACTTTTTTTTTCCTCTGATGTGATATTGATTTACAAGAAGATTTGAGAAGTTTCTTTGCAAGTTTTGCTTTTATGACTCTTTGGGTTTGGGACACCAAAGGCTTCCCATGCTGGCTTTGCCCATGAAGTGGGTGGCCACAAGGTTTCTAGTTCGAGCCTTAGTGGGCTTGGCTGTGGTACATCAACACACACACACACACACCTTCAAACACACTCTTCCTCTAAATAATAGTTGTCTTTTGGATGAAACTGGCTGCGTTAGAATTAATGCACCTCCTACCAGAAATGTTGCATGGCTTAGGTGGTTTCCGAATTTTAATTTGGGTGAATTAACTCAGATGGTCATAAGTATTAAGAGCTTCATAAAAATTACAATTGGACTAGATGTGGTAAAAATGTCAGGCTAGACATCAAAGGCTAGCTTAGGAATGAACTCAGATAGTGTCCTGCGTAATTTAACCATAACAATCAAACCCCTTAATCCATAATCTCAGATATGCTCGTATATGTGATAGACAGGGCTTAGTTGTCAAAATGTCACTATGATGATTTGTGCTTATTGTATTCACATGGTAACCTTCCTATTTTATTTTGCGTGTGAGAGGAAAGATCTGGTGGTTTTTGCTTGGCAGTAATGTAACCAGTAAGATCCTCAATAATGACATTTCAGTTGTCTGTAATAGTCTGAATGATTGAGCAGCTGAAAAGCTCAAACAGCAGGAATAGAGGAATGGAATCTTATTTGAAAGGATCCACCTTTCTGGTCTGACAATTAGGAAGCTAACTAGGCTATTATGGCATTTCTTCTCCTCTGCACAAGCCCTCTTGAGCATTTAAGCACACTGTTAAAGCCTTCTTGAATATTATGGATGAAATCTTCCTTGTGTTTATATATATAAATAATTTTTTGGGATAATTACTTTTGAGTCTTTCAAAACTTCTAAAATTACAAATGCACCTCTACAATTTTTGGCCATTTTTGGCCTCACATATGTACCCCTAAAAACTTTTAAAATTACAAATGCACCTCTATAATTTTTGGCCATTTTTGGCCTCACATATGTACCTCTAAAAACATCAAAAAAATATTAACTATGCCCCTGAGTTACTTCCCGGCGAATAAATAGGGAATATTCCTAAAGCCGTTAATGGTGCCATATAAAAGACCCTTTTGTCTCTAATAAGGCTGTAGGTTTAAAAAATGATAAAATAATGGGCAAACCTCATCTTCCACCATAGATTAACCCTTATCTTCCATGATAGCCGTTAGATCAAACCTCATCTTCCAATCTCCACCGTAGATCCATCGACGTCATCTAACTCACCATCGTTCTCTCTCCTCACTGATAGCGACTTCAACAATGTCCACCGCCGGTCAGGACTTCGCCGGAGATACAACGGCGCATCGCTGCAACCTCAATGTCGTTCCTCGTCGCCGAGCTCTCCCCTCCCTCATCTCCCTTTCCGCGAGCCGGATAGTACCTTGAGCCGTTCCTCCTAGCCATACCTCTTACATCGTTGGAAAACCAATGTCCAACATTGCCGCCAACCTTGCCACCTGAAGCCGCTAAACCCTGTAATCCAGCTACGCCGTGCCATCTCTACTTCTCCTCTTTCGAGTTCCGCCGCCTTCACCTTCCCTCAAACCCACCACCACTACTCCAGATCCGCCGCTGCCGGCGTCAAGATCTCCGATCAGACCTCAGGGATCGATTCCCCAGGTCCTCACGACCCTATCGGTGCCAGTCTTGACCTCCGGCGACCTTCCACCGTCGACCCATCATCGACGTTTCTTAGGCATTCGATCAAGCATGCAGCTTGATCTTGCCATCCGTTCAATTCCGATCATGATCCAGCCGTTCGATTGCCCAGATCTTTGATCTAGTAGCTTAATTGGTTGAGTAATTTTACATGGTGGGCATGGATATTTTAGTAAAATTGGCTGCGCTCGTCAGGTTATAACCATGGTTAAACCATGGTTTAGTTAGTTAGGCTGACCGAGGTTATCGGAGGGGCATATTAACCATTTTCTTAAGTTTTGAGGGGTACTTGTGTAAGCTCAAACTATTTAGGGGTATATTTGATATTTAAGAAATTTTGAAGGACTCAAAAAGTAAAAATCCCTAATTTTTTTATCATTGCTAAGTGGAATTCTGATTATATACATTACTATTACGTTGACTTTTGGTTTTCTATTAGTTCACTTCACTTGCATTCCTATGATTTGATGCTAAGTTTTTAATTACCTAAATCATAATTGCTTCTTTGACCGCTGGTTGGACGGTTCTATTTCTTCTGAAACAGCAAACTTCGCATCATAATGCAACTGTATTTTGGAAAATCCCACACTATTCATATACAATGTACAGCACTTTTCCTTAGTCTCAAGCTTTATAATCTTTTCATGGTAAAATTTTCTGATATGCTTATATTCTAGTTTGTCCCCTATGCTGTGTGTCCTTCATGAATGCCATTTTCTTAGCTCTATTTACTTCCTGATGTACTTGAAGGAATAGAGCGCCGGGAGGCTCGTATAAATGCTATGCGGTCTGCAATATCTGAGACATTTCCAGAACCTAATCGGAGACTATTGCAGAGGTGACTTGATTTATTTTCATTTGACTTCCTTAATTGATCCATTTGCTGTCGTCTGTCTTAAGCTATTCAGTATACAAGTTTTCCTCTTGCTAATCTTCTGTAGTGACCTTAGAGTACCAATTGCCACAGAACAAGAATATAATTGCGTGTATATTAACCCATTCATGACATACTTGTGCAGCAAGTGTGATTTATGCTGTTACCTCAGAACGGAATACTACTCTAAATTAATCGCTTCTGTATTTATCAGAAGATCCTGATAGGATCTTGGATCTGAGATCGAGTTAGTGGTCCCTGTGGATGAAAAATCAATGGGAAGAATGCAGTGTTTTCCCTGCATTGGCACCCTGTGATGGGCAATGTGTTGGATGGGCGGCGATGGAGCTGGTAGGGGTCGGCAGGGAAGAGAGGGAGTGGTGTGGTTGGGTGAAGAATGATTGAAGAATCCAAGGGGGCTCAGCCTGAGCAACCGGAGTTATGGGATAATTTTTGTTGCCTTCTCTATACATTTCCAAGCTTTAAGTAGACCTAATATACTCGACCCTGATGAGAACAGATCAGGAATCTTTACATAAAGCAACCTAATACAAGGAAACTAGATGAATAGTAAACGAGATAACTAGGAATACTGAGATTTGAATTCGATGAAGGCATGAGCTGGCTCGTGGTCCCCACCCGAGCAACCAAACACCCTTAAATCTTCGTCATACCTGTTATCTGCTCCTGATCATGGTACCCAACAGACGATGAAAGCACCTATTTGTCGCTTGGAAAGATAAAAAGTTTAAGTGGTTGATATTCTACCCAAGTATTGTTATGCTTGTTATGTTGGTCGAAATAGAAAAGTTTATGCATACTAGGGACATGTCATTTTTAGAACAAATTCTTTTCACTGTAAAATGTAGGTCTATGGTTTTGCCTAGACCGTAGATATTTACTAGCAATCTTTGTTTTGATTTACGACTTTCCTTACAAAAGCTAATTGTTGTTTTCTCTTTAAAATTGATTTACAGGGTACTTAAAATGATGCACACTATTGCTGCTCATACTTCTGAGAATCGTATGACGCCCTCTGCTATCGCTGCTTGTATGGCACCATTATTATTGCGCCCCCTTCTGGCTGGTGAATGTGAACTGGAGGATGACTTTGATATGAATGGAGATAGCTCTGCACAGCTTCTGGCTGCTGCAAATGCGGCTAATAATGCTCAGGCGATCATAACCATACTCTTGGAAGAGTATGAGAATGTATTTGATGTAATATTCTTATCTAATGAGTGGTTTATTCTGTTAAACTTGGATTATAGTTGATGGCTCAACTTACGGTTTGATTAGTCAGTTCACTTATGAAATAGTTTGTTTTGTGGGTCAATCAAATACTGTAGCTAAGAGAGAAATAGTAAGTAGAATAGTGCTAGAATTGCATGATTTGGCATTCTTGATACTAGCGCAGAATGGCACATCAAAATAAGTAATTTAAGATGTATGAGCGTAGTTGCTAATCATGTTATAGTTATCACAAGATTGATTAATTTAACTGATTCTTGAAATCTTTTGAATTTGTTTGAATTCAGTGAAAACTGTGGAGTAAATCTATACATCTAGCTTAATCATAATTTGGGTCCAAGGTTCTTTTTCTATCACAATAATGTCTCTAAAAGAAAAGGAACCCTTATTCCCTTATGTGCTATCTGCTCTTTATTTGGGTATCAATTTGTTTTAGCTGACCTAAGTAATGTGCTGTCTGCTCTTTGTTTGGCATCTGTTCTTTTTTGCGCTCCAGGGTAGAACTTTTAGTTTGTTTTTTATTAGTGATTTGTTCTGTGCTGTTCACATTTTACTTGCATTCTGGTTGTAGTGACTGCTGACAATTATCTCATCTTCATGATATAGCCTCTCATCCTTATCCTAAATTCCTTTTTTTTAATGGTAATCTGGCTGATTCTACTTCGCAGGATGAGAGTCTACAAAGATGCTCTCTGTCGCCTGACTCTCGAATTGAGGACAGCGGAAGTGAAGTGTCAATAGTTGATGGAAATCTTAATGTGAAAGATAATGGTTATAATGACACAGAACATGATGCAGATCCAGAACTTGAAAATGATGCCGAACGCACCCTCAGTGGCAAACTGAGTGAAAGCAGTGGATATGCTGGCAGTGACCTTTATGATTATAAGGTTATGATGCGATGCCAAATAGTACTTTCTACTACTTTTGTCTTTCTTGCTCAATTCAATAATTTTTATGACATTTTTGAATGCTCACATGAGTTTTCCTGATGCATATTTTTCTCGAACTTGATGAAAATATTCCTCCTTGGCTTCATTTCATCACAGCAAAATATTCTGTTTCATTGCTCATGATAAAATTTCATATACATATACTTCGTAGCAGCATATTTTGCTTTTCTCTTGGAGGAAGCATATAAACAATACGTGTAGGCTCTTATCCAGGTTGAATTTCTTCTTGCTCACAGTGCTCCACATTCAGTTTATATGTTTTGGAAGAAGCAAGGTTTGTTGTGTCGTGCTGGCAATTTACGGCGCAATACCTAGAGCTTGTGTTACATGTGCTGATAGGAGTGCGCCGATAGAGGGAAGGAGAAGAAGAGGAGAGGAGGGCTCGGATGAAAGGTGTTGAGGTTGGCATGGGGGAAGACCGGCATGGTCCAGAAGTTGTTGGCAAGCACCAAAAAGGCTTCAGTGGGGAAGGGACTGCACTGGGAGACTCTTGGGCGTGGGGCACGCATGAAGAGGCTTTAGGGTTAGGATATCACACAATGAATCTATTCACTTACCTTAACGGGCTTCGGGCGCAATGCACTTACTCGAATTCTGACTGATAGGCCGAGACTTTAGTGCTAGGATACTTAAGATGTATTGTGTGATTTGAGAATCAAATATGGAAAGTTGGATATGGAAATCTCGTGTGGACAGAGATTCATGCATTCTTGGGGTTGAAAAAAGACATTGGATAGGATCTTGAGGAACTGCAAGCACCGTGCCATCTGACATAGGAAATCATGGGAGGAAGTACCATGAAAATAATTATCACCTTAGTAAATGAAATGAAATGGTTTCAATGGTTTCATTGAGAGTTGTATAGACATCCTTAGTTTATGTGTAAAGAGAATTGTTTCGTTAGAATTTTGATCAAGGTTGGAGTAAAAGATTAGAGGGTAAGGTATGATCTAATAGCACATGAATAGGAATGCTTATAAACTCTTTTTTCTTTTGGTACTTCTAATTGACCGGAACATCATTTTACTGTAGTTTATAGTATGGTATAAATGGCCGTGATTGTTGGTTTCTTCAGTTTTGGATGTATAAATAGCGTCACAAAGCTCTTCTGAGCTACTACACGTACTGGACAGGGATTTTTGCGATACGAGCATTGTGCCAGTAAATTACTGCCATGACAGATATTGTTTTGTCGGTATGTGCTGACCGACACGGTAATCCATGATTGTGTCCATAGTATCTTTATCCTTCTTGAAGCCAATTTGGGCTATTCTTCTTACGTCAGTTCTGTGAAGAAGCCTGAGCCTTGACCGGCTTGTTCTAAACGCACTAATTATATTCTTCTGAAATGGGTGATCCTTCTATGCTGCACTACAGAAACTTTTTATGTTGAATGTAACCAAGAAATGACCGTGGTTGTCTTAAAGATGTAGAAATAAGGCCTTTTCGCCTTTTTTGTTTTTGTTTTTTTGCCTTAATGTCTATATGTTTCCCTTGAATTTGAAGTTTTTGGAGACCACATTTCTGATTGTTGTTGTCAGACTAACTTCTTTATTGATTGCTGATTCTATGATTAGGGTAGTCAATTCTTCCATTCTTCTAATATGAGTATACTGGCGTGGCAACTGAAAGTGCAAAGTTGAGTGTAGATGATGAGATCAGATGCTTTAGTCTTCCATTACTAGTTGGCGAGTTAATTGAACCTCTTTGTTTGTATGGCAAGAAAATATCGATTAGTTTTTTGTAATCTGTGCTTGGTCTTTTGTTGGTTGGTTAGTTGGGCTTCATCTCAGATGCTTTACATTCATAACAGGTCTTTGCTGGGGATGATTCAGATGCGGAGATTTGTAAGGACAATCGAGGTTCTGCACCAAAAATGGAGTTACCGGGTGGTTCCCAGGGGCAATTTAATGAGCATGGTTTGATGAATAAGACTCCCGAGAATGCAATGAATGAGGACACCCCCAATGGGTTACCTATTCATGAATCTCCCATTTTAATGGGAGAAATCCTGTCATCGTTTGATCCTGGAATTAATTTTCCAGCCTCTGCGGTTGAGTATTGTGCAGAGAGACTTCAAAGTACAGTGAATGGGACACGGACGCAGACAAAACGTTCTAACTTTTGGGGTCGGAACAATGTAAGCTGATATAATGTCGATTTATTGGTAGTAGTAATCAAAAGTCTAAGAATTTTTCATCTCAGGAGTACTTTTCAAAATGTTTAAAATTTACGTATTTTCCTTTTTCTTGCTGTATGGTGTGAGCGTTCATTATTTTTCTTGCAAATTACTGTTGTTGTATGCTGTGCACTGTTTCAACATACTTGTTTTCTTGAGCTATCTTTGAAATGGTCGCCCTGTAAAGAAAGAAGTTAATGTTTTCCTGTTTCATTTTTTAGCAAGAAATTGACACTCTGATGCTGGATTTCCCCGATTTGCAGGCCAGAAATAATCAACCAATGGAATCAGCTGACTCATCCTCTTGTGAAGAAGAGTATGCCTTTTCTTGTTTTCTTCACCATCAAAATCTTCTCAGCATGTTTTACTTAACTATCAAAACTCTCTCTGTTAGGTCAAGTTGGTTTAATTTTTCCCCATTCTGCCACAGTTGTTGGCTTTTAATAATATGTGGTGGACAGTAAATTGAACAGAACATAAAGCTCACTTGATTTGATGTTGTGTTTTATTGGAATATATAATTATATAAAATATTTTACCAACTAGTGCTTGGATGAGTGAATTTCCCCATGCATATGATGGGGAAAACAATAGTGTCAGACTTTCTTACATAGTTACATTCCAACGTTTACATTGAAAAACAAGATGTTGTGGACCTGTACATGTGCAGTATCTGACTAGGTACTTTGGGAATTATGGATACAAAATATTACTTGTGAATTTTTAAGATTCTCTAGCACATATGTAAAAGTTGTCATTTTGTCCTTATTTTTCATCTTATTTGAGTGGAGATTTGTACATATACCTCCATAAACATGGTAAAAAGTGAGGAAACTCTTTGAGCTTATTATTGTCCTTATCTTTGGAGAAATATCTCTATTAATCTACTTCCCCACCTGTGTTTTCATTCCCTTGTACACCTCGAATTGCTCCAATTGTTAACCTGGCCGCGAAGCACATATTTTCTTTTGGACTAGCTGCTTAATTTTGTAATCATGGTGAGAATTTCTTTTGGGCTAGCAGCTGTCACTGAGAACTTCCAAGGGAGTTGCAAAAAAAAAAGGTTTTTGGAAGGAGCTACATGATTATGAAGTTTGGAAAAGATTTAAAAGTCAGATCTTATCCAAATGAAAGGTTGGAATGAAAGATAACAAAGATGGACAATTTCAACTATGCAGCAATTGTGCTTTGTGGATATATCCAGAAAATTCTAGCCACTCCTCTCTTAAATTGTGTGGATATCCATTTTGCTGTTGCCCGTGGACTTTAGTCTTTTTACCTAATGTATTTGTGTGAGGACATATTATTAACCTTTTTCATTTAATTAATCCTCTATATTCTGGTAACTTGAATCATGTAATGACAGCCTCTTCTGCTTGGCTCACGTTTTCGAATCATTTAGAAGCAAGGCTTGGATGTAAGGCTTGTTAGATTTGTTATATAAATCATCAGAAATCTGAAAATCCTAAAACTTGGAAGTTCAATCTTGTCCAAAGAGTAGAACCATATGTATCCACAACCAATCCCCACTAACACCCCGCATCATGCTTTCTTCTTGGGCTTTCACAGGCTCTTGGGTTGGTCTATAGTGGGTTTCAAACTGTTGTCTTTCAATGTCATGCCTGTTGGAGTGATTTTACCTATCTGTTCAATGAATCAACGAAAACAAGATGTCATGCAAGATGTGTCAATCACTAATGAAATATTTTATTTGTTAGGCTTGCTATTCAAAGGCTTGAGACTACTAAAAATGACCTCAAGATGAGGATTGCAAAAGAGGTATGCGTAGCAACGGAGTTAATATGTTCTGCATTATATTGACAATTATGTCTATGAACTAACTGACTGCATTCTCAGGCCAAAGGCAATGCGATTCTACAAGCAAGCTTGGAGAGAAGAAAACAAGCTTTACATGAACGCCGTTTAGCTCTGGAACAAGATGTAATAAAATACCCGAATACCACCTTCTAAAGTCTTTTTAACTTTCCCTGTGCTCTGGTTTATGCCAATGCAAGCTATATTTAGATACATGCATATTGCTGCTGAGGACAAAGTCCCTGGTTACGATAGACTAACCATATCAACCAAGTTGAATGCAATTTACCTTCGACCTTAGTCTTGTTCAGGGATGTTGTGGAGTAGATAGCAAGTTCATTCCACAGCAGCATAACTGTTACTCCTGCACATGCACATGTTTTTTTCTGACATTTTTATTGTAGTTACACTTATATGGAATTTTCTGCTTTAGTCGACGTTATTGTCACAACATTTTTTGTGATTTATAGGTATCGAGGCTGCAGGAACAGTTACAGGCTGAGAAAGACCTTAGAGCTGCACTAGAAGTTGGCTTGAGCATGTCTTCAGGACAGCTTTCGAGCTCACGTAGCATGGACTCCAAGGTCTAAAATATTCCATATTTTTTGGTCCACCACACATCAAACTGAATTTATCGTGCAATGCCTTATTTTATGTGTTCTCTACTGAAGACAAGGGCAGAATTAGAGGAGATTGCACTTGCTGAAGCTGATGTAGCTAGATTGAAGCAGAAGGTTGCAGAACTGCATGTCCAGCTTAATCAACAACGGCAGCATCATTATGGTTCTCTTTCTGTTGCAGGTGATCACTATCAGCACCTTCAAACGCATCTTTCACAACAGTAAGTAATCAGATTAAATGCCCCTTTAAATTATTTATTTTTGCATCAGTTTTCTACCTTTCTCAATTTCTTGGGATTCCAGACTGATTATAGTGGGCTTGCATTGAACAAGGGCTCTCGTTGACTTTTACATGTATTTGCATGGTGTATCGTGCTTGTTTTAAATACAAAAATCTCTATGCATGTTTGCAAGAATAATTATCTCATACACCAAACAGGTGAAGAATTTATGAGGGGCCTGATTACATTTGTTGGTGGTATATGATACACCATAGGGTGCTCCCTAGTCAGATGGCCAGCATGGAAGGTGGCGAGAATTGCCTGGTAAGCTGACATATATATCTAGAGGTCCAAGTATGGGAATGGATAAAAAGGAATGATTTAGAGTGTCCAAGGTTTTCTTTGCAATTTTTGGTGAGAAACCAAATAAGATATGCCCTCTGGGAATTCGAAGAATCAGTAACCTCATTTATGAACTAGATTAGTAGGCATCAAGAGAATAAATTAACCTTACGTTAATGATCTGAATGAATCACATAGTGGAGTCTGATGCTTCACTAGTACAACCTTATGATCATGGAAGTGTAGTCTACAAACAAAAGAATTATAAATCACAATGCAGCAAACCTGAATATGCTGTGAAGTCTATATGCGTATTGAATCATTCTTACAGTCCGAATACCTTGTGGCGTACAAAGGTCAAGCAAGTACATAAGTTGGTAAGTGGGCGCAACAGGTGTCATGGACTTCTCTGTTGCATGTTTGAGGATCAAGTTCAGCAACGTTTTACTTCAAGAAGACGCTTGATGTGCACCTTGTTTCTCTGATGGCAGAAATTCTCTAGACATGCATGCACTGGTCTAAAATGCGATAATGGCAATTATAAGACGATGCCTTCTCGTCGTTGACACAAATTTCAATCTAGAGTAACCTAGAACAAGTGCTCTATGCAACAGAAGGTGGTGACAGGCACCGCATTGTTAAGTCATAGTCTAAGACCAGAATAGCAGTTTATATAGATACGATTGTTTGGTAGGCATCTCCTATCTGCCCAGTTCCATGAATCCAATGAATTTTACCGATATTCACAACATGTTTGAGTTTCATTATGTGACCCTATCATATAGATTTTAATCTCAGTGGCTAATATTTGTATGTTCGATTTCTTCAAGTAGACAGTTAGGCCATTATAAATCAAAGATGAATTCAAGGCAAAGTTTGATGTTTTGCTTGGTTTTTATTCTTATGGTTAAATCTCTTTGGAAATTCATGAACATATCAAGGATGTTATTGCTCATTTTCAAATTTCTTTACCTAAGTCAGATCTGATTTACGCTCATTAACTTTTCATTCTTATCTCGATCGGCGTATATCAACCTTATAAGAGGCAGCGGAGAGAGAATAAACCCTATCTGACAGTTGAGAGGCATTGGGGAGGATGAGAATAAACCCAAACCAGGAAACAAGGTTTTCCTGGCGGCATGTGTCATGAAGACCATCCTTTGGCCTGGCGTGAATCGGTCCTGATGACGTGCAGGCGTCCTGAAAAAGGGGGGCTGGCAGTTGGGGAGGATGAAGAAGAAGGCTGAGGAGAAGAGAAGGGGGAGGCACTCGAAGGCAGGAGAGTTGGTCAGGCGATGAATCATAGGTAGTGGATGCGTGGAGAGGGGGGGGGGGGGTCGGATCATTGGAGCATTGTTGGCGTCAATAGTGGACTGATTGTTGGTGCCACTGGATCGGATCATTGGTCGCAACGAATTGGGTCATTGATGGCAGCAAATTATGGATTAGTCCAGTGCAGTTGATGAATCATAGATAGTGGATGCGTGGAGAAGGATGGGTAGTGGCATTTTAGGAAAGTTACGACAAATCTCCAATAGCTTCTGGTGAATCTTAATCACCTGCAAGGTCAATATTCAGGAGATATGGGTGCCTTGCTGAGCAGCATTTTAGTATAATGTATAGGACTCTCTCTTGGTTGAAGTGTGGTCCAGCCTTTGACTATCCATCACCAGTTAATTGGTGATATTGGTTTATCAGACTGTCTGAGGAATAAGTTGTATGGATCAGAGCTGAAATCGAATAGCATCGTGGTAACTTCCATTATGGATTATGTTGAAATTTTCAAACTGGCTTGATAAAGCTTCTCTAATGTCTTTGACTATCTAAATCTTGTCGGCTTCTTCCGTAAGCAATCTTGTATTCATTTACATTTATATAAGATGGATGGCGTTTGTCATCTTATTGCAACTCTTCCTACCTTATCTGCCTGCTTTAAGTTCTCAATGAACCTCTTAGACTACTAGAGAGCTTTGAGCAATTGTTTTAGATCACAAGTGTACCGAACTTCATCTGAATCTTTGTGCTAATGTTGAATGTAATCACGAGTATGTACAGCAGAGATTATTTTGTTGGCGGGAATAAACCTAGTTTCTTCTGCATGTGCTCGACGATTCCTATGGCAAGCTACCTTGTCGTGGGGGCATTGAGTCCATTCATTGCTGCAAGCTTGTATCTTTTGCTCATTAAATGTACTTCTGTGTCTTGTGGTTGAAGCCCCCCGGATATGTTTAAGAAATTGCAACTTCACTTCCTTTTGTGTTCAAATTTGAAGTTGCAACGTCTCTGTCGTAATTGCTGTATCTGAACATTTGTCTACTTTTTTATATCTCATTGTTGTACAGTATGCTAATACTTTTACCTTGGTCAAGAAACTAGGTTCAGTTAATAGCTGATATCTTATTGTTCAGTCATATTTCCACGTGGAACTTGGAAACTGTTTTTGTTTAACTGTCTACTTTATCTCGCCTACCATCTGAAGGCAGTTTTGAGAGTCCGATTTGTTCTTACTGATCTGATAAAATAAGTAGTGCATTAATGTATTTGGTTGTGGCTCAAGTTATTTAGAGCTGTGTTCTAGTGATTGATAGTGTCCTCATTAACCAATCGAAAAACCTTTGCTGTTTTTTGGCTGCAGGAAGGTTGGTCAACAAGATTTTGATATGAGCCTTGCTTTCTGCAATCATGAAAAGAAACAAAAAAGTGAGGTATGTCCTATCAAATCTCCTAATTCTGATTGATTAACCAATGGATTTTCAGCATTATTCTAAACTTCAAACCTCAAAAAACAATAGGTTAACAATCTAAATTTGTTAACTGATTAGTTGAATTTTTTTAAATTCTAAATTGAGGCCTCTTCACTTGCCTTGGGGGGGGGGGGGGGGGGGGGGTATTTATACAACTTCAAATCCCTCATATGTAGGATTCGAATCCAAGACCTCACGCGGGAGGTTACAAGCCTTAACTGCTACACCACCACACTGGTGGTCACTGATTATTTTACTTGAGATTAAGCTTTTTGTGTGGTTTTTATGATGGTAATGAGTTTCTGTCCTCTAAATACGATTTGAACCAGTTTGCGACTGTTAACAAAACAGTTTTGAAGTCCTTCTCATCCACCCAGTTACTATGAACAATGGAGACGAGAATATAGTATATACCTTGATCTATGAACAATGGAGACGAGAATTTTTTTTTTCGTGTTATAAATCTAGGACTATGGGAAATCGAGCATGAATTGTTTTGTAAATGTTGACAAATCTCTTTGCGTCATAGTTTAAAAGAAATTTGATTGAGAACAAAATGCTGTAGTTCCCTCTCACGACCTAAGCTTACTTTCATCCAAAACATGATGAAAATGTCTTTTGTCAAATTTGAGTGGTAATTTGGTTGAGGGGAGCATAAAACTAACTGAAATGCTGCAATTACCACTCAAGAATCAGGTTAGTCTCATCCAAAACATGATTGACATATTATTTCTCAAACCTGTTTGAGTGACAGGTTTGGTCAAGTGGAAAATAAAAATCAATAGAATGCTGTACTTTTATTCACGAGTTCAGGTGTCTAGTGTCATTGAAAACATGAACATCATGTAACAAATAGTCTCATAAAGAAGGATCTTCTTGCTAAAACAGTGATATGCTTTGTAGTTGGTACAGATATGGATGAAGAAGTTTGATCACGCATTAAGAACTTAAAATTCTTAAGCTAATAGCGTGAATCTCCTTTGTGATCATTTTTGTTTGCCTCGTTCCTAATGTTTTTCAGAATGACTGCAGGAAAGTTCATCTGTAACAGATTGGAGGTATGCTAGTAGCAAATTGCTTTCTCGAAAACATCCTGTAGACCCAAGTTTGAACGAATCAAAAGACCTGGAAGCATCTACGAGCATGTCCTTGGATGAAAACTCATTAATGGGTAGTACTAGCACCAAAGAAACGGAGGTAAGGAAGTCGTTTCTGGATTTGTCTGCTCTAGCTGAGCTTATCATGCTCGTATGTAACTTGGTATTAGCAGGGAATGGAGTGTTTGAGGCAGCCATTCGTAACATCATCTACTTTGGTGGAGCTAACTACCCGTCTCGATTTCTTCAAGGAGCGGAGATCTCAGCTCATGGAACAACTTCATAGCCTTGACTTGACACATGGCAGTACACAAGGATCGACCTACAAATCCTCTCCTCCATGGACAAGCCCAAGACGATAGGAATGTTTATAACCACACCACTGTATATCCTGATGCCAGGTTCTCTGTTAGGTTTCACTACAATTCTTTCTTTTTTTTGTTTGAAACGGTTCAAACTACATATATGATTGCAACACGAGGTTCCCTTTGTAAACTCAGTTGTTTGGCTGTAAATTTTGTTCTCTGTTCTCTCATGTAATGAGTGCTTTTTGAGCATTCCATTGGGTATCAAATTGTATTGTAGAATTAGATTGAATCATGCTTGTTGAAGCACACATCGGTGCTCGTCTTATTTATCAGAACTGATATCCGAAACAACACCATTATTGAACAACAGTTGTATGTATATATATAATCCAAACCCTTGGGTCTTCTGGATTTCTTCGATTTAATAACAATAGCTTGAGGTGTTCATCTATTTTATATATCAGTAGGGTATCTGACTGTGAGATGGATGGTCACGTGTAGAAGAGAAGACACTTTGTATGTCTAGAAACCATGATCCAGTTTGATGCATGTGATCTATAAGTTACTTTTGTATATCCCATAAACGCTGACTGCACAAGGCCACAAGCTATATATATGTGTCAACTATGTGATCTTATTGCCTTCTTGGCTACAACAGCTGTTACATTATGTGTGCGTGGTAGTACTGCACACCATGTTTGGGCAGCTAAGCTGATCAGGGAGGAGACCCGATGGCCCGGGAGGGTCTTATCTTCATGATCTGTTCATCGTCGCCGCCGATTCTCTTCGCAGACATTCCAGCTTCGAAGAAGCGCCTGACTGCATTCTGCGCGTGCTTCAACCCTTGTCTAACATTCATTTTCTCCACAAACTTCTCTTGAAATTTGGGGATGAAATGATAGCCTAGCATCATCGATGCTGTCAAATATAGTCAGCAAGCTGCATGTATATATGTGTTAGCCTATATAATAGGATGTTTTATACAGAGATTCAGATTCCAATTCTAGTTCACACAAATCTTCTTTTTTATTAGACCCATCATCATTGTTGTCATCGTTGTTAGAAAGCCAGACACCATCATAATCTTCCAGCATAAGTGTGTTCTTGACAGGATTTTTGTGACAGTAGAACCAGATTATATGAATCTTGAAAAGAATACTTGGCATGTGAGACCAATCAACTCCAAGTTCTGATAGGCCTTAAAACTCAGTAAAACTTCATTGTTCTTCTTCGAAAGAATCACTGCTACATCCATAACAGAGTTTAGTTGAGATATAAAGATGTCACAACTTATAAAAGGCTCATCTGAGAAAACAGACTCGTCTAATCCAGGAGCTCTGAGCTGATCAGATGCATCATACCACTGGAGATTCCCACCTTTTGGTATTAAGTGAATCAACTCAGTTTGGCACACTGAATCCTATAAACTGCAATAGGATCCAATCACAGACTCTCCCTGGAATAAGTTTGCTAGCCAATGAAGATTAAATTTTGATTAAATTTTGCTCTTCGTAAAAGTGTATTTCAACATATGAATCATTCAATTAGGTGCTTTGGTCACTTTCATTCTCCTCATTTTCATTCAAACAAGCAATTAAAAAAGTGAAGGAATTGATATGCACCTATGTTCCCTATCATTCGATCCTCCCTCTTAGACTATGTGTATTGAAAGAGGTATGACTACATAGTCTACATACCAGGAAAGAGGTGAAGAGTGTGAAGAAGGCACCAAAGCCGAGGAAGATGGAGTACCCAACTCCCTGATTGAGCACTGCCTTGCCACTGAAGAAGCTACTCTGCCTCACACACTCTCCGCTGCTCGACAAAGTGTAGTAGTACTAGTTGTCGGAGAACCCGAGCGGGGGACACTGAGAAATCTAATCTGATTTGATGGGCAATTAGCTCTTCAATCTCCTCCGATATACTGCTGTTGTTGGGGGGGATTGATAAGGAGGCGGGACTGAGAAACTCAGATGGCTCTGCAACTATCTATAGAGAGAGGCATGGAGGCAATGATAGGCCCAAGAGGCCAAGAGTCATCATCTGGATGGAGTGTTAGATTCATTAGCATATTAGGATTGATTCCACTGGGGATGGAGATGGGGATGGTGATGGGGATTTGCCACCTTGAAATCTTATGGAGGTTCGGGCTTTTTGAATCTTAATTGGAAATCAGCAACTAGCCGGTCTGCAAAGGCAATGATATTTTCAGGCTATTATAGAACCAAATTCATAAACGCCATCACAATATTAAAATCACCAATATTTTTCACAAACAACTAGTGGTTGCTGATGGATCTCTTAGATAGATAGTATGGAAGGGCACATGAAAGCTACTGAGTGGCTATTATATAATAGACTATTTAGCAACTAGAACCGACTTTGAAACTGATTATTTAAAGTCTTTTGTGCTTGAGGGTCCACTAGCAGTTCCATACTTCCATTCAGGATGGGTTCACCATGAATAAATTATTATCAATTTATTTTTCAAAAGTCAAAACCATTGACTCAAAAATACAAACAAGTCATGGATGGGCATGACTCCCCTCGCCAAGTGCACCCATGTGTACAGTAATACCAGCGAGCTCCTCGGAATTAGTAATTGGCACCTCAGGTATAGCAAGCATGCTGAGAGGGAGGAACTAAACCAAGAAACCAGATGTTTTTTAATCAAGATTTCTACAAACATTCCCCAAAATTGCAATAAAACAAGTTGTATTAACACGGCACGACCTGAAAACTTCACAAACTCATAAAGCACATGAAAAACAGGAGTAGGAACTAAATCCTAAACAATAAATACTAAATACCATTTAATCAAACTTCTACAACTCGAAGCAAGCGACTGCTCAAAATCACTTTTTTGAATCAAAATGGTGGCGAAGGGGGCAAAAAAAAAGAAAAGAACCGCTTGCCTTTCTGAAGATATAAAGGGTTGATGTCACAAGGAAAACCTTAACGACAGAAGAAGTAAATATGCTTTACAACCCATTGGCTTCATCACTGCTCCTCTTCAGTCTGTGAACATATATATCATCAACTTCAGGAAATGCCATCTTTGCATATACCTTTCCTATTTGGAAAGGGTATTTTGTTCATGAAAGTTATCATAATAACCCTAAAAAAGATTAAATGTCTTATAGATTTGTTAAAAGACTGTGGAGCAATAAAGATCTTCAAATGAGACTAAGTGACAATTATCCGTAAAATTTATGACAGTTTGCTGCCTTCCCATGGAGACACACTACAAAGAAACATATGATTGTGTCGCCCGGTGGCACGCTAGGCTGTCAATATTCAAGGTCCACGTTGGAAATTGGGCTCGCTAGATGGCCCGTACCCACGTCGGAAATTGGGCTTGCTTAGCATACCTATTTATGTAGTTTATACTATGGCCATTAGAAGAATGGCCGAAAAGATTAGTTGGCATATCTCCTCCCTGCAAGGAATTAATGTAAATCTGAGTAGTTTTAGAAATTAAACTTGTCAAAAATTTATAAGCAACTAAACATAATGTGAGTAGTGTCACAAATTGTTGAAGCTGTAATTACCACTTTGCAAATGGTTCAGATTGGCGGTGGCAGAACCCTCCTGCATCCTCTGTCTATGTTGGAGCAGCATGATCAATTGATGATATTGGCGTTCACGTTGGACTTCGATTTTTACGTCATGTTGTTGCTGCAGCAAATGATTCAATGTTTGAATCTGCGCGATCACCTTCAATCTTAAATCGTATTTCATGAAGAACTCATGATGTCGTTCATACATTTCCTTCAGCACTGTAAATATATTATTCAAAAAAAAAACCCATCAGTGATCAGTCCCAAGAATATTAGGCTTACCACTATCCTAGTTTAACAACAAATTAACTGTTTCCTTTTGAGTTTGTTATGTCGATTTAGATTTCATTATCTAATTTTTGACATACACTGATCCAATACAAAAAGAAGTAACTTTCAGAGTATTATTGGAAAGCTTTTGGATAATACAAGAAAGATCGTGTGTTCACATAAGATATTCCTGATTTAGGTAGGTAAGGGTACATACCTGCTTCAGTAGTAGGCTTTTCGAATCCTTGGTCCGTCACGTTCTTGACTATTTCGCTTAGAGCCATGTCTCGAGTAAGACACGTCTCGATCTCCTTCTCGATCTATCATCAATATATGCATATATGTTAATTATATCTCCAGATGATTATGGCAAGATTTCTATGATATGCATGCTACGTACCCAAGAAAAGCTCATGTACTTCCCATTCTTGATCATAGATCAACAACATATATTTCTATGTGAGTAGTACATATGAGAAATGCCTGTTCTTGGTTCATTGGGTTTTTATATCTCCAAATGATTATGATTTGTATCTCCAAAAATTTCATGAGAATACGTTTTGTGGATTATGTGTCAAGAGAATTCTAGGATATGTTTTTTTTTTCAACAAAAACTATGGTAATCTTTCTCTAAACAGAAAATAATTTGAGGATCTTCTCTGGAGTTAAAACTGAAATTTGTAGAATATTGTGTCAAGAAAAATCCAATGTTATGGGTTTCTCAAGAGAAATTCTAAGTTTTTTTTTTCTCTCTAAATAAAAAAACTTTGTGAAATATGTGTCAAGAAGATTCTCGGATATTGATTTAAGGAGTTTTTTCTCGAATAAAACTAAGTAACAGAAAAATATGTGTCAAAAAATTGTGCTATTAATGACTTCTTTCTCATGAACAACTATAAAGTTTTTTTCTCAAAAATAAAGAAAGTTCGTGGAATACGTGTCAAGAGGACTCTCACCTTATCGATTAAGATGGCGGCTTCTAATCTCTCTAATGATTGCGAGTCTTCTTCCATCAGGATTTCATTGGTGCTGCTCGTAACTGGACTCGGTTGTTGATTCGAATCGAGTGAAAAGTAGACAGGCTTGATCGGCTCCATCTTGATCAAGCTTGGTCGCCTTGGGAAGCGTGATCTGGTCTTGATCGACAGAAGCCAAGAAAGGCGGACGAAGACTCGTGGGACTCCCAGGAGTTGATCCCACGGTTTGGATCGTCGAATTCGTAGTTGGATGCCGAGGATCTGAGGTGGCCGCGCGGTAGGGGTCGTGGGTGAGGTGGTCGGCGCCGGAGGAGACAACGGCGAGGGCGATGAGGGGCACTGGAGAGCGGGGAAGAGGAGTGGAGAGTTTTGGTAGTGTTGGATGGGGGTTTGAGGGAGCGAGGTGGCTGGGTTGGTCGAGGATGGCGGCGGTGGATCCTGGAGAAGATGACCGGCGTCGAGGAAGGAGGCTTCGGAGGTGGAGGAGGGTGGATAGAGGTAGGGGAGGCGAAGGCGGTGATGTTAGTGGTGGTTCGGTGGGACGAGGCAGGCCGGAGCGGCGATGAATCCCAACCGATGCTGAGCCGGGACGATGAGTCCTGGCTCGATGGTGAGCCGCGGGAGGAGGGAGAAAATATGAGAAAAGGCCGGAAGAGAGAGAAAAAATAGAAAAAATATAGGGAAAGACCGGAAAAGGGATAACTTAGAAGGGTGCTTCACCCAACTCCCTCTCCAGGAGTCCTTCTCAAAAATAAATTATTTATTAGAATAGATAATTCAAGAGCAGATAAACGTGCTCCTTATATAGAGGATACATCATTGAGTCAAACTATAACTAGGACTCTCAAAATAGAAACTAACATTCTATTATAACTCTAAGAAAGTAGGAAAGCTTATAACTATGAAGGCATAGTAAAATCTAATTAGAACTCAATTAAAGCAATATATTCATAAACTAAAAAAACAATGGGAAATCTGACCGGCGTCGAGAAAGGCGGCGATGGATCCGGAGAAAATGATCGGCGTCGAGGAAGGAGGCTTTGGAGGTAGAGGAGGGTGGATAGAGGCAGAGGAGGTGAAGGCGGTGATGTTAGTGGTGGTTCGGTGGGACGAGGCAGGCCGGAGTGGCGATGAATCCCAACCGATGCTGAGCCTTGACGATGAGTCCTGGCTCGATGGTGAGTCGCGGGAGGTACAAGCGGGAGGAGAGAGAAAATATGAGAAATAGCTAGAAGATAGAGGAAAAATAGAAAAAAATATAGGGAAAAGTCGGGAAAAGGATAACTGTGCTTCACCAAACTCCCTCTTGAAGAGTCCTTCCCAAAAATAAAATATTTATTTACATAGATGATCCGAGAGAAGATAGGGGTGCTCTTATATAGAGGATGGATCCTTCAGAATCAAACTATAACTAGGACTCTTAAAATAGAAACTAAAGCTCTATTAGAGCATCTCCAACCGGGAAAAGGATAACTGTGCTTCACCAAACTCCCTCTTGAAGAGTCCTTCTCAAAAATAAAATATTTATTTGCATAGATGATCCGATAGCAGATAGGGGTGCTCTTATATAGAGGATGGATCCTTCAGAATCAAACTATAACTAAGACTCTTAAAATAGAAACTAACGCTCTATTAGAACATCTCCAACCGGGAAAAGGATAACTGTGTTTCACCAAACTCCCTCTTGAAGAGTCCTTCCCAAAAATAAAATATTTATTTGCATAGATGATCCGAGAGCAGATAGGGGTACTCTTATATAGAGGATGGATCCTTCAGAATCAAACTATAACTAGGACTCTTAAAATAGAAACTCACGCTCTATTAGAGCATCTCCAACTGGGAAAAGTATAACTGTGCTTCACCAAACTCCCTCTTGAAGAGTCCTTCTCAAAAATAAAATATTTATTTGCATAAATGATCTGAGAGTAGATAGGGGTGCTCTTATATAGAGGATGGATCCTTCAGAATCAAACTATAACTAGGACTCTTAAAATAGAAACTAACGCTCTATTAGAGCATCTCCAACCGGGAAAAGTCGGGAAAAGGATAACTGTGCTTCACCAAACTCCCTCTTGAAGAGTCCTTCCCAAAAATAAAATATTTATTTGCATAGATGATCCGAGAGCTGATACGCGTGCTCTTATATAGAGGATGGATCCTTCAGAATCAAACTATAACTAGGACTCTTAAAATAGAAACTAACGCTCTATTAGAGCATCTCCAACCGGGAAAAGGATAACTGTGCTTCACCAAACTCCCTCTTGAAGAGTCCTTCCCAAAAATAAAATATTTATTTGCATAGATGATCCGAGAGCAGATAGGCGTCCTCTTATATAGAGGATGGATCCTTCAGAATCAAACTATAACTAGGACTCTTAAAATAGAAACTAACGCTCTATTAGAGCATCTCCAACCGGGAAAAGGATAACTGTGCTTCACCAAACTCCCTCTTGAAGAGTCCTTCTCAAAAATAAAATATTTATTTGCATAGATGATCCGAGAGCAGATAGGGGTGCTCTTATATAGAGGATGGATCCTTCAGAATCAAACTATAACTAGGACTCTTAAAATAGAAACTAACGCTCTATTAGAGCATCTCCAACCGGGAAAAGGATAGCTGTGCTTCACCAAACTCCCTCTTGAAGAGTCCTTCCCAAAAATAAAATATTTATTTGCATAGATGATCCGAGAGCAGATAGGGGTGCTCTTATATAGAGGATGGATCCTTCAGAATCAAACTATAACTAGGACTCTTAAAATAGAAACTAACGCTCTATTAAAGCATCTCCAACCGGGAAAAGGATAACTGTGTTTCACCAAACTCCCTCTTGAAGAGTCCTTCTCAAAAATAAAATATTTCTTTGCATAGATGATCCGAGAGTAGATAGGGGTGCTCTTATATAGAGGATGGATCCTTCAGAATCAAAATATAACTAGGACTCTTAAAATAGAAACTAACGCTCTATTAGAGCATCTCCAACCGGGAAAAGGATAACTGTGCTTCACCAAACTCCCTCTTGAAGAGTCCTTCTCAAAAATAAAATATTTATTTGCATAGATGATCCGAGAGCAGATAGGGGTGCTCTTATATAGAGGATGGATCCTTCAGAATCAAACTATAACTAGGACTCTTAAAATAGAAACTAACGCTCTATTAGAACATCTCCAACCGGGAAAAGGATAACTGTGCTTCACTAAACTCCCTCTTGAAGAGTCCTTCCCAAAAATAAAATATTTATTTGCATAGATGATCCGAGAGCAGATAGGGGTGCTCTTATATAGAGGATGGATCCTTCAGAATCAAACTATAACTAGGACTCTGAAAATAGAAACTAACGCTCTATTAGAGCATCTCCAACCGGGAAAAGGATAACTGTGCTTCACCAAACTCCCTCTTGAAGAGTCCTTCTCAAAAATAAAATATTTATTTGCATAGATGATCCGAGAGCAGATAGGGGTGCTCTTATATAAAGGATGGATCCTTCAGAATCAAACTATAACAAGGACTCTTAAAATAGAAACTAACGCTCTATTAGAGCATCTCCAACCGGGAAAAGGATAACTGTGCTTCACCAAACTCTCTCTTGAAGAGTCCTTCTCAAAAATGAAAATATTTATTTGCATAGATGATCGGAGAGTAGATAGGGGTGCTCTTATATAGAGGATGGATCCTTCAGAATCAAACTATAAGTAGGACTCTTAAAATAGAAACTAACGCTCTATTAGAGCATCTCCAACCGGGAAAAGGATAACTGTGCTTCACCAAACTCCCTCTTGAAAAGTCCTTCCCAAAAATAAAATATTTATTTGCATAGATGATCCGAGAGCTGATAGGCGTGCTCTTATATAGAGGATGGATCCTTCAGAAACAAACTATAACTACGACTCTTAAAATAGAAACTAACGCTCTATTAGAGCATCTCCAACCGGGAAAAGGATAACTGTGCTTCACCAAACTCCCTCTTGAAGAGTCCTTCCCAAAAATAAAATATTTATTTGCATAGATGATCCGAGAGCAGATAGGCGTCCTCTTATATAGAGGATGGATCCTTCAGAATCAAACTATAACTAGGACTCTTAAAATAGAAACTAACGCTCTATTAGAGCATCTCCAACCGGGAAAAGGATAACTGTGCTTCACCAAACTCCCTCTTGAAGAGTCCTTCTCAAAAATAAAATATTTATTTGCATAGATGATCCGAGAGCAGATAGGGGTGCTCTTATATAGAGGATGGATCCTTCAGAATCAAACTATAACTAGGACTCTTAAAATAGAAACTAACGCTCTATTAGAGCATCTCCAACCGGGAAAAGGATAGCTGTGCTTCACCAAACTCCCTCTTGAAGAGTCCTTCCCAAAAATAAAATATTTATTTGCATAGATGATCCGAGAGCAGATAGGCGTCCTCTTATATAGAGGATAGATCCTTCAGAATCAAACTATAACTAGGACTCTTAAAATAGAAACTAACGCTCTATTAGAGCATCTCCAACCGGGAAAAGGATAACTGTGCTTCACCAAACTCCCTCTTGAAGAGTCCTTCTCAAAAATAAAATATTTATTTGCATAGATGATCCGAGAGCAGATAGGGGTGCTCTTATATAGAGGATGGATCCTTCAGAATCAAACTATAACTAGGACTCTTAAAATAGAAACTAACGCTCTATTAGAGCATCTCCAACCGGGAAAAGGATAGCTGTGCTTCACCAAACTCCCTCTTGAAGAGTCCTTCCCAAAAATAAACTATTTATTTGCATAGATGATCCGAGAGCAGATAGGGGTGCTCTTATATAGAGGATGGATCCTTCAGAATCAAACTATAACTAGGACTCTTAAAATAGAAACTAACGCTCTATTAGAGCATCTCCAACCGGGAAAAGGATAACTGTGCTTCACCAAACTCCCTCTTGAAAAGTCCTTCTCAAAAATAAAATATTTATTTGCATAGATGATCCGAGAGCTGATAGGCGTGCTCTTATATAGAGAATGGATCCTTCAGAAACAAACTATAACTACGACTCTTAAAATAGAAACTAACGCTCTATTATAGCATCTCTAACCGGGAAAAGGATAACTGTGCTTCACCAAACTCCCTCTTGAAGAGTCCTTCCCAAAAATAAAATATTTATTTGCATAGATGATCCGAGAGCAGATAGGCGTCCTCTTATATAGAGGATGGATCCTTCAGAATCAAACTATAACTAGGACTCTTAAAATAGAAACTAACGCTCTATTAGAGCATCTCCAACCGGGAAAAGGATAACTGTGCTTCACCAAACTCCCTCTTGAAGAGTCCTTCTCAAAAATAAAATATTTATTTGCATAGATGATCCGAGAGAAGATAGGGGTGCTCTTATATAGAGGATGGATCCTTCAGAATCAAACTATAACTAGGACTCTTAAAATAGAAACTAACGCTCTATTAGAGCATCTCCAACCGGGAAAAGGATAGCTGTGCTTCACCAAACTCCCTCTTGAAGAGTCCTTCCCAAAAATAAAATATTTATTTGCATAGATGATCCGAGAGCAGATAGGCGTCCTCTTATATAGAGGATAGATCCTTCAGAATCAAACTATAACTAGGACTCTTAAAATAGAAACTAACGCTCTATTAGAGCATCTCCAACCGGGAAAAGGATAACTGTGCTTCACCAAACTCCCTCTTGAAGAGTCCTTCTCAAAAATAAAATATTTATTTGCATAGATGATCCGAGAGCAGATAGGGGTGCTCTTATATAGAGGATGGATCCTTTAGAATCAAACTATAACTAGGACTCTTAAAATAGAAACTAACGCTCTATTAGAGCATCTCCAACCGGGAAAAGGATAGCTGTGCTTCACCAAACTCCCTCTTGAAGAGTGCTTCCCAAAAATAAAATATTTATTTGCATAGATGATCCGAGAGCAGATAGGCGTCCTCTTATATAGAGGATGGATCCTTCAGAATCAAACTATAACTAGGACTCTTAAAATAGAAACTAACGCTCTATTAGAGCATCTCCAACCGGGAAAAGGATAACTGTGCTTCACCAAACTCCCTCTTGAAGAGTCCTTCTCAAAAATAAAATATTTATTTGCATAGATGATCCGAGAGCAGATAGGGGTGCTCTTATATAGAGGATGGATCCTTCAGAATCAAACTATAACTAGGACTCTTAAAATAGAAACTAACGCTCTATTAGAGCATCTCCAACCGGGAAAAGGATAGCTGTGCTTCACCAAACTCCCTCTTGAAGAGTCCTTCCCAAAAATAAACTATTTATTTGCATAGATGATCCGAGAGCAGATAGGGGTGCTCTTATATAGAGGATGGATCCTTCAGAATCAAACTATAACTAGGACTCTTAAAATAGAAACTAACGCTCTATTAGAGCATCTCCAACCGGGAAAAGGATAACTGTGCTTCACCAAACTCCCTCTTGAATAGTCCTTCCCAAAAATAAAATATTTATTTGCATAGATGATCCGATAGCTGATAGGGGTGCTCTTATATAGAGGTTGGATCCTTCAGAATCAAACTATAACTAGGACTCTTAAAATAGAAACAAACGCTCTATTAGAGCATCTCCAACCGGGAAAAGGATAATTGTGCTTCACCAAACTCCCTCTTGAAGTGTCATTCCCAAAAATAAAATATTTATTTGCATAGATGATTCGAGAGCAGATAGGGGTGCTCTTATATAGAGGATGGATCCTTCAGAATCAAACTATAACTATGACTTTTAAAATAGAAACTAACGCTCTATTAGAGCATCTCCAACCGGGAAAAGGATAACTGTGCTTCACCAAACTCCCTCTTGAAGAACCTCTAGTATAATTGTCACGATCACTAGACCTTCCCCTTGTCATGAGAACTTCGGTCCCCGACTCATGCGAATTCCCTATTGTAGCTTTCTTCCGAAGCTCATCGGCAAGCAAAGCACTAGACACTATGTCTAATGTAAGAGAATCATCCTTAGTACAACTCAAAGTTGTCACTAAGTTGTCAAATGACTCCGGCAATGTGCAAAGCAATGTGACGTCTTTATCTTCGTCATCCATCTTCACCCCAATGCTCTCTAGTTGACAAACAAGATTGTTGAAGATGTTCAAATGCTCAGAAATCTTCATGCCTTCATTCATTCTCAAAGAATATAAACTTCTTTTCAAGAAGATCCGGTTAGTTAGAGACTTAGTTTGATATAAACTCTCTAACTTTTTCCATAAACCGGCGGCCGTTGTCTCTCCAACAATGTTGAACAACACCTCATCCGCAAGACACAACCGAATGGATGCCAATGCCTTCATATCCATCTCTTCCCATGCATCATCATCCATTTTCTCCGGCTTCTTTTCTACGCCAAGCAATGCCTTGTGTAACCCTTGTTGCACTAGTAGATCGTGTACTTTGAGTTTCCATAACTCAAAGTTCTTCCGCCCATCAAATTTCTCCACCTCAAACCGACTAGTAGTCATTTGAGGAATTCGTCAAACACCTTGTGCCCACAAAACCTTCAAGCTCTTGATACCACTTGTTGCTAAATAAGCCTTCAACTAAGGATTACAATGAAGATCAAGTTGATACACTCCAATGTTTACCTCCTTAGTACACGAAAAAACCAAGGATCTTGGGCTTTGGGTAGACAAAACACATACACATTTGGTTGGAGGAAGAGAGCAAACAAACACCACAAGCACACAAGAAAATTTACGTGGTTCACCCACTAAGGGGCTACATCCACGGGCGGCCGGCAAGGAGATCAATCCACTATCAATCAAGAGATTACAAGAGATTGATGATACTACCAATCTCTAATTGGATACAATGACAAGCCTTCTAACTCTACCTTCTACAAGCTCTTTCACCTCACTAATCTTGCCTTGGAGAACTTGAGAGACCACCTCCAACCACCTTGGAGACTTGATGAAGAAGAAGACCAAGAGATAAAAACCATGCTAGTTGGTCTAGTGAGTCCAAACCAACTAATCCAACCTAATTAAGTGAGTTTGATATCATAGACCCAACAATCTCCACCTTGATAGCAAAGTCACCTCCATGCCAATCCATCAAGTAGAATCTTCAACTTGACTTGCAACCTAGTGAAGTTAGACTCCATTCTAACTTCTCCACTTGAACCGGCTTTGTAAGCATGTCGGCAAGATTCTCTTTGGTTCCAATCTTCACCACCCGAACCCTATTATTTTTAATAACTTCACGAATGTAATGATATTGAACCTCAATATGCTTGGTCCTTTTGTGATACACCGGGTTCTTTGCCAAACATATAGCACTCATGCTATCATATGACAAAACCATAGGTTAGAATTTATCCCTATCTCACCCATCAAACCTTGGAGCCAAACCGCTTCTTTGCTCGCTTCCGTCAATGCCATATACTCCGCCTCGGTCGTAGACAATGCAACCGTCGGTTGAAGCTTTGACATCCAACTAATTGGACCATCACCAAAGCAAAACACATAACCCGTAGTTGGCTTTCTCTTGTCAAGATCACCGGCAAAATTGACATCAACATACCCATGCATCACATTAGAACCTTTTCCAAATGTAATTGCATAATCATAGTACCTCTCAAGTAGCGAAGCACCCATTTTGCCGCCTCCCAATGAGTTTTTCCCGGATTAGACATAAACCGACTAAGCACACTAATTGCATAAGCAATATCAGGTCTTGTACATACCATGGCAAACATCAAGCTCCCAATGAAGCTTGCATAATGAATCCGCTCCATCTTCTTTTTCTCCTCTTCCGTCCTTGGGCATTCTTCGGAAGACAACTTGAAATGATGAGCAAATGGAGTCTTTACCAGCTTCGCCTTGCTCATGTCAAATCTTTCAAGTACTTTCTCTACAAAGCTCCTTTGTGAAAGTAACAATGTCCCATTGTTTCTGTCCCGCCGAATCTCCATACTAAGGATTTGACGTGCCATGCCGAGATCTTTAATCTCAAATGCTTTGCTCAATTGTGCCTTGAGCTCAACAATCTTAGCCTTATTCTTGCCAATCAAGAACATGTCATCAACATATAAGACTAAGATTAAATAAGTTTCATCTTCAAAAAACTTGAAGTAGACACAATGGTCATACTCACTCCTTTTGTATCCAAGACTTAGCATCAAAGTATCAAACTTCTTATACCATTGTCTTGATGCTTGCTTGAGACCATACAATGACTTCTTGAGCTTGCACGCGAGATTCTCCTTGCCTTTTTCAACAAAGCCTTGAAGTTGTTGCATATAAACCTCCTCCTCAAGATCTCCATGTAAGATTGCCGTTTTCACATCTAATTGCTCAAGCTCCAAGTCATACATAGTAACAAGAGAAAGAACAAACCGAATAGAAACCAACTTGATAACCGGTGCAAATATCTCAAAGAAATCCATACCTTCCTTTTGTGCAAAGCCCTTTGCAACTACTCTTGCACGATATCTTTCAATCTTACCATCGGTACCTTTCTTAATCTTGTATACCCATTTGCATCCCATGGCTTTTCTCCCTTTTGGTAACACAACCAAATCCCATGTTTGGTTCTTTCGGAGTGCTTCCATTTCCTCTTCCATAGCATTCTTCCAACAAGAAGAATCACTACATTCAATGGCCTCATTGTATGAACTTGGTTCACCATCTTCGGTTACTAATGCTTGCATGGTCTTGGGGTGTACACAATCCTTCAAGCCAGCCGGTACACTCCTTTCACGTCTTGGACGATCCAATGCTTGTGGTAGTGGTGGTGAGACTTGTTCAAAATGCTCTTCATCTTCATCGGCATATTCTTCAAACTCTTCATCGAACTCTTCACCACCTTCACTAACAACTTGCTCTATAGGAACATCTTTCGGCATAGCACCATTTGGTTCAACTTCAAAATGCTCCACCTCTTTTGAAACTTCCTCTCCGTTGCTACTTTGTTGAGAACCTTTGACAAGCACCTCGGACTCATCAAAATGCACATCTCGACTTGTGATGATTTTCTTTGAAATTGGATCCCACAACCGATATCCCTTCACACCTTCGCTATAACCTACAAAGATGCATTTCTTGGATTTCGGCTCTAGTTTGTTCCTTTGACAACTAGGTATTAGTGCATAAGCATGACAACTGAATATCTTCAAATCGGAATAGTCACAAGGAGTTCCGGACCATACCTCTTGAGGTATTTTACCTCTCAATGTTGCCGATGGAGAACGATTAACAAGATAACAAGCCATAGAAATAGACTCCGCCCATAGCTCTTCCTCCAATCCGGCATTGATTCTCATGCATTGAGCACGCTCCACCAAAGTACAATTCATCCTTTCCGCTACACCATTTTGCTCCGGTGTATACACATTGGTATAGTGCCTTCGAATGCCAACCTCCTTGCAATAGTTCATGAACTCATGAGACTTGTATTCCATGCCATTATCCGATCTAAAGTACTTGATTCGCCGCCCCGTGAGATTCTCCACCTCGGCTTTAAAATGCTTGAATTCCATGAAAACATCTCCTTTGGACTTGAGAAGCTTGATCCAAAATTTTCTTGAAAAATCATCAATGAACGAGACAAAATATTTTGCACCACCATAAGATGCAATAGGAGAGCACCACACATCCGAATGAATGTAGTCAAGCATACCTTGAGTAGTATGTGAGCCGGCTTTGAAACTTCTTTTTGCATGCTTGCCATAGATACAATGTTCACAAAATTCCTTCTCACCAAAGTTCATCTTGGGAATGAGTTCTCTTTTCATCAAAATTTCCATGCCCTTTTCACTCATGTGCCCCAACCGACGATGCCACAAACGAATAGGAAAATCATCATCCTCCACCACCGTAACATCACCAACAATGGTGCTCCCTAATAGCTTATATAAGTTACCAAATCGAACACCTTTCATGCAAACCAAAGCACCCTTTGAAACCTTAACTACTCCATCTTGTCCGGCCCATTTATAACCATCATCATCCAACATCGACAATGAAATAAGGCTTTTCTTCAAATCCGGCATATGGCGCACATGATAAAGCTCTCTAACCATTCCATCAAACATCTTCACCCGGATAGTACTAACTCCAATAGTTTTGCTAAATGAGTCATTGCCCATTAACACCGAACCACCATCACACACCTCATAAGAAGTAAACCATGATCGATGGGGGCACATATGATGAGTAGCACCACTATCCAAAATCCAATGTTGTAAGAAAGTTGGGTTAGACCTTACCACAAACACCTCATCTTCAAGAAAACCGGAACTTGACTCTTCAACTTGATTGGCTTCCTTCTTCCCATCGGTTGCTTGCTTTCCTTTGCTAGATTCCCCCGAACTTGAACTCTTTTTCCATGTAGAGCCACTAGCTTTGGGACAATATTTCTTGATGTGTCCTTTTTCACCACATTTCCAACATGCACCACTATGCCACCCTCTAGACTTGGAACGATGCTTTGACTTGCTTCTTGAAAAACCTCTAGTATACTTGTCACGATCACTAGACCTTCTCCTTGTCATGAGAGCTTCGGTCCCCGACTCATGCGAATTCCCTATTGTAGCTTTCTTCCGGAGCTCATCGACAAGCAAAGCACTAGACACCATGTCTAATGTAAGAGAATCATCCTTAGTACAACTCAAAGTTGTCAATAAGTTGTCAAATGACTCTGGCAATGTGCAAAGCAATGTGACGGCTTTATCTTCGTCATCCATCTTCACCCCAATGCTCTCTAGTTGACAAACAAGATTGTTGAAGATGTTCAAATGCTCGGAAATCTTCATGCCTTCATTCATTCTCAAAGAATATAATCTTCTTTTCAAGAAGATCCGGTTAGTTAGAGACTTAGTTTGATATAAACTCTCTAACGTTTTCCACAAACCGGCGGCCGTTGTCTCTCCAACAATGTTGAACAACACCTCATCCGCAAGACACAAACGAATGGATGCAAATGCCTTCATATCCATCTCTTCCCATGCATCATCATCCATCTTCTCCGGCTTCTTTTCTACGCCAAGCAATGCCTTGTGTAACCCTTGTTGCACTAGTAGATCGTGTACTTTGAGTTTCCATAACTCAAAGTTCTTCTGCCCATCAAATTTCTCCACCTCAAACCAACTAGTAGTCATTTGAGCAATTCATCAAACACCTTGTGCCCACAAAACCTTCAAGCTCTTGATACCACTTGTTGCCAAATAAGCGTTCAACTAAAGATTACAATGAAGATCAAGTTGATACACTTCAATGTTAACCTCCTTAGTACACGAAAAAACCAAGGATCTTGGGCTTTGGGTAGACAAATCACATACACATTTGGTTGGAGAAAGAGAGCAAACAAACACCACAAGCACACAAGAAGGGGCTACATCCACGGGCGGCCGGCAATGAGATCAATCCACTATCAAAAAAAGAGATTACAAGAGATTGATGATACTACCAATCTCTAATTAGATACAATGACAACCCTTCTAACTCCACCTTCTACAAGCTCTTCCACCTCACTAATCTTGCCTTGGAGAACTTGAGAGACCACCTCCAACCACCTTGGAGACTTGATGAAGAAGAAAACCAAGAGATGAAAACCCAACCCCTATCTAACCTCTCCACTCAACACAAGAGAGAAACAAGAGAATAGTTTTCATACATTACAAAATGACCCAACCTAACCATTATAACATAAACCATGCTAGTTGGTCTAGTGAGTCCAAAACAACTAACCCAACCTAATTGAGTGAGTTTGATATCATAGACCCAACACCCACGCTCTAGTATGCGGCCTATGCGCCCGCTGCTTTTAAACATAGTTACAATACCAACATTCCCTTACCAAAAAAGGAGAAGGGCGTGGAGCTTCTCAACCAAGGGGATTTGAATCGTTGAGTTCTTTTATAACAGTAAAAGTTCTCGCAAAGAATTTATCTTTATTAATTAAATCTTTTACGTCTGCCTCATAATATAAACCCGGCTAAACCATCTAATAATATAATATTACGACATCTAACGTACATTCTTCTTAAATTAGACGGCAAAGCAAACAGGGCCATTGGATCAGTTTCTCTTTTTCTTTTTCTTTTTTTCCATCACATCTTAAACTAGTCCAAGTCAATCGGAATTCTGTAGCAAACATTATGTCTAGAATAGCGGATATCGATTGATGACTTGTTTAGGTATTGCTTGAGCTTACTGTGCCATATATGCAGATTGCATTCAAACCTCGCATCCAGGTGAAATACTTATTAAATCAGAAATTAGGGCCGTGATCCCTATTTCAGCCCCTCCAAAAAATAAGTTGATTAGAATAACCCTGATGAATCGAAATTTATCCCCATATATTGCCAATTCGTATTTCAAAAAAAAAAATTTGGTTTTGGTTTTGGTTTTAGTTTAATCTTGGGCTTGTTCTTTCATGGCCTCGCTCGAGCTATAGAACAAGGGCCAATTGATATTGATTTTCAAACCAAACACCAGGATTGATTGGCCAACATTCATTATTTGAGAATTTGAAATTGATCCAAGGACGTGTCTAATGAGTTTGAAACTCTTTCCTGGCCTTGATCCAGAACGAGGCCAGCTTATATATTTTCCAACCAAACATTACGTACCTGGGTTCCGGGCTTATTGGCAACTTTTGGTTCAAGACAATAATGGGAATTTGAGAAATGCATGTAGCTTTATCTATATTTTCTTAATAGCTGGGCTGGTCATTTTAAAAGATTTTAACTTAGGACTCGAGGCACATCGTCAACTCAAGTAGCAAGGATTTGAACTTAGACTCTATCGTAAGTGCGCTTGATCCAGCAAAGGCGAGGAGTAAGTCTTTGAACAACTGGAAGCGAAATGGACAATTTTCTTGCAACTGAAGCACTAGCTAGATAGTGCTCATGTCTCGGCCTCTTGGCTTGTGCATGCAGAGTGTTCTTTGTTGTGAAATTTGGATCATTTCCATTGTTAATTTTCAGTTCACGATCGAATTAATGGAATGTTATCCAATCTGCCTAATGCCTATCCTATTATCCTATTAGGAATAAGTATTTTCTCTTGATAATTATATATATCATAATTGCATAAGCTACCTACCGTATAAATCAACTTTAATTTTGTGATCTTATTGCCATGCATCTTGGACATATATAATAGCTAGCTGTTACAACAATTATGTGTCCTTACTTAGTAAGTAGTACTATATATATATATATACACACATGACCAAGGTTAGGCAGCTAGCTAGCTAGCTAGGTGATCAGGGAGCTGGAGACCTGGTGGTGAGGGACGGTCTCATCTTCACGATCTGTTCATCGTCGCCGCCCATCTTCTTTGCAGACGTTCCGGCTTCGAGGAAGCTCCTGACCGCCTTCTGCATGTACTCCAACCCTTGTCTAACATTCATTTTCTTCACAACCTTCTCTTGAAATTTGGGGATGATACTATCTCCAGCAAGTACAGAAGCAAGTAGCATCAGCTCCTGCTGAAACTCGCTCATCGGGGCATCCTCATTAGCAGTACCATTCCTGATCCTTGTAGGGGTAGGGAGTTCCTCTGCATCAATCACAGCAAAAACCCATGCATGATGCATCAATGATATGAATATATATCGATCGAGTATGTAGGAATATATATATATATCCTTAATAAATTACCAGGGCAGTCTGTTCTGGGCTCAGTCCTCGTTTGTACGATGCCTTCGA
This sequence comes from Narthecium ossifragum, assembly GCA_963920575.1. Taxonomy (NCBI): domain Eukaryota; kingdom Viridiplantae; phylum Streptophyta; class Magnoliopsida; order Dioscoreales; family Nartheciaceae; genus Narthecium; species Narthecium ossifragum. Next base: position 23,566,441 of record OY986966.1, read on the forward strand.
AGGTGCCAGCCCAAGCATCTCTGTTCGTCAGAAATGACCATTGGAGATCAAAGATCTTCTTCACCGTCGCCGGTATCGACGAATGCTCGTACTCTGAAGTTGGGGTTGGGCCACTGGGGCCATGAACAACAGTTCCTTTCTCAATCCAGGGAGAGACCATGATAGTCGGCACCCTCACCCCTAGGCGATCAAACGTGAAGAAATATGGATCAGGGCCAACAACGCCATCAGGGCTGGGGACGCCGTTGTTGGGCGTGGGAACATGGTCGAAGAAGCCACCGTGCTCGTCGTATGTGATGATGAAGAGGGTCTCATTCCACTGGGGGCTGGAGCGCAGCGTCTCGTAGACCTCCTTCACAAACATCTGCCCTTGGTAGACGTCATGGGATGGGTGGTCGTCGTTGGCAGGGAAGGCCTTTGTATCCATGTAGCGTTGCTCGATGACGACGTAGTTGGGGAGGGTGCCCTGGAAAGCATGAGCTTTGAAAAACTTATCATATGAATGAAACTTAGGGACGTACTTGAGCTTGCGAAGATTGCGCAAGAAGAGGGTCGCAGGGATGTTCTGGAAGTATATCCCGAATGATAGCCCAGCATCATAGATGCTGTCAAATATAGTCCTTTGTGGGTATCCCAGTGCAAGCAAACTGCATGCATACATACACGGGAGATTATATTAATATAAATTCGTCCTCCACTCGCCAAATTTTTCGATCGAATAGTTCGAATTTTTTGGACTTAAAAGAGTTTTTTGTGTTACACTATGATATAATAATGTAAACTCATCGTCACCCATCGGCTTAAGTCCTTTTGTCGAGCGATTACAGTTTTTTCTAGGGGATTTGTCGATTAGTCTTCAAAAAAATTGTAATATGGCTTAAAGTCTTTGATAACTTTCTTTAGTCATTTACTACCTTCCTCTATCCACACAAGCCGCTCGACATCTCCCAACGATCCTGACGTCCGGGGGCGAAGTCCATCACGTCCGGGGGCGAAGTCCATCACCTCCGGCCATCTCCTCGATCTCCTCCGCCACCCCGACCTCATCCACCGCCCTCATCTCCTCCGCCATGGCCTCCCCGAGCTCCTTCGCCACCCTCCCCGAGCTCCTCCGCCGAGATCCAATTTCCCGATCTCCTCCGCCGCCCCGAGCTCCTCCACCACCCTCCCCAATCTCCTTCACCGCCTCCGCCCAGATCCGTCGAGATCCGACACGATCCAAGACCTTTGGCATCCTCAAGACCCACCGACTAGCTACCTTGGATCCGCCTAAACCGCCGGTAAACGACACGATCCAGTCGTTGGATCAACTCCCCACGCTTGACCGACCTCTCCTATGATCTCCCCGACTGTCGTTCGTCCCTCCTCGCCGGCGATCAAGCTCCTGTGACTTTAAGCTGTCGGAAAAATAAAACAAAAAATGGTGGAGGGAGAAAGTAGGGGGGGGAGAAAAAAAGGGAAAGATGAAGAAAAATAGTATGATATATGAGAAAAATATAGGAAAATTGGAAACAAATAGTGAAAAATAAGGATAAATAGGATAAAATAAGTGAAATATGCACAAAAAAAGGAAAACTTTTCATAAATTACTTTCCACCAAAGTTACTTTCCACAAATAATATGTGGAAAAGTTAGCTTAAATAAGAAAAATAAGGGGAAAATCGAGAAAATATGGAGGAAATTTCATTTTTTATTTTTCAATATGAAAATAACTTTATTTTGCACAAATTACTTTCCATCAAAGTTACTTTCCACAAATTCTAGTTGGATATTGATATGAGTGTCTTCAGTTTCAGTATTGATTTTCATAAGTTACTTTTCACTAGTTGCTTTCCACTACTTACTTTTCATTATGAAAAATAACATGTAATAAATGTAGATAGTAATATAATAATAGGGAAAGTAACTCAAGTTACTTTCCTCTAGTTAATTCGAAAAGTAACTGATAAACTTTCCATGATTTCATCATTGAGACTATAGTTACTTTCCATTAGTTTCATTAGTTACTTTCCAGAATTCAAGTTGGATAATGGCATGAGTATCTTCAGTTTCAGTAATAATTTTTAGTTACTTTCCATTAGTTACTTTTCACACATTTTTTTTCTACTAATTACTTTACACTAGATACTTTCCATGAGTTACTTCCCACAATTTTCATAATTACTTTTCACAATTTTTGAAGTTACTTTCCACAATTCTATACTTACTTTCCACAATTCTAATGACAATTTTGATAGTTACTTTCCATGAGTTACTTTTCATTAGGGGGTGTTTGGTTGCCATGAGTGGAGGCTGGAGTGGGTGGACTAGCAACACTCCCTCCACTTGAGGTTGTTTGGTTGGACTATTAACTGGAGGGAGTTGGGGGGCTGCACTCCTGAAAAGGCCTCCAGTTAGTCATTTGACTTTGGCCAAAAAAAGACCAGAGTCGACCGAGTGGAGTGGGACACGACTGAATTAATTCTCAATTACTCCCCCCACTTGATCGATGCTAGTCCTGCGACTTCGAAAGTCATCGAGCTAGGGTTCTTCGCCCCCCTTTCTCCCCCGACGCCTCTCGCGATCCAGGGTTCTCCTCTCCACCGTCACAACACTCTCCCATCCCCCCGCGTGAGTGATGAACCCGATCTAGGATTCCTTCTTCTCTCCGACCTCCCTCCTCCTTCCCCATGGACGTTGATGTCGGCTTTCGTCCTCCTCCCATGAAGATGGCCTCCTCCTTCTCCTTCATCTTCATCTTCATCCTCTCCCACCGACGCTAATCTAAGGTTTCCTCTCACGCTTGAAGCCGACCTTTGGATCTTGGGTTCTCTGACCGATCTTGGGTCCAAAGCTCCTCTCATCTCATGCGAGCGTCCCCGATGCCGCTGGAATAGGTTGTGTTGCGAGTCTAAACTGTGACTTTGAGGACCACTCCAGCACCAACCAAATAGTAAAAACTGACAAGCCACTTCACATGACTTCACTTTGCAAAAGTCTGCACTCCAAAAAGTGACTCCACTCCACCCAGTCCTTAGCAACCAAACATGCTCTTAGATTCATTAGTTACTTTTCAGAATTCAAGTTGGATACTTTCCCATATTTTACACCTATTTTTTCAGGCACCCAATGTATAACAGTTTCTTCCTCTATTATTTACAATCACTAATTACTTTTCACAAATAATATGAGGACTACTCTCGATCTCCTCCTGAGCCTGCACGTATTTTTCTCCTATTTTTTACCATTTTTTCAAACAGATTTTCCTATTTTACTTTCTTTTCATCTATTTTTCACCCATTTTTCTATTTTTTCCGATATTTTCTCACTCCTCTCACCTCTTCTCCTCTGCCGACGCCATCTCCCCCGAGCTTGTCCGCCGCCCTCCCATCGTACCCCCCCCCCCCCCCCCCCCCCCCAACTCTCTCCAGTAGCCATCTCGAACTCTCTGAAATCCGGCAGCTGGATCACATCCCAAGCCGCATACGACCCTTCCTCCATCGATTCGGCAACCTAGCAACCTTCATCGCTGGTGATCATCCTCCGGCAAGTCCTCAGCCATCAGATGAGATAAAGGGTATTTTAATCATAAAATTTTTAAAACCAAGTGTATTTGTCGATTTGAAGACTAAATGCCTTAAGGAAAATGTATTGGAACCTATAGCTGAATATTTCCTCCATGACTAAACGCCAATTATCCGTTTTTTTCAATATGTGTCTATGAGAGATCAAAATCAGAGGAGAATAATTATGAGTAGGCTTAATGAGAGGTTGCGTACCTGGCGTCATTGGAGGTGGCGCCGTGGGAGGTGGCGGAGTGGACGAACATCCGATTAGGCTGCGTCGGCCCCGGGATACCCGAGAACCACCGGTCGAAGACGGCGAACTCCTGGACGAGGGTCTTGTAGACGGCCACCATGTCCGGCTGGAACCCGTTCATGACAACGCTGGCCGGCATGGCCGGGTTGGACATCGTGCCGGCCTGCTGCACGAACCCGTTCATGGGCGCCGGTGACGCCGACGTGTTGTCAGACCCGAAGATCTGCTCTCGGATGGCCTGGAAGGAGTGGCCCGGGTCCGGATCCACGTCGTGGGCTGAGTCCCCGAAGTAGACCTTGGCCGAGGCCGGGTCCGTGGTGGACACCGGGTTCCACTCCGACCCGGTCACGCCGTTGATCTCCGGGTTGAGCTTCTTCATCCACCCCAACATGTGGTCGAACGACCTGTTCTCCATCACAAGCACCACCACCGTCTTTATCGGACTCGACACGCCATCCGCCGGTGATTCGCCGGCCAGAAGCAAGAGGAGCAGCAATGGCGCGCACGACCACTGCTTGCTTCTTTCCATGGTCATGTTGGTATAATATTGAGTGCCGAGATGAAGAGGTCCCATCGATCTCAGCTTATATACATTAACATATAAGTCTTCCAAGCGTTGTCGCAGAGCTTAAGATTTTAGATTATCTTCGTATCCACGTCCCTACATTACATATAATAATGCAAGTGTCCTTGGGCCTCAGGCTATATAAACTCCTCCAAATAAAATAAAACAAAAGTCAACTAATTACATAAGCTAAATTATAATTTATCCTTTCATGAGCTTGTATTCGATCGACACATTGTTCTTTAAACTTCTCGTCCATACAATGGTAGCAACCTGCTTTTAGTGAGGGGTACTTTGATATGTTTGGATGTTTGTTGCTTTTTTTTACAGCTACGATGATGCGAGGCGTGTTTGTAAATTATGACTATTTAATTAAACGAGATAGTTGAAAAGCTTTCGGCATGTTACAAAAGCATGTCCATATATTTTTTTGGTTCGCCCATTCTGACATAAAAGGAATACATTTTTGCATTATGAGAAGACTTTTTATCGTTTGGTTCGCCCATTCTGATCAGAATAAAATGCCTCATTCATCCTCGAGAAAGAACGACTCATTCCTCCTGTCATGGCCTTGAACCCATGACACAGGTCTTGGCGTGTGGCATCCGAAGGTGGCATGGCAAATGGCCCAATCATGATGCAGGGTCGACGAAAGTACGAGTGCCACTAGGAGTTCGAGTCCTAAGACTCTAATTCCTAACTCCACTAGCTAGGACCCTACATGTCATGGCATGGGTGATCAAGAGTTTTGGCACGGGCGAAATTTGAGTTGCACTAGGAGTCAGGACTAGGACTCGGCGCGGCATGACGCGGCTAGGATGACGTGGTTGGCCATGGGGGCCAATCCGAGCGTGTGATCATCCTATTTTCACTTTGCTTAGGTCTATGACAAGACTTGACATGATAAAGAAGGAAGATGGAACGGGAGATCTTGTGCTTGACGTGTGAAAATAGGAAGGAGTCCTATTTCGAGTCAAGGTGCGCGCGGATTTTGGCAAGAGCTATCTTTGGCAAGTCATAACTCATGTAAGAGTCATGTTAAGCTAAGAAGCTTTTGTAACTGGTTGATTGCATGCCTAGATAAGCATGAAGCCTAGGACTTGGAGTTGGACTAGGGAACTTAATTTGTTCGAGCAAGTCATGGACTCTTCTCTATATAAGGAGTAGGCCGACCATGATGAGGGGCATCCAGGTTGGCTGAGGTTTTGGGTTGAGAGCTTCTTGTATTGAGAGTGATTGTACTCCAAGGGGTTGGATGCGAGAGAAGAGTGCTCTTGTAATCATTGGTCAATAAAAGAGTCGAGATCTCCACCCCTTTGCTCATATTCGTGTGTGTTCTTGTGATCCTGCAAGGAGTAAGGAGGGTTGGTCAAGAGGCACACAGTCGGGCTGCCATGCGGAGTGCACAGACGACGTGCAGACGACTTGCGCGCAAAGCATAAGCGGCGGCGGCGGCGTGCAACTCTATGTTGGGGTCTCTTGGCGTCATCATTGACCAAAAGTAAGGTGAAAATTGACCCCCTTATTTAGCCCTGTGACACCTCCCACCCCTCTGGTATTGCCCATTTCATTCAGGTCTGAATGATGAATGGGATGTCTAATGACATAATTACTCTTAGGTAGTTAATCTCAACCGTTGAATTAAATCGTTTTGATCCTTAGATTAATTAAATCATCACCGTTGGATTACACTCATATCAATGTATTTTATGTGTATATATTTTATATGTATATATAAATATAAACCCAAAGGCTAAAATGAAAAGTAGATAAACTATTCCCATTCTCATTTCTTGTTTAACCAAACACAATCATCCACTCCATTTCTCAGTTGATTACATATATTACTAATCCCATTCTATTCCTCGCTGCGAACCAAGCGTGACCTTAGTTTCAACTCTGATGTAATACCAAACATTAGTTCTGAGCCAAACGTCAAAAGTAGGTTAAATTTGCCCCCATTTATTATCGTCACCTTTTCACCCCTAACCCCTTAACCATATTCCCCTTAACCCCGAACCAAACGGAGCCTAAGGGGATGACGGATTTGGAATTTGTAATGTGTCTTTAATAGGGCTTTGAGAGCCTAGAGGGGTAGGACTCTTATAACTGTTCATGTCGACATAATGGAATTCCCTTCTCGTGGTTTTTTCCTTCATGATTTATGATTTATGACAGGTTTAATTAATTCATATACCTTGAATGTGATTGCTGAAACCTCTTTTTTCTTTTTCTTTTTCTTTTTCCGGTAACATCGTTCGTTTTCGTGGCTCTTTGTTGGGACACTATAGTACGTTTTCTTAAAATCACTTCTCGCAT